>JADNRV010000024.1:0-450736 GCA_015499995.1 Flammula alnicola | reverse complement strand
TTCCAAAGTATGTCAAGAGGTGCCTAGATCAGATCGTTTGCACTTAGAGGCTCAGATGAGCTTAAGTGATCATGTCTAGAGGCTTGACAAGCTTAGACGTTTGTGGCGAGGAGAGAGACAAGACAAAGAAGTCAAGATTCTCAAGAACTAGCTAAAGTACAGGATTGCGTATTTACTGTATATATACTAGTCGAGAGTGCACACAGACCAACGAGGTATGACTCCTACTACAGTCAAGAGGAGTCAGAAAGAGAAAGAAAGTCATCTCGACGATGTTGAAGTCGTCGAGGCTATTTATAGTACAGTAATCAAAATAGAATGTACTAAAGATAGGATGGCTAGATAAGGTAATAGTCCAGATACTAGTACAAAGATAGAAAAGAAAGAGAAAAATAGACGCGTTGGGGACGGACCGTAACAGCCAGAACATTTTGCATGACTTGCTGAAAAACACTGGGCCTGTTACAGTAGCCAAAGGGCATTCTTTTAAACTGCCATAAGCCTTGATGTGTTCGGAAAGCCAATTTTTCTGATGTGCTATCGGATAGGGTTAGCTGGGTGAATTCTGCTAGCGCATCGAGAGTAGTAAGCCACTGCGCACCGTTTAAGGCTTGCAATATATCCTCCTGTTTTGGCAAGGGAAATTCATCTGGTATGACCATTTCATTAAACTTCCTTAAATCAATGACCATCTGAGGCTTATTGTTTCTATAAACAATGAATACAGGAGCAGCCCATAGACTCCTGGAATGTTCTATTACTCCTAGCTCAATTCAATCATCCATTTGCTTATTTATGACTTCTCTTTTTGCTGGAGAGGCTGGAAAAGGCAGTAAGGAAATAGGTTTCATACTAGGTTTCATAAGTATCTTTACCTTTTCTGGATAATTTCCTAATCTGCCGTTTAATCTGAAAGTGTCTTTATTTTGCAAGATGACAGCTTCAAGCTTTTCTTTTGCTCTTTGCTTAGGGTACTGGATATTTCTATTTCCTTAAGCAGCTGACTATCTAGAGTAATATCCGACGGTACCTCAGACATCTTAGGTCCTCCCTCTAAAGGTTCTTTGGCCAGTGGATCATCTTCCTCTGTTGCATTCCATTGAGCCTTTGATGTGATTTCAGTGTGGGACTTTGTAAATTGTCCGTCTCGCTCTGTTACTAAAGATTTTAACAAAGATGTGTGAGCCTTCATCTGCAGTATATCCCCCTCTGAAAACGAAGACTTGTGATTCAACCAAGTTTTCGGGTTATGGCTGTGCCCTAGGAGGAAACCCGGAGGTATTGTAATGTGAGAGTCAGAGAAGTTGGACACATATAGTACTGCACAGTCCCTATGTATCATAGTATCTGGCGCACTGAATATTTGGTCAGGAGAGTTTGTATAATGAAGGCGTTGTTCAAAGAAGAGATTTGTAGTTGATGGCAGAAAATGCATTTGAATATTGACCTTGCTGTTGGTAAATGGAGGTATAATTACTCATGCTTTGGATCGGACTTCAGAATTAGCCTGTCACTGTAATTGCTGATGACACAGCTTCTGATTCCTGCAGTGCATCTTCAGCTTAAACAATAACTGTGTCAGTGGAGATAGGGTTCTGATCTGGAAAACCTGTCCCTGATCATTGGTTAGCAAGGAGTCTGTTGAACTTTTGACCCTGATAGTCTGTTCCATATCACCAAATTGAAGATAAGTGTCACCTTCTTGGTGGATTGTTGATATCGAATACTGGTCTGCAAAATCATTTCCTAAGATAAAAGAGGTAGTCATTTCTTTCACAACATAAGCTTCAGTTGTGATTTTAACTGGTCCTTGAGTTGTTGGGAAATATATGTCTAAGGTAACATACCCTGAGATTGAGCTCATGCCTGTTACTTGGATCAGATTAATCTTTTGCCCACTCCATATTTTGGGTTTGTCTCGCAGGGTATTCAGTGTGGCTTCAGATACTAGCATTGATAGAGCTGCAAAACGGCCACATGTGAATTTCGTGAATATATCATCTTTTACCTATAGAATATAACCGAGACACAGAGACTATAATGCACCCATGTTAGTAGTCTAAGGCCTAGCTATGTGACTACTAGCTGTTATATAACCTGTGACAATGGTAATCAGACACAGTTCAGAGCTAGCTGAGTCTGCATGATAAGCCGGGAGACAGTTAAAAGTTTAGAAAACAGTGAAACACAGAACACATAAGTCACAAATGACTAGCGAGGCATAAACACACCATGGGAAATAAATTAAAAGACTTCTGGATGCTTTGGAAATAGTGCATGGCAAATTCAGCACAATCAGTGTATTGCTGAAAAGCTAGCTACAAAATACTACAGCTAGGAGTACAAGAAGCAGCTAGCTAGCATGTGGCAAAAGCGCAATGACTACTAGCAAGCATATCTTGTGACTTACTGTGAGACGCACAGGACGCAGATGCATTAGTTAGATGCACACTCTACCCGGGGACTACCAAAAGTGGTAATAGGATGAGAAAGAAAAGAAGGAACCAGCATCAATGATGGCCATGGATTCAGAATAAAGCGGCACCACTAGCCGAGATGCACACATGATGTGCATGGTATGCGGAAGTCAGGAGCATCCTAGTGCACTAAAATGGGATGAATTTCCAAATCCTTGACTGCTATCTGGTCACCTGGAATACTCAACCCTATACCCATTGCCTGCAGGCATTATTTACATGAGATAAGAATGTTTTACACTATTTTATTCACATACTAGAACCACACATAGCTGTAGTACAAAAGATGTACCTATGTAGCTAGTTACCTTAAGCAATCTCTTCCCAGTTTTATTTTGAGCTAAGATGAAGTGTCTACATCAGGAAAAACACTTTTGCCCCAGGTCATCCTAGGAAAATTTGGCTGGAAGACATACTACCAGGGCATCCCAGGGCACATATAGTGCCCTGGGACACTCCTGGCGTCACAGGAGACTTCCCAGAAAGTTCCATCAATTTTAATATATCCTATGACACTCCTGTGACGCCAGAAGCTTCCCAGAAGGTTCCATCAATTTTAATATGTCCTATGACACTTTCAGAGCAGTCTAAGAATCTAGGTGGCCTTTTTCCAAATATAATTCGTTTCATAGCTACATAATGTAAAATTATATTACCAAAGTGTTTGATACAAATAAGAACTTTTAGTAGGAAACTTGATGCTGTATCTAAAACATTATCTGACATCTCCTCACAGCCAATCTGGCATTCATCGTGCTCGACGTCCGTCGGTCGTGGTCGCATCTGGCATGCTCGCGGGTGCCATCGGTCACCATCGGTCATGAGGGGTTGAGTCAGTGATGGCGGTTATGCGAACAGACAAATGGGCTTGCCCACCATGGACTTGATGTGCAGGGACTTGATGTTTTGCCAGTTCTTCTTGAGGAGCGAGACAAGGAAGTCGATGCCTATACAAACGGAAAATGGTAAGAAATGAGTCAAGAGGATGAGAGAGTCATCGAACTATGTACTCAACATGATGTTCCCGAGGACCTAGTTGTCGTTCATCTTGACATGTCCAACTCGGTGTCATCGTGTCGTCGTTGATGCACCCACGCCGTCGTGACTTTGTCATCGTTGTACCCTCAGCTGCGGCATCATCGTCGTTGCGCCTGCTGCACCGTGGCGTCGGCGTCGACGCACCTGGCCCTTGTCGTGGCGTCATCGTTGTTGCACCCGCGCATCGTGGCATCGTCGTCGATGCACCCGCCGCTGCAGTATCATGGTATTGTCATTGTTTTCGTCGTCGTTGCACCCGCGGCATCGTGGTGTCATCGTTGATGCACCCACAACCCACAGCCCCTCCTCGGCTCCGTAAGTCCACCCAACGATGCTCGCAGGGCACATACGAAGGAGTGGTAGCGGTTGGAAGGCGGTGACGAGGGGGGTCTTGGCTGAAAGGCGGTCGCGATGCTGGTCCTCGTAGTGTCTAAGATGCAGCAGCACGTCGTCAGGCTTCGACGTTCTTGATGCCATCTCCAAGACCATTCCTGCCTGCCATCCATCCATCGTCGACTGGCCGCCCTCGGACCTCCAGAACCGCCCAAATGACGCCTCGCATTGGCTTGCTGATAGGTCTTGTCGTCTACTTATGATCTAAGTAGATCGTACAAAGCACGAGTGGTAAGTAGACGCCCAACTCTGACCGCAAAACGAACGAAATACTCACCGACTGACAGATTGTCTCCAGCGGCTTTCGAAGCTCCCGCTTCCTTCCTCTGCTCTCGCTAACTCGCCCGCGATCGCGACCGCCAGAACGCTTGTGTAGCCACCGACAGCGAGGACGAGGGACAGTGTTGGGACGTTAGATGCGGCGAGGATGCGAAGGCGGAGGTTGTGCCTTGAAGTTGCTGGCTTTCTACGTGTCGTTGGGCCTGCAAAGAGCAAAAAGGCATGTGAGCGTCGGCATCAAGGTAAGTACATAGCGGGATTAGCTTACTGACCGCCTCGACAAGTTGCTTCGTTGGTGGTCCCATCCTCCTGGGCTGATCCCTGCGCCAACCGTTTCGTCGCGGTAGTGACGGCTTCTCGTCGCGTTTCTAGCTGA
This sequence comes from Flammula alnicola, assembly GCA_015499995.1. NCBI lineage: Eukaryota > Fungi > Basidiomycota > Agaricomycetes > Agaricales > Strophariaceae > Flammula > Flammula alnicola. The sequence goes on along the minus strand of JADNRV010000024.1, from coordinate 446,173 downwards.
TGAAAGATGACCGATAAGTAGGGTAAGGCAGAGCGGAGACGGTGTGAGACTGACCGTTTGGCAGTTACAAGGTATGTACGGGCGTATCGAGCGGGCGATAGGGTGTTATCGGTACGTCGTCGTGTCGATCTTCGTTGTTACTGCCACTGACACTGCGTGCGTTTGTGCGATCTCGCTTCGCGATGGACGTACACGACCTGTTGTGTGAAACGATGGCAGTAGGTCGTGTTTTGGGAGGTAGAGGGGCACGGATGACTTGTGCCAGTCTTGGACAATGTAGAGGATAGCGTGAGAGATGGGCAGGGTATGGTCTGAAACAAGGAGAGGGTGGGCAGTAGGTGGCGAGAGAGTCAGATGTGGTGATAAGGGGATGAGGTTGCACTGACCTGGGGGTATTCGCCGGGTCGTCGTTGCACTCTGGCTTGGCTATGGCGGCTCGTTTGTAGGTGGCGCCTTGTGTGTAGACCCTAGGCTGCGAAATGATGTGAACACGTCATTGTGGTGTGGAGAAGATGCAGGGGAGGGAGGGTGTTGAATGGAGCTGTAGGACGTGCGAGAGGGAGACGGTCCATTGAGATGTGTTGGAAGGGTAGAGTGAGGCAGTAGTACGTGCAAAAGGGATGTGTATGCAGTCGATTGATGGAATGAGAACCTTATGCGCGCCAATTCTCGTCCTTCGTCGTCTGTCTATGCCTCAAAACCTATCCTTGGACACAAACCGGGGTGCGCGATACAAAATCACGCGGCAGACGGGGCTTGTCATTGGCATATGGCCGTTGTGGCGACATGGGCATGTGGATTCATCGGTGGAGGCGGCGGAGCAATGTCATACACCCATGAATGGTCAACAAGGTGGGCAGAGATGTTGAAGGGCACAAGCTGGGGTGTCCGCTGCTGCTGGCGGAGGTTGGGACGAGGGACGAGGGTTCCGCGATGGTGTTGAACCTGTGGAAGCGGAGGAAGGGATGGTGGTGTGCAGTCATTGTTGTGCTATCCGCGGCGCCGCGACGTCGTGGCGTCGTCGTCGACGCACCTGCCATTGCGCGCCATCATCGTTGCATCCGCTGTTGCGGCATCGTCATATCGTCGTCGTCGTCGCACCCGCGGCATCGTCGTGTCGTCATGGGTGCTCCCGCTGTTGCGTTTTCGGGGTCGCTATCCATGCCGTGCTTGCGGAGGTGTCGGTGGTGGTCGAGGCGATGCAGACGATGACGCCACGACGTCGTGGCATCGTCATGTCATTATCGTTGTCGCACCTGCGGCATCGTCGTGTCATCGTGGGTGGTGGTCGAGGCCATGCAGCCGCTGTTGTGGCGTCGTCGTCATTGTACCTGCAGCGTTGTACCCGCGGAGTCGAGAGTACACCGGCTGTCACCTCCGTCGTGTTCGCAGTTCGCTGGTGGTCATCCTGGCTGTCCGTCGGTCATCCTCGCCAGCCGTCGTCCTTGTAACGGGGCCGGCGGTCGTGGTGGTGTTGTTGTTGGAACGGGGTAGCTGGTGGGCGGTGCTTGGCGACTGAGCGTCCATGGTCGATTGCGGGTAGCGGCGAGGACAAACGTGAACGGAGACGTCGCCTCTTTCGGCCTGTAGGTGGAAGGGTGGTGAGTGGTGGGGTGGTGAAGGAGGATTCACAGAATGTGTCGCATACACGACACGCTCCGCGACGCACCTCGTGTTTCCCTCGGCCAGTAACTCCCTTGCTTTTCCGGTCCCTTCTCCTCCCATCCAAATCCCGCGAGAGCGAGCCTACATCGATCTACATCCCTCGAGAGTGGAAGAGCACGCGACAGCGTTAGCTCGTTCATTTGCGTGGTACCGTCCCTGTATGGGTCGGAAAACATTAGAAATATAAATATGTGAATTAAAAACATGTTAAATACCTTTTGATTGTCTTGAGGGGCACCGAGCACGCAAGAGAGGGTTGGTGGTGGTGGTTAGAGATAAAGATCAACGACGTTCAACGTCGTTGATCTTTATCCGGCAGTTTCCGAGAATGACTCAGAAACTGCGACCACCGACGGGCAGGCCGATCCAGCGAGGCGTTACGATTTCCGGTCCAGCGAGGCGTTACGGATTTGCGACATGCATGTCGCAAATCTGTCACAGAGAATAAACGAAGGCTTGAGGACTGAGAGTCAGACGCGTCTGGTCACATGACTAAATGGTCACGTGCCCATGTTGAACTTCAACGTTCGACTTAGCTGACCTGAGTCGCTTTTGCATCCACTATCGATTGTGCTGGCGTCGTCAATAAGGACGAAAGGCTGGAGAAACGAGGTAAGCCAGAGCTCATTCTCACATTCAAACAAGTACTTACCAGTGCCTCTAGTTGTCGTCAACCCCACCTACCCCAAGTACACGTCATATGTGTCATACCCAAAGTTGGAAGCGAGTGCGGGGAATGTCGAGAGGTTGTGTGAGCTGGGAAACACGGGAAAAGGTCAGTGCTCGACTGGCCGTAATCTGGGATCGGGGTGCTTACCTCGTTGCCAGTGTTGCTCCAGAGCAACTCTGACAGTGACGCTCCGCTGTTCCATCCACCCATGTTGGCGCCTTTGAACAATGCTCCTCCTAGAAGCAGCAATGCCAAGAATGACGACTCGCCCACAGACCACTCGCACCACCCTTCAGCTCCACACCTCCACTGTCCTTTGAATCGCTGGGGACATTTATGAGCCCTAGCAGCCGTGTTATTCTTGAAGGTATTAGTTCAGTCGCTTTGCGGAGTCTACTGAAGGCGCAGGGGTCATCAACAAGGTGAGAGGCCTAGCTCATCCCCTGCCCTTTTTCGCTTCCGAAACCCATCAAGAAAAGTAGGTGAGTTTTTGCATAAACACATATGGTGCCATGTCTTCCTCAAAAGCTATTGGTATCAATCTGGGCATGACATACTTGTACATCTTTTATTTTCCCCCTTTAGTTTCTTAGAGCTGATGGCTTTTTTATAGCATTGTCAGAGTGGGGAGGAATATGAGGCCACCAAGTACGTAGGAGCCCACCCCCCACCTGCACTGCTGCTAACCTCCATCCCTCTTTTGTGCAGGTAATGACGTCGAGGGTACTGAAACCTGAGATGGCTTTGTGAGCAGTTGCGAAACATAACACTGAAGTCACCAGGGATATGATGAATGCCACCAAGTACGTAGCAGCCCACCTGCGCTGCTACTAACCCCACCCTTCTTTTGTACAGGTATTGTCGTTGAGGTTACTAAAGCCAGAGATGGCTTCCCACCTCTCTGCCTGTCATTCATGCTGATGGGTACATGCAGATTGCAGGTACGTAGGCTTTGACCTGTACCTGAAGGTGTCAGCTTAGCAGACATGTATTAAATGTAACTATAGATAGTTATGTATTTTATCTAATAACCCTTGTACTGTATTGTACTATAATATATATTGATTCAAAATTACTGGGAATGTGTGCTTAGAGGCAGAGCAAGGGTACCACAGGGCAATATAAATGCAAATTGACCCAATCCTAAGACCTACTGTGTTATCCTAGGACACTCTGAGTAAATTTGACTGCAATCTAGGAAACCATTAGGTTGCCTCCAGTGCATCCTAGGGTGTCCTAGGTTACCCTAAAGAAAAGTTATCTCCTAACTGACGCCCAAGAGAGTATGAGTAACCTGACTGACCTAGCACTCTTAGGCTGCCCTAGGAGTTCCTTGGGAAGACCTGGGGAAAAAGTGTTTTTCCTGATGTAGTAAGAAAGAGGACAAATAAAGGAACAGTTTGACTTTACTAGAGTTCGTTTGAAAGCCAGAAGAAGGCTTAGTTTTAAAGAGAAGTTCTTGAGGACAAGGTCCAAGAATTTAGAAGCCATAAGATGCTTAGAGACTGGAAGAGTGCCTAGAGAAAGTCAGAAACAGAGTCCAAGTGGGCTAGCAGATTGTTCAGAAGGTAGCGCACAGTGCGGCCTTAGTTTCAGACGAGTTCTGAGCCTCCTGCGCAGCTAGTTGCTTCAAAGTCAAGCCAGTGGTGTCTTAAAAGCTTTTTTAAAAACATAAAACCTTAAAATCAATAAAATCATTCATCTTGTCATAAAGCGAAGCTTGAAATGAAGATAAAATGTGTATTTGAATAATTCCTCATACCCACCTTAAACGAACCGCGACGCGCTGTCTACAAGTCAGCTAGCTAAATAAAACAAACACTGTGGAGTACAGCACACTACATATTTCTGAAGCTAGTAGAGCATCACTCGACCTAGTTAGGATCTCGCTCTGCAGTTGTGTGGGTTGTTTAGGTTGCTGAGTGCATAGCGGGTCTCTCAGCATGATGTCAGAACCTGAGTCGATGATGACTTTGATTTGTTCTTCAGTTAAACTTCCTACCCATGCTTGTATTTGGGTGGCTTTGGTGCCTAGGAAAGAACATCCAGGTGGGCAAGCTATTATTTGAGGAAGTTCCAAAAGCTCTCTATCAGTAAGCTCCATTTGCATCCTGAAGCTAGTTGCTTGTATTTCTTGGGCAAGGCACCTTCGACTTCAGCGGTTCAGAGCTGGTTTACTTGCGGTGTTTCATTTTACAAGGCAGACTCAAGCCATTTGGATTAAATTTCTGACCTCATTCTTCGTATGATCAATGGTTTCACTTTCTGGTTCAAGAGAAATGACATGTTGAGTAGCATAAGTGGTAACTGAGGGTGCTTCCTCATAGCTTATTTCACCTTTGCTGTCTGAATCCAGGTTGTAATAGAGTTGATCGTATTCCACTTGATCTTGTTTCTCCTCTTCAGCAGACTGAGAGAGATTGGTTCTTGCTAATTTGGTTCCCTTGTAGGAGTGTTGACATTCATAATCCCAGTGTTTACTACTTCTGCTGTGCCTACATGGATGGACTCCGGCTTGTTCAGGCATCTTCTTCCACAGGGAAACATTTGAATTGTCTTTGGGAAACCTTGGTGGGTCGAGTTCTTTGGAGTTTTCTATCAGGTTAGTCCTGGCGGCATAATATGGTTTTGTAGTATCTCTGTAATTATACTCATTTCTGTCACGGTGATTGTAAGGCTGTTCCAGCTTAATCAGAGTATCTTCATAGCACCATATAGCACTTTGGAATTTGATGATAGTATTGTACAGTTGCATAGTAAGAATTGTATTCCAGTTAGCTGGTGCGCCCTCCATAATTTCTAGGATTATTTCACTGTTGTCTAATGTGAAAACTGTGTTGAGTAACTCACTTTTACGAATGTAATATTTGCTAGGAGTCTCTCGTCAGTGCAATGGTTCTCGATAATAGGCCCTAAGCGCTTGTGTTTTCTGTTTATCTAACTATCAATGGTTCATGTAATAACTAGATATAGTGGCTCGTAGAGTATCCCAATTCTTTTCAGCATCCTTATGATAAGTCTCTGGTAGAGACCAGTGCCAAGTTTTGGCCGACCCTTCTAGCCTTCTCGGGACTACAGTACCAAGCTGGGTGTATATAGCTGGAGACATGCTTGCTAGATTGTTTACCTTAGTGATCCACCTAACTAAACTATCTGTATTGCCATCCCATGTGGATACACTTTCGAATTTTAGCTTAACATCAAAATGGGCTTGAGTTGTCCTTATATTCTGTAATCCCGGATTGGAATACTGGACATTACTGGGGAATAGGGATGTGGTTCATATTAAGTGCTGGTGTTCATCCTTACGACAGAGTGTTGAGCAGCAGGTTATCAAGACCTCGTCTCTCTGTTGATTGTCTGGGTACAGAATGAGAAGGTCTGATTTCAGTGAGAGTATCCTGCAATCATTGTGTTGGTGCATTGAGATTCCATCATTCTGAAGCATTGGCCTGAAGACGCAATGAACCTTCAGTACCAAAGTGATAAAAATTAGATTGCCGCTGCCCACGAATGATACCACCTCCGATGTTTCTATTAGAATTGTGACTACTTACCTGACTTTGGTTGTCCATTTCTTGAAGGAGATCAAGGTGTGGGGGTCACTCTCATGGAGTCTTTGAATGGGTGTTCTAGGTGGTTGAATGTTTGAATCCCTAACTCATTGATTAATAAAATCATAGTACTGGTCAAAGAAGGTTAGGAATTGCTTGACTTTGGTTCGGAAACAGATAGTGAGAATTTTGAATTCATTCTCGGTGTGGACTTCAGATATGAATCCTGGCGCTCCCCATATAAGCAGCTTGGGAGGAGATAGACCGTCACTTATAGAAAGATCTTTTAGATCTCTATGAACCTTGTAGAGATTTTGAAGTATCTCAATATAGTGTTTCTTCCTTATAGTAAAGGCCCATCCTTCTATCATTTGTACCCTAACTGTTTGTGATAACAGGAGATCCAATTTCTGATATAAGGCAGAAAAAATGTCCTTGTGCAATCGCGAGTGAATGTTTTTCCTTCTATCTCAATGTCTCAATCAAATGCTTCAGCACCTAGGGTAAGAGCCATCTTTCTTCTTTCATTGAGAACCTCCTTATCAGAAAACTTATAAGGGCTCAGAAAGGTAGGAACATTCATTTCAGCTTCTTCAGGTTCACCAATAATATCTTCATCAGAAACTGATCCGCTAAAACACTCTAGCTCCAGAAAGTCAATTTCTGCATCCCTTGCACTTAATGCCAAATTATTCGCAGTATTCGCAAAGTGATCAAGATTCTGACTCTGATTTTCTGGATCCTCAGTCAGTTGATTAGACATTTGAATAGTAGTGTACAGTAATCAATGATTGGATTGAATGACTTAAGTTGAATGGTACATTGATGTCTCAATTTTCCAATGTGTCCACCAATGTTGAAAACCTTGTGTGATTTATTAGAATATTTGAGTGAGTTGTCACGAGAGTGATAAGATAATAAATTGAGTATCAATGTTTGATCGTGAGATCAGTACCTTGCGCGTCTAAGTGAGTTTACAATCACAGGAAGCCCTGTTGATCAATAGTGAGAGGAAGCCCAAACGCTATCAATAAACTAAACCTTAAACACGGAGGAGTAATTCTTCTCGAGACTTAAGTTCACACAATGTATTGGGTAAAAAATGATGATTTCTATGTACTAGTACATGGTCTTTATATATGTATATCTACGGAAACTACTGGAATGTCAAAGGAGTTTCTCGCATTTCCTTTCTCTTTCTACTACCTTTGGCACGTGCTAGGAACCAGCACCCTTATATAAGCAATTTGATCCCGCAATGTTGAGCTCAAATAACTTTCTGTGGTGATGAGAAAATCTCATTCTGAGCCAACATATTAATTGTATGCATCCTTTAAAGAAATCTATGGGCTCAAAAAAATTTTAAGGGTCATGGTGACAAAGATATTTACTAAAAGATTTTCCGAAATTTAAAGTGCTCAAATCTTCATTCTGCGTGCAGAAATGTTGAAAGGAAAGTTGGCAGATTTTAGAGGCGAAGATTTTGCCACTTATGTAATGCATCATGTGATGTGCTCGGCGATGGCAAAAGATAACACTGCAGGTGGGGAATGGATGGGAAAAAGAGCCTCATTCACACAAAACATCAGAATATCCAGAACCTCGGACAGCCACAGAAATATCAGAAAGCACATGTTGATAACATCACAGATTCCGAGGATGAAGATTATCTGCCATCAAATCAGCCCGGCGTGAGTGGAGATGTACTGATGGAAGCAGATGATTATGGCTTTATTTTTTTGAGGACTATGAGTCAGATTCTGATCAAGATCACACCGCAGGAGACAGTGATTCAGACTTGGAGGACACGGATTCCGATCTCTAGGATGCAGAAATCATCAATGATGCAAGCTTACTTCGCTTTTCCACCATTCTTGTGGAGGCACAGAGGGTCGCCGTTAAATTGGAGCAGCAAAATGACAAGCCTAAGCGCCCAAAATATTACACAGGCAATGCTGCATGCACGAAGCGCCACCATGCTCAGAAGCAACATGAACTTGCTGTGTATTAGCTAATTTTACACTGCGAGGGCAAAGGCGCCCAAACCACCTACTCTCTTACCTGCTGACTCAGATGCAGACCTCAGTGATGACGAGTCCATTATTGACATCAATGAACATCTGGACCGAATTTTGGAGGACCAGAGAACTCGCACGTTGCCAGTCCAAGTGAAGATTCAGAGCCTGAATCAGATTTCTATTCCGTAAGCTGATTTATTTTTGATCATTCTAAATCTTAATTCTTAATTCAAAAAAACAGCCTGAGCCTATGGATACCATGGACATGATCTCTACCCCAGAAAGCACTGTTCTTCCTGAGAAAAGCAGTAGCCCGCAACCTGAGCAACAGCCAGAAAAGTCTCCACAAGACTGAGTATGTAAGCTCCTCGAGAACATGAAAGCGAGGTGTTCTCTGCCTGATACTGTCCCCAAGGACCAAACAAATGCACTGTTAAATGCGCTCTCTTACAAGGACTTCCCTGAGTTGAGGCATGCACAAGCTAAATTGACGGTCAAGGGCAAGGATAAACTCCTCGATGTCTTTTTCTGCAGCCGAATTACTGCAATGGTCGGCACACTAAACTTGTACTTGGACCCCGAGCTGTCATACACCTGGCATGAGGCATCTCTTCTTGCATCAAAGGTTGCTGGTCATGGAATGAATCACGCTCGCAATCTTCGAATGTGGATCATTCATTATTTAAACTCTGGACAGCTCCTCCTTCACCGCTATGGCACTTTTCACTCATCTATTTTGGAAGATGAGGACATCGCCCAAGGAATTCAGCTCCATCTGCTGGAGGTTGGTAAGAAAGGATATATTTGTGCACAAGACATTGTGGATTACATTGTGACACCAGAAGTCCAGGAACAACTTGCTAGAAAGACAAAGACTACAATCCACGTGCATATTGCTTGCCGTTGGCTGAAGAAGCTGAACTGGCGTTATGCTCGCAAGAAAAATGGCATGTATGTTGATGGCCATGAGCAAGAGGATGTGGTACAGTACTGCAATGAATTTATTGCGCAGTGGAAAGAGTACAAGAAGAGGTTCTTAAAATATGACAAGGATGGTAATTCCATAAACCAGCTGGTTGGCTTCCCAGTTGCCCAAGTTGGGCGTTTCCACCTCATCCTTATAACCCATGATGAGTCAACATTTTATGCAAATGACCACAGGAAAACAAAATGGATTCATGCGTCAGAAACTGCAGTGGCAGAGGCGAAGGGTGAGGGACAATCTCTAATGGCCTCTGAGTTCTGTGTTCCGGAATGGGGTCCATTACGCAATAGAGAAGAGTATGTTCTCTATTTTTTATGAAGTATTTAATTTATTTGACTATTGGAAATATAGAACGGCTCGCATTATATTCAAGGCTGGAAAAACTCGAGATGGATGGTTCCCCTCGGAGGATCTACTTGCCCAAGTTGATATGGCTATCAATGTCTTTGAAGGATGGACAAATGGATTTGCTACAGGTTTATTCCTTTTCAACAATGCTCCAAGCCACCAAAAATGTGCCCCAGATGCCCTCTCAGCATGCAAAATGCCCAAGAATCCTCATGAGACATGGTGCCACCACAAAGATGGCCCAAGAATGTGAACAACAACCTTCAAACTCGGAGATCAGACTGTCATGCAAGACTTATATTTTCCCGATGACCACCCCACCATGCCGGGATGGTTTAAAGGCATGGAGAATATTATTCGGGAGCGAGGACTCTGGTCTGCCAAGAGTCTGAATGCGCAATGTGAAGGTTTCAAATGCATGCCAGGCAAGACGGATTGCTGCTGCCACCGCCTTCTTTTTACGCAGCCAGACTTTATTGCACAGAAGTCTCATTTTGAAGAGCTCATCACATCCTGCGGTCATATCTGCGACTTCTACCCAAAATACCACTGTGAGCTCAATTTTATCGAACAGTTCTGGGGAGCTGCAAAGTTTCGCTACCGAAGCACCCCGAAAACAACAGACATCAATGAGATGGAGAAAATGTTGTTGCTTGCCTTGAAGAGATTCCTCAACTCCAAATTCTGAGGTAAGTACTCCTTCAATTTTATTATTGTTCTGTGGGTATTCTAACTGATACAATCTTTCAAGATATGCCAACCGTTCAGCAAGATTCATTGATTCTTATGCCCAGGGACTTTCTGGAGCCGAAGCAGCATGGGCGAACAAGAAGTATCATGGCCATTGCACCCTTCCTCTGGAAATGGTTGCCTCACTCAAAAATTCATATCTAGAGCAGATGGAAAAGCTTGCAAAGCTCAATCCCGCATCCCAGACTGTAGTATAATATTTTAGTTCTCTATAGTATTTTTTTTGAGCCTTCCAGCATGCGAAAACTTTTGAAATTTTTCGAACTGAACATTTTGCCACTCTTGGCACTTATGTAATTGACTTACATAAGGGTGCTGGTTCCTAGTGTCCTCTATCTTAGCCATGAACATGTGAGTTTCACGCATTGTGAGTGGCGATGCACTTTACGACCAAGGCTCTCGCCAAACAGTCCTAATCTATATTTGAGACTTAAGTGCATGATGCATACACGCGCGTGTGATGTGTTCATGCACGTTTGATGCTTATGCGCGTGTGATGTGTTCATGCACGTTTGATGCTTACATATGTGTTTGATGCATACACATGTGTTTGATGTGTGCGTGCACATTACTTTCAAGATGCACTGAAAGAGAGATATTATGATAATGTATTGGACCATAACAACACTACACTCTTACAGAAACACGTGTCAAACTCTTAGTTAACTACTCCTCAAACTTGCAGTGATCACAAAGCCATTTTGAAGCATCAAATGTTGGTCTTTATTAAATTTAGTCTGGTGCGACAAGATTAAATCTTTCCCTTAAGTGTTTTCACTGGTTTTAAAGCATCAACTGTGGGGTAGATTGCCTACTCTACTATATGCATTACAAGCATATTTTATACCTACTGAGCACCAAGTCACTACAACTCGTGGACTCCAATTGGTGATACAAAGTTATCCTGGGGATGCTCCTCTATCAAGGGTCCAGCTTATTGCAGGATTAGTCTCCTCTTCGATTCTCATGTCATGAAAGCAAAATTGGATATTTCCGGCCCTCAAGAAACTCTTGTTCCCCAGCTGGCAGCTGGCCTACTTTGGTTGCTTTACCTTCTAACAACAATCAAAATAGACGAGTCTGAACTCATCTTTAACCATGAAATCTCTGTGAACACCTTTCCCATCCTCCACCTGCTATAAATCAATTTCTTGATAACTGAAGAGAATTACGCCCGACTTGAGGTGGTGAATACCTGTGGAATTTCCGTCTTTGACCATGACTTCGTGCGAGTGGATTATGATTATCTGCACTGCCTCAAATTCCTCGAACGGACGTCAGGTTTGAAGGTTCCTCGCGACAGATCCCTCAACTCTAAATGGTATGAGTGTGCAAGTGGTAAGGCGGAAAACCTCCGGTACCAAACCCTCACTAATAGACGCGGTCAGAATGAAATGGTGGGTTAATTCGATGACCAATCCTACATAATTGTCGTTGAAATTTTTAAAGAACCTGAAGAATACGAAGGGACCTTGAAACATGGTTTTTCATCTCGGCAAATTATGCTCTAAAAGGATGTTCTCAATGTAGAGAGAAGGTTTCTAGAAAATTGCAATCCTCAGAAATGTATAAACATAGTTTAATGATTTAGAATCTCCTTTGCTAGACCGTATCAGGACGTTTGATAATCAATTCGTCGGGATTGCCGCTCCCACAAACATAATCCCTCATTGTTTCTCCGTCAAAGCATATCATGACCTCCAGACCCGTATTCGCTTCGAGAAATCTCATATTTACAGAGCCGTAAACATTTCGCATTTCAAGAGCCAGGAAAGACACCGCTCTTCCGACTTCGATTCTCGATGCGAGGAATGCTTGAATGGCCAAAACGTCTGCAACAGTCCGAGGGCAGTCAACCAATATGCCTTTAACTAAGGGAAGTGCGATTTTGAGGATTTCATTTGGAAGATCGAGGAGGAAGCGAAGAGTTTCGGCCGTGGTCGCCAATATCGGACGGAGGTGATAGATAGAATAAATTCTATGAATTTAGGACTGGAGGGTAGGAGATAGTAATCGGCGATGAGCAAAGTCAACGTCCGAGCACTGGGAAAAGAAGGGAAGGTCATTTCTTCGATAAGGCCCTCGAGCATATCTTCAGGGTGCTCCCAATCTACATGGGCGGAGGTGCAATCCAGATTGAATGAAAATGAACGCCCAGTCGGAAGTGAAGCCGTCAATTTAAATTGATACCCCAGCAGGACCAAATGAATGGTATCGCTAGCGGATAATCCAAAGGACCTTGAATATGTGGACAGAATTCGCCCGGCCGTTGCTAACTCTGCTTGGTTGTGAGGAATATATTGTTCGGTGAAAGGAGTGGCGGAGAAGGACAAGCAGACACCTTGAGCTGGCGTGAGATGAGCGAGGAAAGTCATATAAGGGTGTATATCGAACTCAGTGCGAAAAATAATTTCTTTGAGCCCAGGCAACGTGACGTGGGGTAGCGGGACTGTCGCATCTTCATACGTAAGAGCGCTTGAATGCTGGTCCTCCAGCACTTCAAGGAGAGGCATGTGTTTGAGCGCCTCCAGCAGCTGGGAGATAGGTAACAGATTACTCAGTCCCAAGCGACGAATATGCTGTGTCCAAGGAGCACGTATGTCAAACTTGATGTTAGGTGCACAGAAGGAGCGCAATGCAGGCGCGATATTATCGAAAATCATGAAATCGGGAGGAGAAAGGCTCTCGGTGTTGGGGGTGTTCTCGTAAAAGGAGTGGAAGGTCAATTGAAATGACACCAAGACGTCCGCTGGACGCTTTAATAGACGCCAAAAACATGAGTCGTGGTTGAAGAGGGACCCTATATGGAAGAGATCCAGGGTCAGGCAGCGCACTCTAGACCAATTTTCCGCCAGGAGGCATATGATAACATCCACGATACCATCAACCCCAGCGCGGCTGCCTCGCACGAAAAGCCACGATCCAGCTGTCCGGCGCATGACTTCGTTCCTCCAATCCTGCTGCCGGAGAAAATTAAAGTTGATAACACGGCCCCACAAAGATGGAGAGGCGATAATGAGATTGCGCCAAGCGACGCAGACTTGTGACGCGCGTCGGAGGGTGTGGAGAGCGGGAAAGTCGAAATCTTCTTCGTCTTCTATGTCTGTGGTGAAGGAGAGAATACTCCAGAGTAAATCGGCATCCAAGTTCGAGATTGGAGGCCTAGTAGCAGTACTATTGCCAAAGATATCGGTCCCTGCGCGAACTTTTGGGTCAGAAATGTCAATGCGGTTTCCCTCTGCAAGAGACGTTGAGATGGGTATTTCTGAAAGAATCATCTTAAACTTCGCATGAGTTTCAGATCATAAAAATTATATGGAGATGTTTACCTGATCGTCGAATATATATTCGTGCCCACACAGTCGTCGAAGGAAAAAGTGAAAGGACGAAGTGCGGAGTCTGAAACATTCGGAAATACGAGGAAAGGGAACGGGCCGCATTTCCGTTGGCTTGACAATGGCATCCAAGGCACAAGGAATGGGATCTTTGACTTGAATCTACTAATTTTCGTTGTCTCCGCCACGCAGTTATTGCCTACTTTCTCCTTCCTCCTGATCATCACCGCAGCGCTCGCCCCGTAGCGCACGACACTTTGGCTGGGTGCGAGTTCTTGATTGACGCCAAACGGTCCACTGAGAATTGCCAGGTAGAACTTATTTCCTGGGTGACTTGAGGCCAGAGCCATCGAGCGCCGTGCTGCTCTCGCAGAACAGCTTAGCGTCAGACGTGGTCTTCCCAGCCGCAATCGCCTTGAGAGGCGCGATTTCTGCACTGTTCTCAACACCAGCCACAAATCGAACCTGACAACGCTCTCCTCTAACATCCATGGTGCAGGTCTCTTCACTAGGACTCGCTTGTGTTTTGCAGCCCGAGGTTACTGTCGGACCATACTGTGAGTCATATTTTTCTGTCAGATGAGCCTGGTGCATTGGACGCGTCCGCCACGACCAAGCCACAGTGGCGCGACCTATTGATTGTTTGCATGTTGCCAAATGTTGGCTCATCGCGGCAAGCCGATGGAGGACTATAAAATCTCCCAAGGAACCTTTTAGACTTGGGCGACCAAATACGAAAAGTATTGCCGTAAAAATTGTATTCTATGTTCCTAAACAAGGAATACTTTCCTGATATAGTGACGGAGGCTAGACGGGGCTCTTCTCAGACCTGAAATGGACCGATCTGAAGCAGCTAGTGTCTCGGAACCTTCCTGTGGCAATCCCGTGAGCCCCAAATCTTCTCCATCTGTCTGGGCCGGCGCTCTACCCTCGTACTTAAATAACTCCAACCATGGGTTGAAGGTTCCCGCTGCTCCTAACACCTTCTTCTGCAGGCATCGCGCCCCCATTACCACATGCCCAGGGTCACTATCCAAAACACCTTCGGTGCCCTAGAAATCGGATCTACCGTCGCGGTATTCCTCTTTGGCATCGTGACGATGCAATGCCACGTCTATTTTTCGCGTTTCGGTGACGATCGGCTGATATTGAAAGCACTCGTAAGTCTTGATTTTTCACCGTGGTCGAAAGCGTGTAACGAACCTAATTCCTTTCTGGGTTGGCAAGGTTGCTAGCGTTTGGTAAGTTCTATTTGTATCCTTGCATACATACTCCAACTGACATGATCCCAGGCTTCTAGAACTGGGACATACGATTGCGATATCGTATGATATCTACAGGACGACGATTTTATTGTACGGACGGCCGGAAGAGTTGCTCAAATTTCCGGGTTTTGGCGGAGCGATGATTATGGGGACGTTTATCACTATGCTCGTTCAAGTGAGTTTCCAAGTTCTGGTTCTTCGTTACCTCCTCGACTTCACCTCTCGCTTTTTTGGGCTAACAGTTATTCTTCACCTATCGTGTATGGAGCCTTCTTCTCAGCCCATGGTGCATCATAGGATTGGTGTGTGCGGTAGCCGCGATCACGAGGGCTGGCTTGAGCCTATATGCTGCGATAGGAGTGTTCCAAGAGCCGACTGCGATTGCATATTCTTCTGAATACCGCTCAATCCTCAACGCAATCTTCGCGATGGCGGCTATAATTGATATTATTATCGCCACAGCCATGGTTTACTTTTTGATTCGAAAGCGGGAACAGTCCCTGCGAAGGTGGGGATCACTTTCTTGGTGTTTATTTCCCTTTAGATCTCCTGTTTATGTCCATCGCGTTTTTAGGACGACGAGGCTTATTGATCGTTTAATTGTGTACTCCATGGGTGGGTTCCATCACCTACATGTCTATGTTTCCCTTCTCACCAATCTGTAATGGATTAGCGACCGGCCTGTGTACAAGGTTTGCCGCTATGCAATATTCCTACTTTTCTTCATCGCCAACGCCCGAGTCGCAGCATTGGCTCCGTTCTTGTCCTTGTTGTTGTGAGTCTATTCAATTCCCGACTTACAGCGGCCAATTTATTACTTGGTTCGCAGTATCGAACTATGCCCCTGAGTTGTAAGCACCGCCGATTATCTTCCACTTATCTACAGATATTTCATTGATCTCATATAACAAAGTCCTATCCTTGGCCACATACGCGTCCCTTGCAAAAAGTA
Organism: Flammula alnicola; assembly: GCA_015499995.1. NCBI lineage: Eukaryota > Fungi > Basidiomycota > Agaricomycetes > Agaricales > Strophariaceae > Flammula > Flammula alnicola. The sequence continues at coordinate 430,631 of JADNRV010000024.1, read as the reverse complement.
ATTTCCTATTATTATTAACCTTCAAGTCGATTTGAAGCTCATATTTTTTTCACTGACAGTTTATTCCAACTCTCTCCTTTCTGCGTATGGCTACTTTACCCGCCCCTCATCCGCACCCGCACTCACGCGGTCTATTTATTGTAGGCTCAACGCCCGGATCTCTTTGAGAAAAATGGATTCCACGACTGCTTCAGTGGAACTCCCATCCCGACTTGGGCATCGTAAGGCAGGTTCCTCCACAGGCTTTTCATCTGGCACAGTGAGTCGTAGAATTCCAATGTCGATAATCAATCTTCGTGACCTGATACGTGCAGCAACACAACCCAATATCTATTGAAATGAACACCACCACGGAGGTCAGAGGTGATCACGATAATCCTTATTAGGTGTTATCCTCCTTGTAGACTTCTTAGCGTTGGTCGTCCAGCCCAGCAATACATATGCTCTACACCATTCCGAGATTTCGGATATCTCGGAACATTCGTCGTTCTTCCCCGTTAGATAAGATGAGCGGATGTCGTGTTTAACAGTGAACACGAGGCCGTGGCAATTTTGACAGGTGGGCATGAGCATCTTAGCCTCCGACGGTAGCAGTCGCGTTCCACTCGCCCTTCTACCCTGTCCCGATTGGCCTCGTAACTTGTCGCATCAACAGTTTTGTTTTAACCACCTTCTATTCGAACCAACAGTCATGTTCACCAATCCGCGCAACGTTCTGATTACTGATGGGACGTTTAACGAACAGATTGATAACGCTGTTGGCCAGCGAGGTATTTATGTCACTCTTCCATTCATGGATGACGCTGATTCGAGGCGATCCATGCTAGGCTGTCGAATAAAGTCGCACACGCGGTGTCGATGAACAGGTGCTGAATATTGAATCACCACCAAAGAACGAAACGCATGGTATCCTAAAGGAAGCAGCTCCAGAGAGGAGTGCATTTGGAGATATTGGAAGCCACATACTATCGTACAAACATCTTCACCCATCCCACAACCACCTATGCTCGGTTCTTGCCAAGCATCTCTTCGACCTCTTTGGGACTCCTCGAAGCTACAGCGTCCATCAAAGCCTGCGCCCACCCAGACTCTGGCCCTCCCAGCGAGGCACTGCTCGCCTTGTCTATCTTCCGCCATTGATCGACATTGAGGTCGTTCCAGTGGACGAGGCGCAGCCTCCTCGCCTCTCCGTTGTCGTCCTGCAGAATCACCACAAATCGCAGGCATCTGAAGTCTGTCGGGTCAATAGAAACATGGAGCTCAGGCCACACAGCCTGGACATCGGATATCGAGACGACCGAGGCCTGAACGACCTGTGGATGAGATAAATGAGCTGCGTATGAACAAGACGCTCAAAGACGTTTGCCAACGTGATATCGTTTGGCAGGATCGCCTTCGATGTTGTGGGGCTGAACGATGAGTTGCATGCTAAGAATCCCATGAGTTTTCTGCGACTGTAATTAATCTCAAAGGAGCAGCCAATTACCAATGCGTCATGACTCTCTCAGGCGGGTGGTTCGCTAGATCCAGGGCGATTATTGTCCAGGACCGAAAACAAGAGCGCCAAAGCTGCAACCAGCGAGAAAGAGCCCGATCCATTTCGAGATCAACCCACTCGGGAGTCGATTTTTTTGGTCGCTCAGCCTTGGAAACGGGTTTGTCTGGGTCGGTCGGAGATGCAATGGAGGGATGAATTTTGCAGTTTTGCTTGTGACTGGCTTTCCACGAGATAGCTTGGCACTCTTTAGACTAATTTTTCTGATATAAGCAAGCGGTTCAAAGTGTCCAAATCCCAGGAAACTCACACAATATGTTACTAGGCTGCATATGGGAGCGATTCCGGCTCGTGAACTTGGCCTCGGCGATAAAGGAAGGTACTTACAGGCATCGCGAGCAACGTTTCATCTGATTGCTGGGCAGGTCTTTGTTGCAGTAGTAGCAAGTAAGAATCATCGCGATTTCACAGATAGTGGAGAAGCACAGAACATTCAGGTATAGCCAACTCCAGATTCATAGATTTTTTTCGTAGAGTCCATGGACTTGCTGGAGTCACATGCCCAGGTTTGTTACCTCCCGTCGCTGCCAAACAACGCGTCCCACGCCGCGTCGATTCCTTACCCCAACCACTACCTCCCGCCGCGCTCTGCTAGTTGGTCCACGCTAGCCCATAGCTCGATGGCCGAACTTCTAGACTTCGATCCCGAGATTTACATGCTATGTCCTGGACCCATCGTTGGCGGCATTGCAACTGGGCAGTGCATGGCGGTTATTCCGAAGGACATCACCTGCACAGGTGTCAATCGCGACAAGCGCTATCGCAGGGTAAATTTTTTGCTCAGCTGCAAGTAATCAACAGCTTAAAAGACCTTTTAAACAGTGTACCCGCTGTTCTTACTTCGCTTGGTGGCCATTCGAAGATGCTGCTGCCTCCACTTCGCCCAGCGCTGTAACAACCCACCCGCTCGGTGATTTTCCACGTCCAGCATACTCGCCCGTGAGGAACATTGGTTACAATCAATCTACGAGCCTTCCACATCGACCTTCTACACCCCAGATTGACCCCGTCCTTGCGTGTTCGACGATGGATGTTCAAACGCTGTCTGCTCCAACTCAACCTTTCATTACAGGGCGGCAGGGCCACAGACCTGGAAAAGCGGTCTGCTCGAGCTCTCCGTGCACTCGACTGCTGACAGCTTCATGTACCAATGGCATGTGCAAGACCTGTTGCATGAAAAATAGCAGCGTGTGCATGTACAAGGGTCACAACAAGGGCCGTCGCCCCGTTTCTACGTCTAATGATCCTTTCCACATGCCGAGACCGCTTCCTGCCTTGCCTTTGCTTTCTACGATGACTATCGACCCTTCGAGCTCGCTGGCTCTTCCTGTGTCTCGCGCATCTCTTGTAGGCAACACAAGACTCGGAGATGGCAAATAACCCCTTCTACTTCGCAAAGCGGGTCCCACCTCTACTGGCTGCTGACCATAATCGGCGTCGACAAGACCGAGAGCTTCGACAGGAATCCGAAGCTTCCCGCGTGGAAAATGAACGGCGCATCAAGCACGCCGTGCTTCTTGTTGCATACCTGAAGGACGCATCCCCGCCAACTTTCTTTCCCCTCCAAGACATCAAAACTTGGCCTACTCTGAATCTTAGGCGCCTTCCGCATCTCTATGGTCAACTCGGGCTTGATAGTGCTGATGTTCTGGAACTCTATGTCTCTAGCGCGTATGGCAAGTTCTGGATCCCTACCCTCGACCATTCCATGACTGTGAAGACTGAGCAGCAGGTCTTTATTCGACGGCAAGGTGTTGTCACTGTGCAGCATCCTTCAACTGTCATGGATCCGTTCATGTTTTCGAGCAAGGAACCAACTGGTGCTCTGGATCTAGGGCCGCAGACACCGCGCAAACGTGCTCGTAATAGCTCACCGCCCCTTGCGCGTCCGTTAAAGATTAGCTGTATTGATCTTACGAGCGATGAGTCCCCTTTAAGCTCCCCTGTAGCTGTTCCATCATCCCCCTGCCCTTTGTCAAGCCCTTCGCATTCACCGCCATCTGCTACAGCCTCTTATGCTTGTTCCGGCAGTCTCAACAGCATGGAGAGTGATTCCGATCAACTCTGGTTGTCTGGTTCCGTTCTCACACCGCCCCAGATGGGAGTTATCTGGCCTCAAAAGCTGTACGCCCGTGACATGGCTCAAGCCTTTGCTTTTCTGGCTGATGTGACTGCTACCGATGACCTACCAGCACGCTTCTCGAGGGTCTTTAACGGCATGCGATGGAAACCATCGACCTATCATTCCAATCGGAGTTTCTGGTTCGCTCTTCCTGAGCATATCAAACAAGAAGCTCGTCTTCTTCCGCGTACACCAGAAGGCATTTGGACTGTTTGGAGGAAGGGTAAACCTGGGTGGAATTCGAAGTAAGTGACGAGATAGGTGTCCAACCTAAGTAGATTTGCAACACTCTTGTTTTGTACGATGTATGTTTTCATGTTGTATTACATCCATTACATTTGTATATGAATTCAATTAGCTATTGTATCGCAGTCCTGGAATATAGCTTGGAAGGACGTCCTCTTTCTCGAGCTTGGCCTTGAGCGCCCGATTTTTTCTCATGATCAACTCATCAAGCAAAAATTCATACCGCTCGGCCTTCATTTCACGAAGAATTGCGTGGTATCCACCTAACCAGACATTAATCTGTTCGCATTTTGAGGAATTGAAGTACCAGGTACCGTCTTTGAAGAGGAGTTCCGGAAAGAGTCGAGGGTTGCAATGTTCGCGGCACACAATATCCGTTCGGCTGTGCTTGCAATCATAGTGGAAAGCGTCAACGGGAAAGCCGACAGTCTTGAGAAGGGGATCCTTTTGGGCGAGAAGGTGATTATATACCCCACAACAGTTGTCATAGATGAAAAATTCAGGCATGGAACCCGGTGTTTTGAATACCTTCTTGAGAAAGGCCTACGGTTTTCAGATACTTGTTGGACGGGCAGCAAAGAAAAACATACCACAGTTTGAGGGACTGTTTCGGAGCCATAGAACGTGGTGCGTGCAATAATCATTCCACAAGGACGGACCAGGAGTTGCTCATTATGTGTTTGACGGCGACCGAAGCGAGCACTAACCCGATGAATTCCAGAGTCAGGCTTCTGTGGACACGCATCTGAAACCGGGCCCGCATCCGTCGACAGATCTGCAGGGAGATCAGCTTCTTCAAGTCCTTCGTCAACTGCTTCTCCTTCAGCTTGAAGAGACTGAGTGACATCCTCGTCAGGTGGAGCAGATACGGTCGTCCGTTGAAGCTGAGGTAGTAGCTGAAAATTTGCCGCATTGCGACGCTTTCGCGTCTCTTCAAGTTTACGATGTATTGGGTCGTCGCAAGTAAGGTACCCAGTTTCGACCTCACGTTCACACCGTTCGACCGCGCAGATTTTTAGAACATATTGGTGGCCAGGACAGAATCGATCTCTCTTGACATTTGCCAATGGCTCCGTACAGTGTGCAACACCACAGCAGGGATGCCCGATGGTTATCCCATCACTGACAATTGCACGCACCATTTCTAAAGATGTTCTCATTCAGTTACTAGTAGGACATCACAGAAGCCACTTACCAGTCGCTTCGCCCTTGTCGTTTAGGGTAAAGCGGACACATTTTTCACAGTAATGTGCCCATTCTGGCTGGCCCTCGTCCTCGAACAACTTATTGCGCTTTCGAATAGGCTCGGATAATCGGTCCTTCTGGTCGAATCCATGTGGTACCGTGAGTATTTCGCCTTCCCGTTCGTAATGTTCCAAAATGGCCAGATGACTTATCCCATTCCAGATGTGTTCGGAACGAAGATCAAAGCTAAAGCTCCACTCTTTCGGCTGATTTTCTGATTTAGACAGAGACCTATTGTACACCTCCGCGCAATTGGTAGCAGACGTCCTGTTGTTCATTTAGCGTGAGCAATGTATCCTTCAAATAGGAAAGTAATATGAAAACTGACCATGAAATAAGCATCAAGTTCAGAAACATATTGAGGACGTCTCGTGCCACAAATTGATGTTTTCCGACTTCGATCGCATCGGGAACGCCGGGATAATAGGTTCGGATACGATTGTAGACCGAATAGTTATTGTGAAAAGTTGTTTTACAAGCTTTTAGAAGAAACCCCGGTCAGAATCTTGCGTGAAATTGTGTTTGAATTGACAAGGCTGCCTACCAGGACAGACAAGTTTATAATGGTATGCCGCACATGCGCCATCCTCCAGTGTATAAAGGACAACTTTTCGACCAGCCTTCGTCGTTTTGCGAAGGAGTTCAGTGTCCTTTGCACAAAGAGGGTTTGTGCATGTCACACAAGGTGGGTAGAGCGACCGTGAGGCTAAAGTTTAACTGATGTCAGTTGAAGTCCGTGGTTATAGTGCTTAAATGACTCACCTAGATTATGCCCTTTGGCATGTTTATGGAACACCTTCGCGTCGGCAGCTGAAGAGTGAAGCGCAGGGTCATATAGCCATATTGTCCGCTTGAAAGTGTCCCAACATCCCTGCACAAATTCATCACTCAGATCCAAAGCGCTTCCAAGGAATTCATGAACGCAGTCAGGAAGTAATTCGGGGGCATCTTCCTGGTTGTATCCCGGCTTCTGCGCGTGGATAATGCTGCGCTTAAGAGAAGCGGTTAGCCGTATGAATCGAATAGCCTTATCCATCCCGATTGCTTGCGGAAGACCTGGGTGCCTCGATAAAAGCTCATGGATACGTTGCATATTGAGATCCTCCATTTTAGGGTAGACTTGGTAGCTGTAGTAGTAGAGATTGTGGATGGGTATCGCTGCTATTTTACAGAGGGAACGACGGCGCGTTCGACGCGTTGGCAGTCACGTGCCCCTTAGCTGTGACATCCCGTGACTCCACCAACTCCATGAACTCCAATGGATTTCGATCATGGACTTTGCAAATCACGAATGCTCTCGAGAAGCGAGGACAAGTCGGATATGAGAAATCCGCCTCACCGCCTCATGGCCGGACTCCGCCTCATGGCCGGACTCCGCCTCATGGCCGGACTCCGCCTCATCCTCCGCCTCATACAATTCTGCTCGTTTACCCTACCTAGACCCTATATACATGCCAAATACATCTCTGACCTTTATAATAATTCTTTAACGGTGTAGAAATGTTTGAAATCATCAAGAGTTTAGTATTGACGGTTCACGGTCACGAGATCAGTAGGAGCGACGCGACATTGATCCAGAATTCTATCACGATCTCATATCTTCCTCCATGCAAGGCCTACTTGACGCTATCAACAAGGAGCAGGGTTCACGCGACATTTTCAAGCTCTCGTGCTTTATTCAATACGCTTCAAGGCTGAAAAATGAGATACTGCTTGCCCAACAGTCTTCCCATCTTCCCAACATTGTTCCCCGGTTCCTTCCTGTCAGCGTCATCGATTTTCTTGCTTCAAGCTGTGCTATAAGCAAAAAGGAGGTCGAGGAGTGCTGGACAGTTGTCAAAGAGCTTGTTTGGTCAGCATATATCCTCGATGACAAGGCTGTGTCAGCTGCATTCAAGGATCATGGCACGGATAAAGGATTCGGTTCGTTGTTTCTACCCTCTGAAATTTCGAGCCCTAAATTCATTACTACATAGCCTCAGCTCGTAATCTTTGGCCTCCATCACAGCTCTGCAACAATCCCGACTGTACACGGACGGATCGTGGAAGAAAACTTCAGGTTGCAACCCAGCGCGAGGGAATCCTCTATACTCTCGATGAAGGACCAATTCCGGTTCATTCCTGCTTTTTGACATGTAAAGGTATGTTGTGAGGGCTACTAATTCACTAATGGTTTATGCTCATTTACTTTGGCAGACTGCAATACTGACTATCACCTAGATTTCTACATGAAGAACGAGAGAAGGTTTTATTATGACAATCCACCTGACATCCTCCAAATTGCGGATCATCAATTTGTAGAACGTTGTCTTATCGATATGTGGCGTACAAGCACCAATGTTGCGTGGGTTTCCTTTGCCAATTGCGCCGCGATCTACTTGAACACGCACGAGAAAACGACAACAAAGAAAATCCCTGAATCGTGGAAATTCAAAGGCAAACTCGACGGAAAGAATGTGGCTCATGCCTTTATCCTCTTAGCCTTGCTTGAGGATCACCAAAAGCGAAACACTGTCCTTCAAGTCCCCCATAGCGGCTTGCAGTCTGAACGGTACAAGGCAGCAATGCGTGAGAGAAATGATCGCATCCGTCTATATGGCCAAGCAGAGCTTCGTCACCGATGTAAGAAGTGCGTGCGTGAATACCCGGCTAAAGATGGACAACGTAAGTAATCGACACCCATCGTAATAACAAGCTTTTCACGTATAACTTTTAGCGCCACTTACAGTTCATGCAGTTGTCATGGATGGGAATGCAATGGGCTGCACGACATGTGGTGTACCTCATTGCACCATTCCTCTTGCCAATAAACGTCATCGCTTCTGTCCTATGCATGTCAACTTTAATCAAAAATGCGCAATTGTAGGCTGCAATGAAAGGATATCGGCACCTGACAAACGGACATGTAACGACCCCGTTCATCAACGAGTCGAGGCCGTCCATCTCGAACGTGGACAAGCGACGTTTCAACTGAAGGACAAACTGAAGAGAGCGAGGGTTGCCCATCCAAAAAATGGTGAAGCTCTCGACCTTCCTATTGCTCACATTATCGAACAAGATGATGACCTCGACGATGACCTCGATGACGACGACCTCGACGAGACATACGAAATCATCGGAGATCGAGTCATCCCTTCCGAGGAGGACGCAGTCACACATACTGCACTCGCTCGTGCTTCGTTGAATGCAACCATCAGTAATAATGATGCAATCCCAGTCATACAGCCCACAGTTCCTACAGCCCCATCTGCAAAAAAGAAGATCCGTGCAAAGTTTGGCCGTTCACGGACCCACAATGAGCAGATCATCGTCGCACCTTGTGGGATGATTATAGCGAGGGAAACATTTTATCATGCAGAGTCGATCACTGCAGTTGTGGTTTGTGCAATCATTTATTATTACTGTTGAACGTCATTAGTTGATTTAGAATTGGCTTTGTAGGAAATGATCAAGCGCACGTATCGGGACGGATCCATGCCCAACCACATCATATTCGACAACAACTGCAGTGTCGCAAAGCACGTTAAAAATGACCCCGATTTCAAGAATGTTGGGCTTGCCGTCGACGTGTTCCATTTCGCCAACAAACACGCAGAGACGGACACTTTCTGTCAAAACAACTGCAACCCAGCTCTCTTTCCAGAACTTCTAGGCGAGAACGGCAAGGGCTGGTTCTTCAACACATCAATAGCAGAGCAGACAAATGTTTGGTTGGGTGGGTTCCATTCGATCTGCCGAGAGATGTCAGTTGATATGTATAATTTCTTCCTCGATGAAATGATCATGATGAGGAACAGAGCGGCGAAGGCAAGGCTTGCAAGCCAAAACCTCGACCCTCGATGGTGGTAGCTATAGCATTCCGCCGACAAAACCATAATAATTCAAACATATTGATAACTAGTTGCTACAGAGTGTGGTGTACAAAACAATCTTACAATACAAAGAGATAAACATAACGAGAATACATTGTAGTAATAAGAAGAAAGGCTCCCAGGGGCAGGAAAGAAAAAGAAACATAATGACGAACTCTGGCGTGTAAGGAGGAGAGCGGTCGAGAGCGGGACAAAAGGAGGATACCTTAATTGGATGAAGCTGTATTGAAACTGTCCGAGGAAATGTCGCTGTTGGTGCTACCATCACTCTCTTCAGCTTCTGCAGTATGTTGGCGCCGACGAAGGCGTTGGCGAGCCACTTTGAGCTTTGTTTTCTTGAGTGGAACCTGAACCGCGAAGTCTTTCCACAGATCATCATCACCGCACCCTTCGGCATCATCACGCTGCTCTTGGGTGGCAGCGTCCCACTTAGACCACGCATCGTAATAGGTCGAGCTCTTGAACGGAATGCCAGTCAAGGAATAGAAGTGTCGGGCGACAGTGGTTTGTGGTGGAGCAGGTCTACAGCTGTGGAGAACGCGCATGACATCAAGAACAGGGTAGTCAGAGGGCCACTGCTTTTCTCCTTGTGGGATGGCGGTGGAAGTAAGCGCTGACGTGTGTCGTTCTTGCTTTACCACTGTCCGGACAGTCATCCTAGAGTAGTTATCAATGGAGGGCTCAGCCTTTCGACGTTTGGGAGGTTTCCAGTACATATCGGATGAGTCGCTGTCCGTGATGTTGATGATATCACCTTGAGGATGCGGAACGGCTGGGACAGGCGAAGGTGATGATGAAGATACCGATATCGCTTTGCTAGACAAGGCAGAGTGACGGATAGAGGAAGTTTGTATGTTCATGGGAGCTCTTGAAGATGACGGTTGCTTGGAGGTTGGCACTACCTTGCGACCTCGTTTGGACTTGTGTTTGGAGGCGCTTGAATGGTGATGCGTGGACAGGTTCAATTCCAGAAACTCACGGTCGAGCTTGGCCTTAATGCTTGCTCGCTCGCCGCGAAGGTTGGTTCGAAAGTGTGGTGGGTCAGCGGCCTTTATCCCATTTGTGAGGTACTCGTCAAGTCGAGCGCAATTCTTCACACCGACACCCTTGATGAGGATCTCCGTCGTGGCATCCACGGAGAGGAAATGGTTGGCCCTGACCCGTTGCCACGACCGGCGTGAATGGTTGTACATATGGTACCAGGTATTTTCATCGGTATTTTGAAAGCCGGCATCGGTGAGAACCGCGGATGACAGGCAGAAGTTGGGCCAGACAAACCCGCCCTGATGAACTGATTCCTCGGGCCCATCATTGTCCTTGAAAAAAATAAATGATCGGTAAGACGAGGTAAACTTGAAGACATACCGAGAGCCAGGCGCACACGGTAACAGTGTGTTTGACCTTCTTGGTTCCATTGAGACGCTGTTCATCCGTAGCACGAACGCCTTCACGCATCTCCTGTTCACGTGATGCCTGGGTCGTGAAGATCGGCCGCATTTGCGAGGCGAATCGAGGATCGGGAAGAGGGTTCATGGACAAAGGCGGCTCGGCTACGATTCGCGAAGGCACGCGGGAAGAAACCACAGGAAGGGGACGTGCTTGGCTAGAGTGTACGGCGGATGGTGATGCTGCTGGAGGCGCCGGTGGTTGTTGTGCTTCGATAACTGAAGGGCTAGCTGTCTGAACTGGAGAGAGTGATGCTGGAGGCGAAGGAGGACTGAGCTGGAGGGGTGCAAAGGTAGGTGTGGCCATAGGGAAGGTTGGGAGAGGGGGTTGACTCCAAGACAACATATAAGGAGTCTCAAAGGACTGGGAGTTTGACGGAGTCGACGCGGTCCCTTCAGACTGATGTAGATTCACTGAACATCCACCCATGGCCCGGCAATGAGTTGCACAGGCTCCACGAGCGCATTTGATATTAACACGGCGTTTCGTGCACTGCGATACCGCGCATCGGCCTGGTTCCACAGGAGGCTGAAAACCCGTTCTATTCGTGAGGGCTGGCCATGGGGTATCATAGGATGGCTGGGCTTGCAGTGGTGGAGATGGCTGCGGATCCTCGACGAAGCGAAAGAAGTGGGTGTGGGGAATTTCCAAGGTACCCGAACACTGTAAACCATAGTTTGTTAACGCAAAGCCGTCTCGAGAGGAAAAATAACACATACAGAGATGAAGAATCTCCCTTTGTTACCATTCTTATCGCTTACTGCGACCTTTGGCGTGAGGAGAATAGCACAATCTTGGCATTTGAATCTCGCAGGAGATCCTGACATAGCGGCGAGGGCTACATTGCGCCAGCGGGTAGAGATAGGTTGATAGCGATGTAAAAATAAAGGGCGAGATCTAAATCCATATAAATTAGCTCAAGCGTCTGCGATAGCAATGGAAAACGATGCTCACGAGGGTGTTAGTTGATGGTTACATCTGAAATATGTATACTTGTCAGTGAAAGCCAATGCAATAGGAAATAATACTCACAATAAAGTAGGCGGTATCCAGCTTACAGTCTAAAGGCAAGGGCGATGTTGTAGAGCGAGGTGAGGTGGCGCGAGAAGAGATGAAGGGAGAGAACGACGTTGACAATGACAGCAAACACGCTTTCGCCACAAGGTCACGTGTGGAAAAAGGTTGTCTACGTTTGGATGAGAAGAGATCATTAGCCGCTTTGGGCTTTTTCATACGAACATCGTGTAAATTGGCCCTACGAGAGCTGAATATATCGTAGATATGTTTAAATATTATGAGGATCTGTACAGAATGCTCGCAGCCAGGGAGAATTCGCCTCTGAGAGGTCCGGACAGCGTGCCGGAGTCCGGCCTGAGGCGGAGAGGCGGAGTTCCCATTTCCGACTTTCTTTGCGAGAAGCAAACGATGAGAACTTGAAATGGGAATACATACTTACGAGCTCAGGGCTGACACGCAGTCACGTGTACTTATTACTCTTCCACGCCACACGCGCGTCGTCAGACCTTTACCGGTTGCCTTCGATTCTTCCTTCCGTTGAACTTAGGGGGTTAAAACCTGAGGAGAGCGTTGAGCCTGGGGTACCGAAGCAGGTGGGAAGAGGCAGGATAAGGACTCGCCGACAAGACCAATAAGATCGCTGGCGGGTAGATGAAATAGAACTTGAGTAGCATATCCGCCGACCAGAGCCACATTGCAGTCTCAGTCCGAGGAGTGGGCGCAGGAGCCAAAGGCGAGAGAGAATTCCATGCCTATACTTGTGAGGTATATCAAAAGTGCATCGTGATCAACCACGAATATACCGTCTGCATAGGGTCGTTGGGCACTTACCCCACTCGAGCTGCGCGGGCGGGCGGAATACGGATATATTTGCTAAGACAAAGTCAGCATCCTCTCTGTTCTCCGTTCCTCCTGCTGATGACTCTTCGGGAGCCCCGGGGTACCCTCAACCTGGTCACGGTACTGCGACGGGCATACCGTGGGGCTGCGCGAGAGGAAGTGCGCGAGGAGGGCATCGCGGAATGCGGTAAGTCGGAACATGCAGTCCTCCTCCGAAGATCACTCGACTCCGGAGCCAGTCTTGAGGGATACGTATATTTGGGGTGTGGAATGTGGTTGGGAATGGGATGGAGGGATGGAGGGCGAGGAAGCGGAAATGGTGGTGGAAGTGAAAGCAGTGGTGGAAGAAGAAGAAGGGACAGCGGCGACCTGGGAATCGGTGTAGAAGCAGTCATCGGTGACGGAGTGCCACCCCCCGCGTAGTGGCCTTTGCAGATGTAACCTTTCGCGTTGAGCTGGAGCTGTATGTATATGCGTGCCTTTAGATGACAAAAGAGAAGGAAGGCAAGAACTCAGACATGCTCGACTGCAGTAGGTGCTCGGGCGAGGTGGTGCATGTTGTCATGTTGGATCAATCCAATCAGACCAGACTGTGGGTAGCGAGGGCGTGGATACGCGTCGAGCAGGCCGTGCGGCGTCGCAATGGCAAGAGGCAAGCCAAGGTCGTGCATTAGCACACGAAATAGAGAGGAAGACAAACATGGAATCTCGCTGAAGGAATCAAAAAATTCCTTTAGCCTCCCACCACCGCCCAAGGATGCTTGCTAGTGGTCTTCTGCATCTTCATCCTATGCTCGTCCGTGCCAGCGAGAAAGTGCACGTCGCGTAATCGCAGCCTCTGTTAGCGCACAAATACGTCCGTCGGAGACGATGAAGCAGAGGTATCCATGCGTGGGTTGGCGTTGGATTAGAATATGGGGATGGGGATATAGAATGGCTTGGATGGCGAGACATAAGTGACGAGAGAGGCGATATCTGGAGAGACGGGGATGCGAGAACAGATGTCGCTCTTTTGTCTGGACATCCAAATGGAATTTCATGAAGGTCCTCTACCTTTGTCAGCGCTACATGCCATTCGTGCTATACTGTGAGTCAGATATGTTTCCTTCGTCCGCCAAATTCTCAGATCGCTCTAGATCAACTTGGGAAGGACTTGAGCAAGGTAGACTTCCAACGAGTTTATTCTGTGAGTGGAGGTTCGTACAACTATATTTCTTCTAGTGTTAATCAGTCCTGACGTCTGCAGCAGTGATGATAGTCCTTGGAACTGCACTCTCGGAGCGTTGAATCGTGGATGCACGGGACGATGAGTATGAGATAGATGGACTGTGCGCATGCTCTGAAAGGTCTGGAAGGTAGGGACGTGAGGAGAAGTTGGTTCAGGTGCTTAGGAGGACGAGATGGAGTCGTGGAAGAGTTAGGGCCGGCAATCCGAACACCTGATTTGTCCGAGTTCTCCGGCCTTCTCCGGCTCATTAGGGTTGGGTAAAAAACCTAGGGTTTTTTACCAAAACGTTTTTTACCGGTAAATTACCGGTAAATTACCAGGTAAATTACCCCCCCTGGCGGCAGGTCTGTGAGGTTTTTTACTGCATGGCCACGTGATATATATGAGCCACGCAGGTGGCGAAATTTTTTTTTAAAAGCCTTACGAAAATCAAATCACGTGATGGTAAATTACCGGTAAAATACTGGTAAATTACCTGTCCCTCTCACAGAAAAAATTTTCGAGGTAAATTACTGGTAAATTACACCCCCTGGAGGTTTTTTACCCAACCCTACGGCTCATGCCACCGCGAATCCTGGATTCAAGTCATTCAACCATTCTCACTTACCTGACACCCTTGCACGACGCCCTCGACGCTTCACACCAAGACCTATCGACTTCCAACTGCAAATTCTTATCGGAACTTTGAGGTGAGCTAGCTCCCCGGACATTGGTCATTGACTGAGTTATATCCAAGAATCTTGCGAGAACCTGAGGCTGCAAAACGGCTTCTAAAGATCGGTCCTGAACGGCGTGCAACTTGAAGCTTTGAAGACTTATCGCTAGTGTTCTCCAATACACCTCCCAGCGCTCAGCGAGAAGAGGAGAAAGTGGTTGCCATCCCAGAAGCCCCCTTGTATATCAGTCGAGCGTGATATCGAAAGAAACTGAACCTTCGAATGCTGACTGGTCGTGGCCCAGCCTCGATAAACATCTCCACCCCCCAAATTCCGATCAACAAACAGACTCATCGCACTATACTATGTCCACTGGTGGCGATAACTTTTCGCACCTCATTCGTTCCAATTCTGTTCCTTCACTTCATGAAAGGAATTTAGTGCGAGGGTTAATCTCAGACCTGGACAAAGACATTTCGAAAGTGGACTTAACCATCGCGGAACTGCGAAAGAGGTTGAACGGGTTCGAGAATCAACGCACAGGGCTCACGGAGCGCCGCGCAACCTACGCCAGCATCGTTTCTCCACTACGATACATCCCGCTCGAAATCTTGGGTCACATATTCATATATGCCTCAGCAGATGACACGTCTTTTGCGCTGCGCGCTTCTCATGTCTGTCGACTCTGGCGACAAGCATCTTTGGCCATGTCCGAACTGTGGTCGACTATCAAAGTAGGCTTCGTATCGTTTCCATCAGAACTCTCCTTGGAAAAGTACATCGAAACCTACATTCATCGCGCACGTTCCCGTCCCCTCTCGCTGATCTACAAGCACCACCGCGTTCCATACGATCCGACTGGGGTTATTCGCAAGGTCGCGAAGGACTGTCAATGGAAAGTCATTTCATTGACTTCTACGAAAATGTCTTTTCCGCCAATCATTAAATCCCTCATGGCCACCTCGTGGGACGTACTCGAGAGTCTGACACTGGATGGGTGCAAAGATGGATTTTCGACAGTGGAATCGTGCTTTAGAGAATCGAAGGCGGACCTCCGCCTGATAGCAGCATCTCGCTTGAAAAAATTACGCATCGCCATTTACTCTCCAATTGATTCTCGTATCCTCCAAGCACCTTGGTCGCAGCTCACCGAATTATATCTCAAGATGACGAGCGCTTCTCGACGAAAAATCCTTGATATTCTTCGCCAGTCCCCAAAGCTCGAAATATTTACTCTCAATGCCGAAGTCTTCGAAAACCTCGACGATGTAGTTGCAAACCGTATCCATCTCAAAAGACTTCGCAAACTACACTTCCACTCTCACTCACTGCTCATTAGCCGGATTACCGATGCACTCGTGACGCCTAACCTCGAAGACCTGATCGTTGACGCGCGTGACGAACCCCCGGACTTTAGTAACGAGAACTCACGCCTCAAGAAATATCTCAAAAAGTGCGCACCACCACTTCGAAGGCTGTGGTTGAGTGGAGTCGGAAGTGAAGATGTCGAGGCACTAGTTCCGATACTGGAAGAGCTGGAAGAACTTACATTGGTTACACTCGAGGAAGTGGACGAGGATATGCTGTTACCTCTTACCGTCCGTTACGGTCCCAAGAAAAAGGTTGATGATTGGAGCGAGGAGAGCGACAAGAGCGACGACGACATTGAATATTACTCTGAGACTGAAGACTACTCCGTACCACTACCCAAACTCAAAGTCTTGAAGATCATCGGCCAGGTTCTCCCGCATCACCAGAAGGCCTTCATCCGACTAGTTCAATCGCGATGGTGGCCTGACGAAGAGGACGTGAATCCGCGGCCCTTTGCGCGACTCCGCTCTGCATCTTTTCAGAATAGGAATGAAGACCACAGAGCCGCAGTTGCAGATCAAGTTGAAGCACTCAGCAAGGAAGGTCTGGATATCAACGTTCTTATGCCTCGTGAAGGCGAATTTGTGCCTTGTTTTCAAACTTCTGATGCCTGATTCTTATTGTGAGTTGAAATATACGCAATTCATTCACCCTTGGGCTCATATCCTAGTCATTAACGTTAGAACCCCATGGAATATATCTATCAATTGCCGACCGACTCATTGCAGATTGAACGTTTTTACATGAAATCGACAACACAGGCTAGAACTGTGTACTTCCTCAGTGCATGCTTTTTAATATATCCCGTGTCTAACGTAGTCGTCCTTCGTTTATTGATACCGTTTGTGTCATTGTTCACGGAATAGTAACTGCTTACTTCAAGGGCGATAGTCCATCCCTTGTGAAATCTACCTGGCACATGAATGTATTAGTGAGCGCGAGCAAATACTATAAGATTGTACGAGTAAAAATACCCAGGCTCTGGTTGTCGGGATGGGACGGACGAAAGGCACTGGACAAGGAGAAAGAGGCGAAATAATAAGTATGTCCCAACATGCGCCGAGCCATTTTTTACTCGCCTTGGGCTCGAGCTTGCCGAACGTGAGGGGGGGAAGCACGGGTAGCACCGCTGCATCTTTAACGCGCTATTATTCCCAAATTGTTCTTAATAGAATCCATCTGTCTTTATCTCGGCAGCGGCCGCAGCTTCACTTCGGGTATACGCCACATCCACTTCCGTGGACGCATGGAACGATGAGTATGAGATAAGGTAGATAGAGACTGCGAGCATGTTCTGAAAGTCCTGGAAAGTGGGGACAGCTCAAGAAGGGGAGGATGCATTACTAAGCGACTTCGTTCGAGGTATCGAGGAGAGCCAGTGGAGGATAGGGCGGTGATGACCATCAAGTCTGCACTAAAGCAGTCGTTGGAGACGACCTAGTAACCTTGGTGGTTGCGCCCATTCGCGTTGAGCTGGCTCTGTGTATAAGTTTATCTAGATTTGATAAAAGGAAACCAATGAATGAACCTAGACATGAACGACCGCGCGATACGCGCTTGAGTAAGGTGGTGCACAATGTGCTCCATGCATGTATTCCAGATATTGGCGGGTTTCGCCACCACCAAACCTGCCTGATGTCCGTGTGATATCAGGTCGAGCTGATTAAGATGATGCGAGTCCGGAGTCAAAATGAGCCCCACAGGAGCTCGTGAGGATGTAGTCATCTGGGAATTTTAAATCATTTCCTGATTGCTATATCCGGGGGATATTCCGCTGGATGTCAACACGACATCCTCAATCCAATTTCATGATATTCCCTTGTAACGTGAATGAGAGATCAAACCAAGGTCATGATGACATTTATCATTGGTATCTTGCAGGGCTCTTTTCAGTTCACATTATGAGATGATTCTTCTTAAAAATTTCCGAATATCACAAAGTTTAGAATGAACAGAAAAATGTATTCATTTGACGAAGGAATACTACAGGAGTATGTATACTACGGGTTTGCTAGTACAAAGGTGCTAAACAAGATGAATATAAAGGCCTTAGGCATTAGCGAATGCAGAGAATGTGAAGGGTGAGAGAGCATACCGAAATCTAACAGAGCCCACAGCCGAAACTCCAAGTTAATCTGATGTCCATCCGAATCCATGCCGGAACCTAAAGAGAAGAGCAAGTTAGGAATGCAAGGAAGAGATAAAAGAAATGACAGAAAGACAATGGCACAAGCAACATGATAAATGGACACAGGCGTCCTAGAAATACGCAACGCGACAGGCCGCGAAAGATGTCCCCGCCACAGGACACAGTACATGAACTGTTCAAGTTCTGTGGCGCTATTACGCAGAATAGCAGGGCATCTCAACAGAGAAAGTAAATAAACGAGGGGGTGTGGTGGAGGCGGCAGAGGAAATACGACGACGAAGGACAGAGGAGGGATGGAGACGATGGTGATGATGGACACAAGTCGATTCGAACTCCGCACAGAGAGGATGTCCAGGCAGAGATTCCATAGACCCCAGAGGATGTTGAACTAGCTGGAGATGTTGACATTTAGAGTCTAAAGACGTCGTGAAATAGATCAGACGGATATTTGCCGTCGAGGTCAGGTTGATATCAGCGCGGCACCTCAATTGAATCTCATCACGCTGTCACGCTGATGTCGTTGGCCAAAATCTCATTTAAACATCACACTAATATCTATTGGACATTTCTACATTCTCTCTCGGAAACATATTTGCCAGAGGTCATACGGAACTCAGGCAGGGTTGGTGGTGTAGGTAATACGAACGAGCATCAGCCACGGGAAGAAGAGAAGAGATGAAGAAAGGGGACGAACACGGAATCTCTCAGACTCCCGCTACCCTCACGACCTCCCTGCTTAAATCGCTTCCTAGCAGCCTTTTGTATCTTCATCCCAAGTTCGTCGCGCCAGGAAGCGCAACGTGTCAACTCAGACGAGAAAATCGACGTGGCCCATGTGTGGGTTGTGAAATAGTGATGTATGTAGAATAGCTTAGATGGTGTGCCGGGACAGACCGTCAACGCGTCACAGACGCGACGGAACACCGTCGGGCAAATCGGGGGTGGTGTTCGGTTGCCGGCCCTAGATATAGCTCGTGACCAGTTTTTGTGTATCCAACTCTTGACGCGAACCAAGGGGCTGCACCCGGAAGATCCCGAGACATCGACTCCCCCCTTACCGTACCTCTGATGCGAGGCGCTATCAGCTGGGGTCCTAGTCAGAAACTTCCATATCAGGAAGGGAACACTCGCATAAGTACGGAACCGTCGCTTAGTGGGGAAATGGCTGTGGCATTGGAGGAGCCACCAGTGAAAGCTTCATTGCAATAAATTGTCTTATATTAAGCACTAGTAAGGTCTAAAATACTGGGAGCACTGCTTACAACTTGGTGAAGCTGAATGTAGCCAGGCTGATCGACAAGCTCAATCGGAGCCTGGAGGGAAAGGTATCGACCACAGAGGTCATATGAGTACTGTACAAGTTCTTTGCCGGACCCTACTTCGAGGTGGACCTTTGAGTGGCAATGAAGCACCAGTATCCTTGTCTTGGAGGTAACATACTCGACTGGGTCTCTGGCAATGGCAACATACTCCATGTCTGTGCGAGGCATCACATAACAGAATGCTGGTGAGAATGACAATTTCGACAGGCATCTTGAGATTTAAGTAGTAAAGATTACTGAAGCTTAAGAGACCTAGCAAAATGGATATTAGAGACAGGTAGAAACATGTAATCTAGTACTAGTGCAGCTGCCACAGTCGACGACGGTACCATCTGTGATCTAAGCGAGCGTTCCCTTCCTGATATGGAAATTTCGGACTAGGACCCCAGCTGATAGCGCCTTGCATCAGAGGAACGGTAAGGGGGGAGTCGATGTCTCGGGATCTTCCGGGTGCAGCCCCTTGACGCGAACTACACTGTGCACTCCAACTCTTGAGCTCGCCCTTTGGTACATACACATTTAACACCTCCTCAGGTTGAGGATTGAAATATTCAGGGGGGGGGGAAACATCTCATCCTGGCGCGTTGCCCATTCTTTCTCTCCTTCGGTCTCGAAGTCATTCTTGAGTTACTCTAGATGGTCGACGGTCCTTCTGAGAAGCGTGCGGTAAGTGCTATTTCCTGTCTTATTTGTTTTTTGGTAAATAGAACCGACGATTGCTGATACTACTTATAACTGATCAGGTACCACTCATCAGTCAGCCCTGGGGATGATGACTTCCGAGGACCGAGAGTTTGTGGTTGTAGCAGCGATGGTGCATGTATGCTTGACGTCACAGCAGCTCGCCAATTTCACATGGCTGTCCTATTCGCAGGTGCGGTCGCGCACCTTCAAGTTGGTGTAGAGGTCAACATTGACAACAAACGGGGTTTAGCGATCTCACGACAGCTGAGTCCTCAGGAGCGCAAAAACCTAGGAACACGTAAGTCGTAAACGTACAACGAACTTTAAGTCCTTATTGTTCGCGGTCCTTGCACAACGGACGCGTGCTCTTCTGTCCTGAGCTCACTATTTTACGCGCGTGAAAAGGAGCAGAAACGCTCCGTCCTGGGCCGGATTCTCGTGTCTGTTCTTCCCCTCACCTTCAATTTAGGTCGTGCAAAGCGTGCGTTGAGTGTGATTTCTGGCGTTTCTTGTTTGCTGCTGATAGACCCGGCGATTTGTTAACATTCTAAATGCTAATTGTTGATCAGCCGACGTCAGGGATAACGAATTCCGAGGACCGAGAGGTTGGGCTATAGCAGTTAATAGTTATGGTCTGTATTTTTTTCGACAATTCGTTGGGGTACTGCTATTTCACTGTTCCTGTTCTAGACCCCGATAGTGCTGCCCCTATGGGAAAAAGGCCGCCATTGCCGGTTGATAAGGGATAAACTTGTATGTCGGTGACAGAACACCACACAACACTTTACGCCATGTATCAAGAAGCGCCTATGATCCAGACCGTTGAACGTCTTTAGCAAATGGTTCCCTAGGGCTATCGCGAAACTTTCCGGCATGACGTATTCAAGTTCCGGGCGTGTACTTACTATATTATTATAGAATGACGACCAACCAATCAATGCTTCTGTGGTATGTCCCGCTTCCCGGCTTCAAATTTACGCCTTGGTCCAGCTTTCTCTTATCAGAGAAGTTGACTCTCTCTTCTTTTTCGGGGGCATTCCAGTTTCGATGTAGACCGCGTATGCGATGTGAAGCGTTCGAAATAACATCAACCGACTCCGCGTAACACTAGCGCCCCACTATTCCAGTTCGATTGAATTGCTTTCATTGTATCCCGCTCGCCTGAGACTGGACTGCGAAATAATAACGGGGAGGACGTACACCGCTAGCCTGGAGAGAACGACTCGCAACCCGAGGATGGTAGTACATGAAGCTTAACGCTGGAAATTTAAACTCGGGCACGGCTGACCGAGCGCTAAGCTCGATCCGATCATGAATCCTAACAGAAAACATGGAAACACAGAGAATTCTCCTTTCAACCTCATGACGTCCTAACTTCAACCTCCAAAGATGAGTGAGTATTCGGTGTTCTGGCCGATTCAGAAACCACTTGACCCAACCCCTGTGGGATCCGCCACTTGCTTAAAATCCCGCTTTCCTTCGCCTTTTTTACAGAAACCCAGAGCCCCAGAAAAGAACAACACAACCCAGAACTCAGAATTCAGAATTCAGAAGATCCAGATGTCCAAATCCAACAAGATCGTTACCCCATTTACCGCGCACCTCGTCCAGTTCGACACAGCTGTCCCCTTCGCAGAAGTCATTGCACGGCTTGACATCGAGGTCAACAAAGCTGGGTCTACCGATGTCACGACGGCCCTCAGGAGTGCCAAAACCCACAAAGAGTACACATCTGTCGTAGACAGGACCGCTAAGAAGGACTTTTTGTACGTTGACGACTTTTTTGTCTTTCCTTGTTCGAAGTTCGAACTAATTTAACGCCAACACTTTTGCTTTTAGATACTTCATGGAATTCCCGCACTCCAAGATGCTGCGCTTCGCAGAAGGCTTCAACCAGCGCGGCATCATCTCCTACACCATCGGTAACCCGCTGCTCGCACAAGAGATCCTGAAGTGCAATCCGCTCGCGGCGTACGATATCCCCCCGCGCATTTTGATCGTCGAGCATCCCGGTGGCAGTGGATGCTCGGTGTCGTACCATCTTCCTTCCACGATCATGGGACTGCCTAATGGCGAGGAGGACCCTAAGCTGCAAGCGGTGTTGGAGGTTTTGGACGACAAGGTGGAGAGAATGGTGGAGAGAATAACAGCAGAATAGATCATAATTATGTATATAAACCACTCGACGTCACCGAGGGGTATTAGAATGAGGAAAGAGTTTGATTTCCGTATAAATCTAATTGTAATGTACGGAGTGAATCTGTGACAGTAAATACTATTATGTATGGCCTTGCACGCGAAGAGCAATAATTTCGGTTCTCGCACGGTTGTAAAATGTTTGCCGAGCGGCATGAATTCATGGAGATCAAATTCCCAGCCCTTGTGTTGAAGTTCCTATGTACCTCCACCTTCCCCCACTCCTCCTTCCTCGGACGCTTCTCGGTTGGAGACTTGGAGTTCGCCGCCCTTCATGACTATTCACTAAGTGGGATCTACTTTCGCGTTCATGCTTGCTGGAGCCGACGGGTTGGACAGCCCATGACGCAAAGTGTCGCGGTTCCACGAGATTTAAGGTCAGTGAGATGTGATTCTAGTCATGTTTGCTCCACTCAACGGGTCACCGACTACTTTACAGGACAATTTCATTTCGATGTAGCTTAGATTCAAAGGTGCGCCATTCATGAGCATTTTGGACCGATTTCACAGATATATTCACCCCGTGCACGCTCATAGTGTCGTGTCTGTTTGCTGCTTGAAATTCGGCTATGTGGAAGGATTGGCATAAAGGCGAGGATTTTCTCTCATATATAATTAAACTGTGCTAACGACGCAACGTGTACAGCGTAAACTCACTGCTCAGTGTGAAAGGGTTCAAAATCCCTACTCGGGCAGCCCCTCCGTCGCCGATGAATGGCTAGTGATTCTACACAGACTCCCAAGACATTGCTTTTCCCTTCCTCTTCCACTTCCGCTTCCGCAAACTTTGCTTCAACTTCCACACCCTCCCTCCCTCCTACCTCCTCCCATTCTATCCTCGGAACCGCCCCCTGAAGCACATACACCCAACATCCCTCAGTTGAATCGTCGCTGCGTACGCTCGGGGCCACGTGTGCAAGGGAACCAGGAGGAGAAACGTTGTATCCTCGCGGATATACTACATCCACCTATGTATCTCCTCTTTCCCCGTGCACACCTCGCGCACGGTGCCCAGCTGCCCAGCTGCCCGACGACCGACGCAAATGACGGTGGATGCACTTTGGTGTACCTCACTGGTGCCCGCTATCCTTGGAGTCCCTCTTCCTCTTCCCCCTGACCGTCTTCTTCGTCGCCTGTTAGCCCCAATGGGAGTATGACTGGGTTGGAATCAGTTGGGACTGCGCGACGTGGCCCTGGCCGACGGATATTCAGGCCATAAAGGCGATCGTTGCTTTGGGGTTTATCTGCCAGCGAGCGACCTTGTTGCTATCCCTCCGCACGCCGTCAGCTTCAAATGTCAGCACATAACCGTTCTTCACATCCCAACCTCCCCCTCAGACGAAAATCTGTCCTCAGCCATTATACGCAACCCTCGCCTCAAAGTTCGCGTTCAAACTTCTCCTTAAACACCACGCCTCAGGCGTAACGCATGCCTCGGTCACACGCACTTCTGGCGCACGCCCGCAGGACCTCCGCGCAAAAGGCGATGTCCGAGAGCCTTGGAAACGCGACTGACCTAGTGGACGCAATGGAGCAGTAGGGTGCGGATATGGTGCTGTTCGATCTCCTTGGAGTTTGGGGGCAGTAGAGGGCGATGTGGGTGAATACCCGTCTTTTTTAGTGTTTGAGCAGGGGGTTTGGGTTTGCTTTTCAAGTTTCTGGAGGTTTTTGGTGGTTGTGTTTTTCGTCGCCTCCTTGTGTTCATGCCTATCTTTGCTTTGATGGGTTGGACGCATGCATACATGGGTGGGTCGACAGCCGCGCTATCACTATGGCGTGAGCCTGCACTTCTATGCGCTCGACAGGATGCGTATAGGTTGTTTTCCCACCTCGGTTTTGTTGGTCGGTCGTGTGCGTTTGATGCATGGCGTCGAGTTGCGTTCACTGAATCCGTCCTGACTCCTCCTCCTCAGCGCGAGCTTTCGTTCTTTTGCATCTTCTGCCCCAGTGGAGTGTGTGGGTCAGTGGGCTTGGCATGCTCCGTGGTTGCGCCTTGTTGGCCTTTCGCTCTCATTTGATATTGGATTTTTGGTGGATCTTCGTTTGTCCTTCGTTCTCGTTTGCGTTTTTGTGATATTTGTATTTCTTCTGCTCTTGCTCTTCGTTGGTGCCAAGGGGGTGTTCTTGGGAGTTGTATTTTTGTTCTTTTCGATCTTTTTTCTGTCATGGCGTCTTTTGAAGAAGTTAAGATCTTGTTGTTGAGGTGAAGTCTGGTTCGCCAGCCCTCGTACTCCAGTCCATGTTCGTTCGTGCACTGTTTTCCTGCTTCCTTTCCTTCTTCGTTCTTTTCTCTGGTTCTTCTTTCTTATATCGAAGTTTTACCATGCTAATATCCCTGTTCTTTCCAATAGGTTGGCCCGCTCAATAGCTCAACAAAAACCGACCCAGCTCAGGAAGTAATTCCTGCACATAACGTTTTTGCAGATCGCAGAGCATGCGTTGCTATGGATGTCGCTGCTGGGCGACTGTAGTGGCTCTATGACTCGCTTTTGGAGCTTTATAAGGCCATGATGGCAGGGGCTGTACATGGATTGGAGATGCGAGAACTGCCCGAGGGTAAGGCGGAGACGGCGGCAGCAGTGAAGGTGGAAGCTGAGATGGGTTGAAGGCTCCAAGACCCGAACTAAGAGCTGGTGGAGATGATGTTCTACTTGCCGAGTAAGGCGGTCGAGCGGATGGAGATTTACGATGCTGGGCATGATTATAGGTGTCATGAAGGTGGTACGTGCTTCCGTTCGTTTCATTCTTTATTCCTTCATTCTGCTTGCCCTTTGCGCTTATTCAATCGTTTGGTTAACCGACTTTTCTTTTTACTTTTACCTGTAGACACATACGATGCTGACGGATACCGCGCTGCAGGGCCCTAGTACACCATCTCCACTCGTGCGGACGACGCACGTCGTCGCGTTTGGGGACGCTGTCTTTTGTTGGGAAATGCGTAGTGCCGTTTATGCCTGGGATGGTGGGGCGATTGTGGGTTTTGTTGGCTATGGGTTTCAGCACCGGGGTATTTGAAACCTGTCGAAATGCATGTGCTGTTACAGGAAGACAGACGGGAAGCAGAGAGGGAAGCGCTGGAACGGGACGGGTGTTAAGGGCATCAAGTCATTCTAAAATTGTAGATGGTTGCGGTACAGTTCTTGCCCAGCGTATTCTTGTGGCTAATTTATCTGCGTGAAAGGTGTGTAAGCTACCGAAATACCACTAGTAGACGTCGTTTCGCCGGCGGATGTATTAAAAGGCATGCTATCTGTCTATTATAGTGTATTTTCTATGCCGCGTTCTAGTCTGGAAATGTTGTGATTGCCTTCTACTCGCCAACCCACCTCCGAAGCTCGAGATGGAGGAAAATATAATAGGTGGAGTGCATACTAATATGGTACCATACATGACCTGAAAGAACAACTATCGTGGTACATAATTGTGCTAGACACACGACTATATATGAAGTGAAATTGTTTATCGCCCACTAGCCCAAAACAAATATTCGCTGCCAAAGTGACTTCGAACCTACTAGAGGTGAATTTGACATCAGCTGAGCTCGAACTCGAATAGATCGGCTATACATACCGGCCTTGGCCACGACTTGTCCTTATAGATTAGGAATAGGAATCGGGACCAATCGAGTGGGAAATGTCTGTGATAATCTCGGACCGGCGAATGTGCTTCGGAAAAAAAACTTCAAGTGCGCCTGTGTGGCGTCCTCCAAGTTGTCATGATCGGAACCATCGCCGACGTTGTCGTCATACAGCTGGATATGAGAATATTCAGAACAAATCACACAGACTTCGTCATCGGTGTGTTCTCTAGAATGCTCCAAAAATGGAATTTCGCAGCGCTATGTGGTGGAAGATTACCAGATAAAGCACAATTATGGATTAAACAAGTCGGTGATCAAGTTTCAGTCCAGTGGCAGTGAGGGTGGGACATTACACTTACTTTTATGTATTCAAAGGCGGCAAGAGCTGCCCCTTCTCGTCTTGCAGACTCGAATTTTGGACATTGGAGTGTGCGATCTCTCAGGAGCTCTGCGAGACGTGGTTTTGCTGACGCTTTGGGTAGAGCAAGTCCAAGCAACTTGAAGGCGGTTTGCAATATCTCCTTATTAGTAGGTATCTCCCAAAGCATTTCGGCTAGGGGCGGTTCCACTTTCGGGAGTGGTTTCGCATTCAGCAGGTCGCATTGACTGCCAGGGAGTAAATTGTAAGTATTGCGAAGTAACAATCATTCTCAACATGCTCAGATGAAATCAAGCAATTTCAGACTCACCCTGGGACTTGGAAGAGGAACTCCGCCAGTGCATCGGCAAGCATATCATACTTGTTCCCGTCGACAAAGAGTGGTCCTGCGCGAAGTGGATCAAGGAGAAAATTCGATACTGTACGAGTCAACTCGCATGCGTTCGTAAACAGGTTGATATAGAACTTTGCCAACACAGTGTCTCCGTGGAGGGGTTGTCGCTCTTTCAGCAGATTTGGTTGTTCCACATGGAAAATTGTCTCCAGAAGACAGATTACTGCCTTGTCGTGACGGTGCATGAAGTACTCGAAAGTTAGAGCTGCAGCCAAAAAACACTGAGCTTCGGGTGGATAGACTGCGAATTGCCGTCTTATCCATTTATCTTGGGTGTTGAGGTGGTTTTGCAAAAGATTGTCTGTGGGATCCGAGGCATTCTATAGGAAGAGATATGCAGAGGCCGGTCAGCAACTAGTCAATTTTCATTGGATTGAAAAAAATTCAGACTTCTCGCCGCAGCCAATCCAAAAAAGAATCCCATAACTCAAAAGCTTCAACAACATCGACCTGATTGACATGTACAACAAGTGATAGGAAGTCGATGTCACGCAAATCGTTTGAAAGCTCCGGAGTCAGGCACGATTGCGTGCAATGGAGCATAAGGGCGGGAACAACGCACGAGTGGCCCCAATATTCTGCGAAAAAAGGATGAAGCATTGTCGCCAATACTGGAAATGAGAGTTACATACCTTGTAGATGTGGCCGAATGAACTGTATGTACTTTCTGGCGATATGTGTATGCCCCCTTTTGACATCAATGAAGAAAGTCTGAGATCGTGACAAGTCCAGAAGGAAGTCTCCCAATGATGCATGGTAGAGACTGATCTTGCGTCTTCTATCTTGTGGTATATTTAGTACAGCATGCATATCAGACAATAGAATGTCTAAATCCCCAGGTTGGTAACCCAGGACTTTCTCAATGTAAATTGGCGACGTCTGTTGGTCGTCAAATCCAAACTCCAAGGGATCTTCCACTGGCACAGGAAGAATGATGAAAGAAAGGATCTCGAGCACCCGTTCACGGTCCTGGGCTGAAGACAAAATTTGATGATAGAGGGCGTCAAGGACAGCAAAAGGACTATCCTTGCCAAGAGAAGGCGATAATCCCAGAATAACTCTCAACCTATCCTCGGGCCGATGCCTGAGTGATTCAGTATATTTCACAACGACGGACGCATAGATAAACTGTCCGGATGCTTTCTGGACAAGCTTCTCAAGATCCCTCTCCCTCGGCCATATTGCAGGAAGATAAATTCCGAGTGAATGTTCCTCTTTTATCTGGCTGAACTTGGATATGAGAAACTTGCGGATATCGTCATCCGCAAGGTAGGTATCATCGAGGGGTAATCCTAGCATCAACGAGCTCAGCGGGTTGGAGTTGAATGCCTGTCGAATTTCGAGTTCGGGTCTGCTGGCAATAAGAAAGGATATCGGGATATTAAACTGGTGTGCGGCTCCCGAGAGGGCGTTGAGGATTCGTCGTTGGGATTTCCCATCGCCGCATTCATCCAGCCCATCAATTACGATTACATTTGGACGCTGTCGAAGGCGCGTCATCAACTGCTCGTCCTGCATGGTCCGGTTCAGAGGGTTGAGGACAAGTTCTTGCAGTTGGGTAGGAAGAGATCGAGAAAAGATCGAGGGGTCCTGATCGACGGTTTGCCCAACGATATCACGAGTTTCGGGGATCAACAGACAGAGTTGAAAGGCGATGGTGGGAATGAAGAGTCTGTCATTATTGCGCCCTGCCGCCGTCCGAGAGAAAAAGAAGCTTGCAGCGAGAATGCCTGCTTTTTGCAACATCTCCGCGATGGTCTGTGCGATGGCGGATTTGCCTGACCCAGCTGGGCCGTATAGCCACAGGAACAACCGCAAATTGTCGGGATCCTCGATCCACTCCATGATTTTCTTGAGGACAGCCTCACGCGTTCCTGGATGACATTTTGGAGGATCATATCGCTCCGCCGAGTTGTGGAAAGCGCCAGGAGCGATGTTGTGCGTGAGTTTATCCCATCCTAGCATAGATCGCTCGGAATCAGTTTCGTTCATGGATAGAAGGCTCACGTACCTCGTTGGCTAGCCTTATTCTGATTCTGTTCGACAAATGTCCCACCACTGATCAGAATGTTGTTAGAGTTGGCGAACATGGCTGTTGGTTTCAAATGGAAGGTGGTTGCGATTCGAGATGAGCGGGGACGAGGTAGTATGGGGACGATGTGGAAGGAGTTGAAACAACTCTATTGAAGGGGATCAAGCCACCGCGAGCAGCGATATAGCTTGATGTCCAAGTACCACAGCCTCAATGTTCTTATCTTATCTTATCTAACCCGAAGAAAAGCGCATACTCTACATGTACCTTAAGATGTTCCCGGGGACCTATTTCCAACCTATTTCTCTCATTTGCACCTATCAAGACAAGAGGTGAATGCGATGATAGCAGATCGGAAAACAGACCTGGAGCGGCTCATGAAAAACTGGGGCATGAAACAAAAGTTACAAAACTACAGGTAGAACATACGTCAATACACAAATTCACAAGTTAAACACGGTAGCACCCGTACAACAATCTAGAGGTTAATTATGCAGAAAACTGTCGAGGACTCCAGACTGTAACAGCGACGCGATCATATCGTCAATCGCTGCAAGAAGGGCATCGTGGCTCAAAGGGGTTCGATCTCCAGGGTCACTGGCCCTGTGCAAGGATCTCGAGAATTTCGATAAAAGCAACGAGACCTTCGCTCACGAAATTTGCGATTATGGCGTTGACATCAGTATCTGTTGGAAAAATCAGGTCAAAAGGCCCACTTTGCCTCACATTAGCTGTGGCCTTGGCTGTCTGTTGGCCGAAGATTAGGTGAAATAGGGATCGAAAAGCGGTGCACTGGTCCTGGACCTGTTTCGGCGCGGATCGTTTGCAAGCCCGATGGTAGAGATTGGGCATGACGGAGTACGAGAGTATATCCAGATAAAGGATTCGACGTCATGCTTCGCTTCGTGCACGACACGTCCGGCAGTGCTAGTCACCGTAGCAGCCAGTGGAACCCACCATAATCAAGATTTGCCGAGGCCTGAACTGAGCCGTTCCCTATGAAATGCTTTCAGTGCCATGAAAAGCAGCTTTTTATCTGAGGGAACTTACAGGCATACCCGCGCCCCGTTTAGCCTTCACCGTTGATTCGAACGTGGTGTGCATGCGGGTTGTCGCCTGTGTTTTAGAAAGCACACGCCACCGGTCGTCATATCCATTCTGTGGGCTGATGGTCCTTGTGACGGTCACTGGGGGCTTTGAGATCTTTCAATGCGACCGAGCTCGAGGTCAGCAATAAAGCCTCGAAGCGGAGCATTCTGATTCTCGGCTAGCAGGACGTCACCCGTACGGATGTCGCTGTGAAGGATGCCTCGATCACACAGGTCCTTGTGGGCTGAAAGGTGGTGAGAGACGATCGCAGCTGATTATTAACAAGCACTCGCCTTAGAGGGCAGAGCGCAAAGCCATCAGCAAAATATCCAGGCCTTGCGTCCAAATTATCGTCTCCAAAAAACGAACGACCAACTTGTCCTCCGGTCTGGTCAAGCAGAGCGAAATCCTGATACTTAACCCGAACTTGAAGAGCTAGAGTTGAACTTGTTTCGCGTCCGATGAGTCGCGAGTGTTGGTCACGGGATGGATCTAGGGCCGGCATCGGAACAGCAGACTACGGGTTTTCAAAACGTGTCTCCGTCGCATCCCTCTCTTCAACCTCTCCTCTGAATCCTCTCATTGAGGCCCTCTGAGTCTCCAGCCATGTCTCACCATTATAGCCATTCCACACTGCCACTTCCATCTTTTACCTCAATTCTACCCCAGATATAGGCCACCTCTACTCCATCGTTTTGGCCGAAGTCTTTGCGCCTCTTTGCGCAGGAGGGACTGAGGACGCGATGCGCGTTTCCGGCCGACTGGGATGATTATGGTATGGAGATACAAAAAACTGCTGGTAGGCACTTTGGAGAGGGTGGGGACTGGGGAGGAGTGAGGATTTTTTAATTCGCTCCATGAACGGTTTCGAGTTCGTCCCTTTGTCTTTTCTTCTTCCTCTGTTTCTCTGTGCTAATGCGCATATGTAGTATCTAGCCAAACGCCCCAATATCAGAAATAGGTGCTTTATGAGCACCGCCTCTGCCAATTCGCCACGAAGCGGTGTATATACTTGGGCCACTACTCAGTACTGAACCCCAACCATCAATACGCACATTCCTTGAGACCCAGCTCTGCAATCGGTCCTCAGAGGAGATCTACATAATGTCCCGTCTCTCCTCCTCCCGCAACCACCTCCTTATGCATTTCCTCTAGCGGACGACACGGTGTACCCGCAGTACCACGTATATTTCTTTTTTGCATGTTCGGCCTCATGTTTCATCTTTCTGTCTCTTTCCTTCCGCCTTCGTGTTCTTCGATGGGTGCGATAAATGGACGAAAGGTTGCCCGGGTTTAGCGGCAGGTATCGATGCCGACGTCGTCGGATATGGAGACCACCATGCGCTCGATGGCGTTGAAGTGCCTCCTCGCATCCCTTGAGTCCTTCCCTGTGGCCGTGGAGGTGATCAACTACACTTTTTGAGGTCGACGTCGACGCGTTTTTCGCGGAGCTTCAGCCCTGCAGGATGTGTAGCTTTTTTTCTCGTTTTCGCTTGCTGTGATCCGTCTGATGGTGCTTGGTGTCATCTTGAGTTTGGTCGCACCCTACTCCTTGGTTGATTTTCCTTAATACTTCCTTTTTTGATTGGATATGCTTTGCTGTTTTATGGGCTTTGACTTATATTCCCATCATCTCCCTGGCGTCGATTCATGTGCACCCATGCGTGCGTGGAGATGGAAACGGAGTCTCGCAGCGCGAAGGAGGGATGTGGAAATGATGCTTTGAGGATGAACGATGGGTTGTGCTCCGACCCCGTTCTGCCTCTATCTTGGATTCTTCGTCTCATCCCTCGCGGTATTCTTCGTTTATCCCACAGCAGTTTTCCGTGGCGCGGGTTGGGATTTGTCTTTCTCCTTTTCTTTCATGGCGCCTTCTGAGACCGAAGTATCATTGTTGTGATGTTTCGATCCTTGTCTCGTGTTGCATCGGCCCCGTCAGCCCTCATAGTGCGCTCCTGCTTGCCATTGTGTCACCGCCTTCCGTTTCTGTCTTGTTTTATCCATTCCTGCAAGGCTTTCTTTCTTCCATTTTTTTTTCTCTGCTCTTCGTTGTCTTACCCCCAAGTTGAAGCAACATGCCAACAACCCTATTCTTCTTTCCGATACATTGGTCCTCCGGGCAACTTGATAAGTTCCAAGACAGGCTTAGCAACTATTTCTTCCGTATGACGTCTCCGCGGATCGCTGAGCGTGCGTTGCCGGTTGTGTTTTGGGCTGCTGCCGCATGATTTTTGAACGGCGTGTATCGACGTCGGCGTCAGGTGCATTCGTAGTCGACAGGTTGGCTATGAACTTCATGAGAATAAGGCAGATGGGAGGAAAGAAATGGGGGATCTTTAGAGCTGGTGGGAAGGACGTTAAAAGCCTCAAGTTGTTCTAGAAATGAGGCTTGGGTGCAGGTGTTTGTCGATAAGTACTTACTTATTCTTATTTTAGTGATAACAATTTCCAACGATTTATCTGCGTGGGTTGTGAAAGCTGGCAATCGTTTCACTCGGGGGATATGTAGTATCATCTGCAGTCTGGAGTACATATGCTCCCTATGTATCTTCGACTTCTACTCATCAACTTATCTTCCTCATGCGCCTGGCGTTAGGATAGACAACTGAAGTTCATAGCCGTGTACGTCACGGACGTGTACCAATTTATTCGTTCTTTCGGTGTTTTCGCCTTCCGGCCCTCCTCTTGTCCTGCGCACAACGTCTCCGCGGATTGCTGAGCGTGCGCGGATATCATGCACCTGGCGTTGGTGTGTTATTGGTGGGCCGTAGCCAATTTGATCTCTTAGTAGGGGTATGCGTCCTGTATGAATGTGCACCAGCTTGTTCATCCAGCTGGTTGTATAAAATTACACTACAAAATCTATGATCTTGGTTTTGTCAGAGCCAGAGAGAACGAAGAGATAGTCCCGAGGCACAGCACGCATCCCATTTTACCTACCCTTTCTTCCCTTTCCTCTGGGTTGATCCCACACCAAATATCCGCTTCCAAAGTGGCTTTTTTGGACCTAGAGGTGAATATGACGTTAGTCGAACTTGAACATGGACATGTGAAGGTGATATAAGTTGTACTGTACGTACCATACTTGGACAAGACTTGTTCTTGTGATTTTCCCATTGCCTGTGGTCGAGCGTCGACGCGGCTTTCGTCGACCGTACGACTCGGCGTTGAGTCCAACACGTCTTCGATGACCCCGGGATTGAAGTCTGCCTGTGGGACATCCCCCAACTCATCGCCATTGACAGCGTCGTCAACACTGGCTTGAGATTTAGGCCCGAAGAGTATCGAAAACTCGGCACCATTCAGCCAGTTGTAAGGATATTCAGAACAAATCAAGCAAATTTCGTGATTAGAGTCCGCTGTTGAATGCTCCAAATATGGTGTTTCGCAGCGCTACATGGTAGCACGATTACAGTTTGAACAAATCAGTGATCAGGGTTGTGTTCAGGAGCGCTGGGGGGGGTGGGACATGATACATACTTTTATATATTCCAAGGCGGCAAGAGCTGCACCTTGTCGTCGTCCAGCAAATTGGTGTCTGAATTGTTGGGGAAACTTCCGTTTTTTTCTTAGGTGCAACTTGGGTTTCAGCCTGGGGCAAATCACCCAATAAGCAATCCTTTCCTGCTCACTAAATTTCGAGCAAGCGCTTACGGCTGAGCGGGTTTGTATTTTGGGTATTGAAGTGCGTGATCTCGCATGAGCTCTGCGAGACGCGGTATTGGTGTAGCTTTGGGCAGAGCCGATCTGAGAAATTCGAAGGCATCCCCCAATATATCTTCCTCGGTAGGTATCCAGGGCCTATCTCCGCCGTACTGGGAGATTTGAAAAGCTAGGAAGGATATTATCTCTGGAAGAAGGTCGTGTTGCCTGCCCGAAGAGAAAAAGGATTCACATTCAAGGCCTGCTATTCTCAGATGACATTCGCGATTTCAGACTCACCTCTTATAGAGAAACCCCGCGAGCTTGCTGCAGAGCACAGCATACTTGTTACCGTCAACGAAGAGCGGACCTGCATGTAGTGGGTCCAGGAGGAAGTTACGTATTGTAGGACCCAACACTCTTGTGTAGTTATGAGCAAGAGGTTGAAGCGATTGCTTCTTGATCTCGACGATCTCAAGAAAGAAACGGTTTTGGTGAAGGTAACTCGTGACTTCCCGAAAATTTGTTCGTTCAGCGGTGATACTGTACGCCAGGACGTAAAATAACGTTGCTCGATTAATGAGGTCGAAATAGTCAAAAGTTAGAGCTGCAGCCAAAAAAGACTGATATTCGGGGGAATAGCCAGTAAGTTGCTGTCGTACCCAATCATCTTGAGAACGGAGATGGGTTTCAAGGAGAATTTTGGTAGAATCCAAAGAACCCTATAAGATATGAGTAACTATTCAGTTCCTCGATCGATTGTTTTTGTTTAAATCAGACCTTTTCCCGTAGCCAATCCAAAAAGCGAACCCACAGTCGGAAATTTTGATAGTAAGCGAAATCCACAGCATGTACCACAAGCGAAAAGAGGTCCAAGTTACGCAAATCATTTGAAAGCTCGCTGGTAAGGCACGATTGTAGGCAATGGCTCAAAAGAAAACTGGTAACCAGTGCACGCTCGCGATCTTCGGAGAAGATATGGTAAGTGCTTATCGTTCTCCCCAATGCTAGAAATGGATGCTACATACCATCAGGTGATCTAAAAATGAGTTGTATGTACTTCCTCGCGAGATTTGCGTGCGACTTCTCAACATCGACGAAGAAATCCCGAGATCGTGACTGGTCAAGAAGGAAGTCGGCCAGGGATGCGTGGTACAAGGCGATGTCGCGTGTTCTATCTCGCGGCACATTGAGGATTGCGTGCATATCGCATAATATAACATCCACATCCCCGGGTTGGTAAGCAAGTATTGTTTCAATGCTAGCCGGTGACCTCAGATCTTCCGTCTCATGAGGATACATCGTCAAATGATCTCCCGTTGATGGAAGGATGATGCAAGCCAATACCTCGAGCAGTCGTTCAGGGTCCGCGGCTGAAGACAGAATTTGGTGGTAGAGGGCGTCAAGGTCAGCAAATGGACTATCCCTGGCCGTAGCAGGTGTTAGACCCAGAACGAACCCCAACCTGTCTTCGGGCCGATGCCTGGGAGACTCGATATACTTCACAATGGTAGAAGCATAGATAAATTGCCCGGAGGCCTTGTCGACAAGCGTGAAAATATCCCCCTCGCTCGGCCATATGAGAGGAAGATAGATCGCGAGCGGATGCTGCTGCTTTATCTCGTCGAACTTAGAAATGAGAAACGTGTGGATATCGCGATCTGGATGGTAGGTGTCGTCGAGGGGTAGTCCTTCCGTCAGAGAGCTCAGCAGAGTGAATTGGAATGCCTGTCGAATTTCGAAGTCTGGCCTGCTGGAAATGAGAAAGCGTAAAGGGATATTAAACTGGCGTGCGGCTGCCGCCAGGGTATCAAGGATTCGTCGCTGGGACTTCCCATCGCCACATTCATCCAACCCATCGATGACAATCACTTTTGGTCGTAGTCGAAGGCGGGTCATCACATTCTCATCCTGCAACGCGTGGTTGAGAGGGCCGAGGATGAGCTCCTGTAGTTGGATGGGAAGAGATTGAGACAGGATCGAGGGGTTCTTGAAGACGGTTTTCCCGACGATCTCGCGAGTTTCTGGGATCAAAATACAGACTTGAAAAGCAATGGTGGAAATGAAGAGTTTGTCGTTGTAGTGCCCTGCTGCCGCCCGGGAGAAGAAGAAGCCTGCGGCGAGAATGCCTGCCTTGTAGCACATCTCCGCGATGGTCAATGCGATGGTGGTTTTTCCTGAGCCAGCCGGGCCGTGAATCCACAAGAACAAACGCAGGTTGTCGGGGTCCTCGATCCATTCCGTGATTTTCATGAGGATAGCTTCTCGAGTTCCGGGATGACATTTTGGAAGATCGTATTGCTCGGCCGAGTTGTGGAAAGCGCCAAAAGCGACATTCTGCCTGAGTATATCCCAGCCTAGTATAGTTTGCATGGAATTAGCATCGCCAATCGCGATCGACGGAAGAGTCACATACCTCGTCGGCTGTCAGCATTGTCAATTTGTTCGGTAAATATCCCACCACTAATATGAATATTGCGGGAGTTGGCGAACATGGCAGTCGGGCTTCATGTAGAACTTGGTAGTCAGGGTTCGAGATAAGATGAGATATACCGTCTATATGAAAGGGATTGAAGGGACTGCTGCGAAGGTTCAAACGTTCAAACGTTCAAGGTCAAGCGCTCAGCTCAAGATTCAATATTCAACCTGTGCACCACAGCCTCGTGTTGTACTTAAATTCCGCATGACCGTGAGCTAATCATCTTATCACATCTTATCTTATCGACTTCGCTGGAAACGGCTGTGAAATGCGTTTGTATGTACGAGTTCATAACCGACGCTTGTTGAAACGTTGACATGACACTGGTCATGTATCTGCCTCCATGTGCGTCACAGCGCAGGAGGATGTCCGTATCGGATCCTGAATACGTTTTAGACGTTCGGCTGCTTGGACATGAGAGAATAAATTTCCATTGATTGTAGATGCCGCCACAGGAAAGTAACAAAAGTTCACGCCTGTTTGCAGTACCGTTTGTGACTAGGCCACGCGAGTCGTTGACTGGAAAAGCAAACCAGTTGTTAGTAGCAGCACGAAAGATACAGTGCGAATTGGAACACCAACCATTCGCGGCCACAATAATAAGCGAGCTTGCACCTGTAAAGAGAATATTAGATATAAATGTCACGGAAAGAAAACCGTGTATAACACGGACCTGGAACAGATCATCAAATCCTTCTCCTTCACCTCCTCGCAGTACGCGCACTGTCGCGCGTTCTTCTGCTTCCAAGCCTCTCCAACTTCCGGCCTCGATTCCTTCGTCCCGATAACGCTCTCCCTGACACCAGAGGGGACGGCCTTCCTGCGCCCTTTCATGTTCAGCAGGTTCTCGATTTTCTCAATGTCGCTTGGCAGGAGCGACGGGATGAAGTTGTCCGCTGAGACATGGAAGATCGGAAGCAGCTTCTTGACCAGTCGATCGCGCGTTTCCGCTGGAGAGGGAGCCGTCTCGGAGTTGAGGAATTCCGGATCGAGTTGGTAGTTCTGAGTCGGAGTTACGT
The DNA here is from genome assembly GCA_015499995.1 of Flammula alnicola. NCBI lineage: Eukaryota > Fungi > Basidiomycota > Agaricomycetes > Agaricales > Strophariaceae > Flammula > Flammula alnicola. Next base: position 394,068 of record JADNRV010000024.1, on the reverse strand, counting down.
ATGTCGCACGGACCCTTTGGGAAACGAAGATAAATATCAGCGATACGTACGAGGAAGAATGGCGACATGCGTACCAGTCTGGCTGTCCTTCTGAATGGTGGAGGTACTTAAGGAGGGACATCAAGCGGTCGGCTTGATATTTCGTCATAGCGTCGTAGTCGTGGTGGGAAAAGTTTCCGCAGTCTTTCGCATAGTTAATATTCAATAGTTGAACGATGGAGGGCTGTTACTTACCACAGGTTGAAGGGAATACCATAACAATCAAGAATCGCGTGGTAGTCAGATCAGTGAACAGCAGGTGGCCCCAGTCTCGCTTTGGTCTAGTCAGCAGCGAACATGAAATCCCAGAAACAAAGCTCACCGTACGCTTCGCAGATGCTTTGACGATCTAGAGCAAAAGTCAATTCAAACCGTATATAAGTACTTGGAGAGGACATACCTCATACTGATACGCGATCGGCACCCACTCTTTCAACCCTCTCGCTCCGTTCTTCTCGACCCATTTTTTAACCTGATTCAAAACATTCTTCCTCGCCATGAATTCGTCACGAGAAAGATCAGGTACATTGTCTGGGTCCTGGAGAAACTTCCTCGAGATGTCGATTTCATAGCAACCAAAGTCGCGACACTGGGTCAACTTGGACGTCGCGCAGGTCCCAGAGGTGTTGACCATCATCATGGGATTGAAGCTGTTCATTCACGGCGGTCAGCCCATTCGCAAGTGAAGCATGAAGCCAAAAGTATTTACTATGGGAGGCCTGAGAAGGCAGAAGATAGTGAATCCATGGTACGTGGTTGCTCAAGGTCGTCGAATTTGATGAGAGTAATTAACAGACCACGGCTTGACCTAATTATGCAGAAAATAACTCGGCAGATGCCGACACGCGTCTACATCGTAAGGACTAGTACTAGTACTACAACGGCCAAAGTTCTAGTACGATAGCCTTACTTCTACGTTTCATGCTTAACAGTTCCACGAGATTGAACAACATTTTTACCGATTTGAACAACAAATGGACCACTTTGGACAGTGGTCGCAATCATGCGAGTCAATGCCAACTACATCGCTGATGAGTATAGCATGCGTCAAAGGAGAGGATGAACAACACCTGAAACAGCGTAAGACTCTTCTTCCACAACGTATAGAGCATGGACCACTTACCGTCGCTTCAGATCTCTCGTTCGAGCTGGTTTCCCCTGCGTTCGGCCTTGGGACTTCTCGACTTCTCCCAGCGAATCGTCCCCAGCCACAGCCTGACCCACAACCGACAACGCGCACCCACGTTAGTGGGATGCCAATTCCAACGTGAAAAGCTCTATTTCTTACGCCACCGATGTCGACGGTAGTGGGGTCTACGAACGGATGGGGTACGATGGCGAAGTGCCTCCTGACAATTCAGCTAGCAGCTCCACTACCATGTGGGAAGAGCTAGAATACGAATATAAGCCACTTCCACCATTGCTATGCGAAGAGAGCAACCACTTACGGCGCATATAGGGACCCAATTCGTCCCTAAAACCAGCTCAAGTCCCACGACGGCGAGCCTTAGGGCTGGGTAGAGGCTGAGCCGCGAACTGCGCTTGTTGGAGCTACTGTTGCACATGCTGAGACTGCGGTCGCTCGAGATGGGCAGGGTGGACCTAGCACCACCACCAGATTGACCTCCGATGCCACGCATACAAAGACAGACAGAGGAGGTTGGGTATAGACAGGCTGCGGTGGTATGGATACATATATTCCATCTGTGCGCAACTTAGATGGTGAGAAGAGAGAAAGAAAGGCACGACGTACATTGCTCGTCACTATGTCTGGCGGTGGCTAGCTTCCCATCGTACCTCCTCTTGTTCCTAGCGGGCATGCCGTCCACGTCGCAGTCATCTCCATCGCCGATATCATCGAGCTTGCTTGTGAGACTTGAGTGTTTTTCTCGCTGTCGTGCTAGTGGTTAATTGATAAGGGTCAGTGCATCGACAGGAAGAATGGAATGGGACTTGCCTCTGGATAATGTCGTGGATGTCGCAAGAACCGTACTAGTAGATCTTTAGATGATTTAGCTATTGAATCTAGCTCGAACATCCGTTGAGTCTGAGGCTAGCTCCTCTTCCTCAACTGCCACCGCTCGCGGTCCTTGTTTATCAGCAGAGAAGATGGGAGGAGCGCGAACGCTACCGTAGGTCGTAGTGGATGAGTAAGGTGTACATGGTGTTAGGAACCGAAATGACCGACGAAAGAGGACTGCAGCTTCATTACGGAAAAGTTGGTGGTTTGGATTCAGATTCGGGCGCCTCAGAAAAGACATTAGCAAGGAAGGTGTGACGGGTTACAGAGGTAGTGGTGTGGATGCGGAAGCTTGAAGAGCCGCGCGGCGGGATATCACCGTGACCATCCTATCCTCCTCCCCTTATCCGCGAATACTCCAAACTTGAGAATTTCTTCATCTTCATCGTCGTCCTCCTTGTCCCAGCCCTCCTCACATGCCGATTCGGCGCAGAGGCGTGCTTTTGCAGCGAGCGGCGCCCTCGAAGGATCTCGCCGAGTCGCTTCCTTTGATCGTGATTGTCAGGTTGAAATCCGAAATCGTCATCCCAGGTCTCACAGGTTTCTAAAATACGAATTTCCAGACATCAGAATCATACGAATAGTACCTAAAAGGAATACGTACCGAGAGACTAGGTTAGAGGCTGCACAGCACAGCAAGAGCGGCGCGAGAGAAGAGAGAGGTTGGTGAATGAGATGAGGGGTGACGATGACGATGAAGACGACGTGGCGCTTGCTAGTGGCGCTGGTGTTGTGGTTGAGTCGAGGTACCAGCGGAGTCGAGGTCGACCGTCGGTGTGAGAAGGTACAAAGAGTGTGTGTTGATCCTGGTGAGCTGGAGATTTCATAGATCTAGACGATTGATGGATTTACGGAGGCATGGATGTCGAACACACTTTCACGCTCGTGCATTCACTGTCTAAGCCATCCTATCTTGGGGGTGTGGTTATCTGCGAAAGAGAAAATAGATAGTGGGATTAGGCACCGTTCCTTGAGAGAAAAAATAACATATGCGATCAATCACCCTCGCAACGGTGAATCATCTGAATCGGAGGAGCTCTTACCCCCATCTATTAATGCTGTTCGACGCCGAGATTTATACATGGAATCCGTTGTAAGACCGCCATGTATTCCACTCGCTTATATCTTCTTCCCATCCCCGCTGCCTTCGCTTTCAACCCCATCCTCAACCTCCACCATGGACCTCATCTCCTCCTTTGCTCTTCTAAAGACCAACGTATTAGCTTACCAGTTGAGTCATGGGTGACTGACGAAAGGTGAAGCTTAAGACGCAAAAGAAGGGCATTCGTGATTGAGAAGCAAAGACAAGAGTGCGAGAAGTTGACAGGATCGGCGGCTGTGCGAATCAACATTGACTGGGACAACTATCGGTATATATGTACGCCACTTCGGAGTTTTACTCCTTGTTCTTCAATTGGTAGATAGCATGTCACGGTTACTCGTGTCCATTTATTTTGTCTTTTAAGGTTCTTTGTCAAGCCCATATAACAACGAAAGTAAGGTGAATGCTTGCCCGTTCCCACTATATTCTTTTGCTTCATGACTTTCTTCGAGAGAGCCTCCGAATTCGAAATTAATGGCGGTCAATTCAACGGGGTTCACAACGTAGTCGGTAACATCTACTTAGGACAACACGAAGATTCCAGTCAAGGTGAGTTATCTTCCCTGTCCTTGTAATGAAATATTTATGTGCGTGCTCTCCTCAGCCTCAGCAGTCCGCAAGCTAGTCGAAAAGGATGCCTCGTTGAATCAATACTCTGCCCAACACGGCACGCTGACGATCCCGCATTTCTCAAAGTCACTCTTGCTGCAAGATCTACCGGTAGATCCTGATGCAGGTCGCATCAGCGCAGGGAGTTGCTCCTTCGACCTTCTTGCCCGTTTGGGTCTCTTTCCGGGACAGCCAAATGAAGCGCTTGCGGAATATGATGCAGATGTGCCTTTAGATGCCGTGGTCAGCCGCGGTAGCTGCTACTGTGGGCGTATTTCCCGACACGGCTTCGTCTTCTTGGTGAGCAAGTACTTCCAGCACGCTGCCATGGCGGAGGTAGCGGGAGGTGGAACTTGTATCGTCCTTTCTACCAGCATCGGTCGATTCAAATGCTACGAAATCGAGGATCGCATTTTCATCCACTTCGACAGCGGTACTCGATCTTCTCACAATGACCTCATAAAAGACCAGAATCTCGAGGAAATCCTTCGGATAGCCCGAGGAGAATACTTGATCAACAATTCCCCTCAACGCATGACATTTGAGTGGCGTCGAATCACCGACGAAGTACCTGAAGACATTGCAGTGGGGGACTTCTTTGGTGTCCCGAAAGCGATCAGTTACATGACGACATCGACGCTGCAGAGGTGGAAGCGAATAAAACAGTTCGCAAATGTCATGATAGATGCCGTCCTCTCTGTTGTGGATGGACTCGGAGAACCCGTGCCATTTGTCGCTGCTTTAAATAACCTTCCGCCCATTGATCATCGTGTCCCTCATGCAGTTGTTACACATCCATCAACTCCAGCGGAGAAACTGGCATCGTGCGTTTATCTCTGCCGTGTTTTCTCTCGTAAAAATATTGGCGAGCTTCCCTTTGAATGTGCGTTTTCAGCTTTGGGTCTATATAAATGTCGTGCTCCACTGACATGCCAGTGCAAAATTTGTAGCTTTTCATACGTTTGCAACTCTGAGCACGTGCGATTTAAAGGAAGCTCACCAACACTTTCGGGGTCGACCAGTCGACCACGGAAGATTTATCACAACATCTCGAGACCGTTTCATCCGCATTTTGGGTGAATTTCAGGAGGTGAATCGTGTTCCTGGAAGGCTTAGTGATGCCCCAGTTCGACGGGAACTCCAAACTCTGCTTCAATCGAATGTGAATAATGTCGCTTTGGTGGTCCTTCAAGGATTTTTCGCACTCTTTGCACAGTGGAACGCGTCTCGAGTTCTGTCAAGAGCAAGAGAGGCACCCGACGAGTGGATCCGATTTGTAGGAGCAGACGATGACGAGATGTACATCGGATAATTCAGAGAGGTATCATTAGGGACACGGTGATGAGCCTCACTAGTACTTCTCGCTAGTAGTAACCCCAGAATTCTTGCATTTTTTATGTTTCCCTTCCATCGTCGCATCTCGTATTCGTGCTTTTTAAATTTCTAACTTTTACTTTACAAGCCTCGCCATGAATTAGTTATCCGAAATAAAGGACCTCAAATCCTGATTTATCCTTCTGTAAATGATTTTAGCGTCCAAAATATTTGTCCTATCGAAAAACTGCCAAGCTCACCAAATTGCAAAGGATACGCTCATCATCCATACACACCGCACTCCAGTCTAGTCTCGCTGCATTCAGATCCAAAGGAGCGTCCTGATCCACATCGTTTCTTTCACCCATTTTCCAGGGTAGTTTGGTGACAGCACAAGGCAAGTACGAAATCACTGGCTTGGTGAAGGCTTTGCTTGTGAGGGAAGAGCCCTCTATATTACCTGATGGCGACTGTAAAAGAGCGGGAAGCCCAAAATTGAGGACCCGAAGCCGGGCCACCTCGAAATGGGTTTGAAAATCGAATTCAACACGGTCTAAAAGGCAACGTGTACCACTAGATGTCGCAATGATGTCCATTGAATTGCGAGACAACTCGTATGGTAACCACCACGTCGCCTGAGGTCCCCATGATTCCCAGGGAGTGCTTTTGCTGCTTGGAAAGAGTAATCCATGTTCTCCCCCTTGGCCGGAGATCGATGCTTTGACCTGGCTCAGAAAAACTTGCAAGAGCGCTAGAGCCTGATTGAGAAGGATCAAACGCTTGTCACAAATGAAACGCTTTTGGACGAGGCGTCGAAAGGAAACACCGAGGGTGAACACTAGAACTTCGCTGAGGGGATCATTGACAAATGGCCGTAGTGGGTCTGTATGAGGTGGGAAGACGGAGGGTGAGGAAATAGGAGTTGAGGTTGTAATACTTGAAAGGTATTGAATATGAGCCCTTCGTGCGAGTTGGGGGAGGAGGAGAGATTGAACACTCACAGTGTCAAAATCCGTAGAGACGCCGTGACGAGATGAGACATCAGAGGACGGAGGATATATAAAATGTCGAGCGAAGCATGATATCCCACATTCGGGACCAACAAGAGGTCGTCTCTCAAAAAGAGCACTCCGCCATGAAAGGAGCGCTTCATATTAGCCTTAATGCGTCCTTCCTTCCAATTCCAAATATTGAGGAAGTGTAAGGGTTGCCCGTGTTATCCTTATACGTGATGGTGAAGGTCAGGTTTTCTCCTGAGATATGGATGTAGGAGGCGGTCAGTCCCGTGAAGCGAACAGCGCAAATATCCAAGACGGGCAAGGAAGCCAAAGGATGCGGTTTGCGTGTGGAACGACACACAAGATGGATCTGGACCAATTTTTCAGAAGGTTTAACTGCGACGGCATCCTAAATATGAATTATGAGGAAATGCCAGCCCAAACGAGTGGAATTACCTACGAGGTAGCAAGACAATCAGTCATGTTCTTCTATCGCCATTCCTACTGAGAGAATATGCTTTCCAAGAGTTATCCTGTCCCATTTTACCGTGGTATCGGCGACTGTCACAGGTAAGCGAGCAACGTATGCTTCCTCCACTATTCTACCTCTACACCACGTAGCGTCGGAAGCGCGAGCATCTGTGCGGCGGGAGTGATCGTGCAGGAATCGAAGTTCGACCTCTTCGACTTCGGCCACCTTACTCGCCCCTCCACTTCACATCCAAATCTTTCCACCGCATTGCACGTTCTCTGAGCATATCCAGTCGTTTACTCCGGGGATATGTCTCGTATGAACAGCAAGGGTTATCGATCATGCCTTCTTTCCGAGCTCCATAATATAGTTCAGGTGGTGGAGGAGGCGACGATGGTGTGAAGTTGGCGACAGACGGAAAGGCACGCAATAAGTGTCATCAGAGACAGACGCGACAGGATATGTTCGACAAGTAAATCGACTGGGAGGGAGAATAGCATATTGTGCAATATCTCTGAGAACTCGCGATGACAGATGAGAGAGGGATATTTGGGCCATTTGTACAGCACCAGACAGCGACTCGGATCTTGCTGCGGCGCAGGGGCTTCTGTTTTTTCAACTGTACCGCAGTCTGCACCACATATGTACCTAAAATAGCTCGCTCTCGGCGTCCAAGACACCCACATTCCCGGTTTGCCGCTCTGTTTTGGCTACTTTTTGGTGGGATGGGATGGGATGCATGTGGTATCGTTTTCTGGATGCTTATGCTCACTGATTTACTTGAAGGTGGGCAGATATTCAATTCACAAGGCTCACCTGTTTCGCGTTGCTTTTGCGATCCAGGATTGTAGAAGGCCTCGGATATACTAACGATTGGACCCGGAGGCGCGAATACTCCGAAGCGTGATGTCGAAAAGGGCGGCCTGTTTGATGCAACAGTCAGAAAGAGATGTACTAGGTATCCACAGACCTGCGGGCAAAGGTTCGCTTCGCCATCCTAGTGGTGTGACACAGCCAAAGAAGGTGCTTTTGTAGATGTCTAGACACGAAAGAAAGACAAAACTTCTTCGATTTGTTTGAAGATCCTCATATGATCGAAACTATCGATTCCCAAAAATTTATGGGAAAGAGGACATTAACGATTGAGATATAACGCAAGCAACAGAGGATGAAATGAGTCCATTGCGAAGCAAAATTTGTATTTGTTTGTTCGCTATTAGTTCCAACCCTAGAGAAATTGCTCGCTTCGCTCGCAACAAAGCCTCTATTATTGCCGCCCATCTTCACATCTTGGCCCACTAGCCGTCCAGCCTCCGGATGCTGCGTTTATGTCAGATCTCCTCGTCTCTTACCATCATCATCGTCGACTCTTTTGGCCAACCCCGGGCCCATCAAGTCATTCGTGGCTATCTGTAGGTTCGCGGCTTTGTACAGCGCCGACATGGCATGGATATTGACTACATGAGTAAGTCTTATCCCTGTTTCTTTTCATTATCATTTCTCACCCTGCAGTCGTCCTCACGCCAACCCAACGTCCGCCAGCCTCCGTGCGCAGCGTTTACGCTCTATCAGACTGTGCGTCAACAATTTCCATCAGCCTCTCGCAACGCGCTGCTCCTACGTGGCGTGCAGTAGTCTTAGGCCCACTATGCCGAAACTCACGTTTCAAGGGCGCCGCCCCCTTTTCGCCCACTGAAAAGTCACGTTCTTGGCAAGTAGCTTCATTTTCAAAGAGACCTCTTTGTCTAATCTTTCGATGAAGTCACTTCTTTTAGTTTCGAAGTTGCTACTGACGCATTTTGAGACGGTTACGATGACCCTTTTTTGTATCAATATAACTTCAAGAACATCCAAATAAGTTACCACTTGTCTGATTTTCATCTGTCAAATTAAACGCTCGACGGCATGCAGCATCGCCCTATTGTCTCGTTCGATTGTTCGCCCATGTCAATCACATAAAGATAGCTCAAGGCAATGAAAAGGCGGTGAAAATTAACACGCCTCGAAAACCCTTGTATTTCGGAAATTTCCGGCACAAGGTTTCCATGCTGTGACACTTAAGCCCTCGGTCAATGTGAATGGGCGGCCCCCACCTTACCTGAAATGCTTCCTTTCGTTCCAAGCTCCTTTGGCGACATCGTCGCCGCCGCCACCCTTGCTCTCTCAATTTACAAAGCTCTCAACGACAGCACGGGAGCCTCATACGAGTATCAATGCTTGATCAGCGAACTGCGTTCTTTCCATCGCGCCTTGCTATTTGTGAACGACCGAATTCGTGCAACTCCCACCAATGAAACTGTGGTACAGGATATCAAGGAAGAAGCCGCAACGTGTCTCAAGTTGCTGGAGAAGTTCTGGGATCGTATCAAGTCGTACCAGAAAGCTCTCGGTGGTGGGGGACGGAGCTCCTCTTGGCGCAAAATCGGGTGGGGTCTTTTTAAGGCCACCGACGTTGCAGAGTTCAGACAGAAGCTTTCGCAACATAAACAAAATATTACAGTGTTTTTGAGTGGACTGGAATGTAAGTTGGATCTCGCACTAAACATCTTCATCGTCACTAATGCCATGCTACCTCAGTTCCTTAACTTCCTACTACGCCGATGTGAACAGAGAGGCCTTGGCCTCAATAAGGAAAGAGATAGTCACAATACAGAAGCAACTACCTCCATCCCTTGGGTACGGTTGTGAAAACGCCGTGATCCTGATAGATGCATTCGGGAAACCGATGACGTTGCCAATGGACTTTTGCTACTCACCAGACGTGCGTCTTTTATGTGCATTTCCTTCTACTCGAGTATACACTCATATGTCAGTTACAGAAACTTCACGATATTCTGATGTATCACTTCAAGGGAAAGATCGGTCACGACTATGTTATGCAGCGCGAATACAGCATTTCCAGCGAGGATGGCAAGTCGTTCGTAAAGTCTGATCCAGTTGAATGGGCTTCAGTGGTGAGGAAAGGGGCGGTTCTTGTCATGAGCATGAAGGTGAGGAGGGTAAAGCTGACGCCGGAGTCTGCTGCGCTTCAGAGGACGACATGTCCACGATGTTATAAAACAGATGTTGGTGTGATGCCGGACGAAGGATGGTTAGAGTGGTAAGCGTAATTTGCCATTCTTCCTTGCATTTCATGATGGCTGCATTCTAGTCGGCGTTGCGAACGACGCTTCATTTGGGAAAATACGGCCATACATACAGATGAACCACCTTTGAGGGACCTGAGCATCGTGGACTTTCGCAATATTCAGATTATGCCAGTCGAGCAGGTAAATACAGGCATTTGGTAGAGATGCATTTGCACTATTCTCAAATTTCCTCGCCTGTGATCGTTTCTAGGATGTACGTGAACTTGTTGATTGCGCAACTGACCGCGCCTCTGACGATTCCGTCTCGCCGGCACATTTTCAGAAAGTACGTGAACTTGTTGATTGTGCACCGACTGGCCCTCTGACGACTTCGTCTTGCTTGCCCATTTCCAGCGAGTACGTGAACTTGTTGATTGTGCATGCCCCCTTTGACGATTCCGTCTTATCCGTGCATTTCCAGATTGTACGTGAACTTGTTGATTGCGTACCGACCGCCCCTCTGACGATTCTGTCTCGCTTGCACATTTCCAGTATGTACGTGAACTTGTTTATTGAGGACTGGACATTCTTTCCCAGCTTGTACGTGAATTATTGATTGGGCCTACCGGCTCTCTGACAATTACTTCTCGCTTGCGCATTTCCAGAATGTACGTGAACTTGTTGATTGAGCAACGACCGGCCCTCTGACGATTCCGTCTCATCGGTGCATTTCCAGATTGTATGTGAACTTGTTGATTGGGCACCTACTGGCTCTCTGACGATTCCTTCTCCCTTGTGCATTTCCAGTATGTACGTGAACTTGTTGATTAAGCATCAACTGCCCCTCTGACGATTCCTTATGCATTTCCAGGAAGTAAGTGAACTTGTCAATTGACCACCTACCGTCCCTCTGACGATTTTATCTCACTTGCGCATTTCCAGGAAGTAAGTGAACTTGTTGGGCACCGACCACCCTTCTGACGATTCCATCTCACTTGTGTGTTTCCAGAAAGTAAGTCAACTTGTTGATTGAGCACCGACCGCCCCTCTGACAATTCCGTCTCGCTTGTGCATTTCCAGCTTGTGCGTGAACTTGTTGATTGGGCACCCACCGGCTCTCTGATGATGCCGTCTCCCTTGCGCATTTCCAGAATGTATGTGAACTTATTGATTGAGCACCAACTGCCCCTCTGACGATTCCATCTCATCTGTGCATTTCCAGATTGTACGTGAATTGTTGATTGGGTACCTACCAGCTCTCTGATGATTTCTTCTTGCTTGCACATTTCCAGGTTGTACGTGAACTTGTTGATTGCGCACTGACCGGCCCTCCAACGATTCCATCTCACTTGCACATTTCCAGCGAGTGCGTGAACTTATTGATTGAGCACCGACCAGCCCTCTGACAATTCTGCCTTGCTTGCGCATTTCCAGCTTGTACGTGAACTTGTTGATCGAGCACCAACTGACCCTCTGACGATTCCGTCTCACCTGTGCATTTCCAGGAAGTAAGTGAACTTGTTGTTGAGCACCGATCGCCTCTCTGACAGTCGCAATCACTCTGATTTTGTGCACCTCCAGCAAGTATGTGCCTCCACACCATTGCCAGTGACATTCTATGCTCACTGACCATGTCTCACACATTGCAGTGGGTCGGTATTTAATTTTAGGCATAGCTGACAATACTCATATATACTGGCTATCTCCTTCCTCCTCTGGGTATGTTCTCAAGCTGAATGTGACTTCCGTTCGCTTACATACTATGATACTTTCATAACATTTTCCAGATCGAACTCGTGCAGAATCGGGCAACAGCTGCTGAAGCCAGTCGATGTGAGTGTTCTGGAACTTTGGAAGTCCATACTCGTTTCATTCTGATACTGGCAATGTTGATGTAGTTCAGGAAATTCTCCCCTAAGGCGAGATGTTTCATGCTACTGATCTAGATGTTGCTGTAGACTTACATACTGTACTACCTAGATACTTCTTTTCCTCCCAGTTTTGCAGTATGTAGTATGTGCCAGCACATTCAAGATTGTCAACAACGTCAACAGTAAATCTCAGAGTCCCTTATGCCGACGCCGAAACTATGCAAGGCGCAAGCGAGCGTCAATCCGAATATTGACTGTCCGTCTAACTATTCTCCACATCTTCCTATCACTGACGGAGCGCTGAATCCATTGGTCATTATCAGAAAAGCGAGGCACCCGTCAACGATCCTAGTTTTGTGTATTGTAATGAATCTCAGATCGATACGTTACGATGTATTTTATTATTCAAGGGCCGGAAATGATCAAACCCATCCTTCCTCTTTGTCGCGTAATCCTGGCAGTAGTGTAAAATAGAATCTCATAGCCGCACATCATTTCAAAGTAACAACAGAATTTACTATCGTTCCACCTTTCGCGGCGCCTTCTCCGGAAACGGCGCTCCAGCATAATTTTTGTTATCGAGATAGAGAGGAGGTGGTGGGCTAGATGAACTTGCTCCCACTGCGTTTCGTCCAGTATCTCCAGCGGCGTCATCCCTTCCGTCGCTCCATCGTTGGTCGCGCTCGTATTGGCGGTCAATCCCACCGTACGGATCAGACGCCTGCGATCCGTGCACTCCAGCTGGATAATGCGCGCCGAATTCTGGAGGCGGCGCCTGAGGATGCAAGGGTGGCGTAGCGGCGTAACCCGTCGCTGCGTAGGGATTGGTGGAGTGGTATTGTGACGGCCATTGCTGCTCAGATCCGGAGCCGACTTGCGTCCACGACTGCCCAGGCGACAATGAAGACATGCGAAGCCCATCTCGTGTCCAGTACGCCTGGTTGGTGTTCGAAGCGGCGATGTTGGATGGTGTTACAGTCATTGGCACCCGCGGATCGACGGGTTGGAAGCCATATTGTGGTATACCGGAGGTTTGTATCATTCCGGGAGTCGTTGGAGGTGTACCAGGCGCGCTTGGCACAAAAGGAGGGGCAGGCTTTCGCTGCACTTTTGATATGCGTCTTCCTAACGTGTTCGGACTCCCGGGTTGTTCTTGTCCGCTGATCTGCGAGGAAAGCGGTCGAGGTTGAAGATTGTCCGAACCCGTCACTGACACTAAAGAGGATAAGACATTTGATCGTTAGAACTGCACAGGGGATCGATATACTAAGCGTACTGTCTGGAACCCTATAGCCTCGAGGAGGCCAATTCGGCGGCGCGTCGCGTCTCTCCCTTTTCTCTCGATCACAACAACACCCTAGATTGTACCAGCAGACGAGCGCAAGTAGAAAGACAATGCCCATCGTCACTATTGCAGGAATGAATAGGTTGTCGTGAACCACGTCGCTTGTCGTCGACCTCGCAGCGATAGGCATCGATAGTGGAAACTCTGTTGGTAAAGGCACTGTGGTGGTGTCAGTGTCGTCCCATGACCCTTCGATTGGGCTGGCCTCGCTCCGTAGGATGGCAAACCCACTGCTCGCGAGGGTACCGAAGGCTAGGTGGCGGAGGATGTGCATGAAGCAAGAGAGCATCATTGGCGCTCTGGATTGACCTGAACGTAGAAATTTACGTTAAGCACAGCTTACGTTCATGGATGCGAAGTAGATTCTTTTTGTGATTGACATACATACACACCTGCTTGCCCTTAAAAGTAGGTACTTAACACGCTGCTTCATCTCTGTCAATGTCGGAGTCACGGCGAACTCTGCGGAATTGATTTAGACAGGCTGGAAGATAGGTCATGGCTTGGCGAGGGCTATATATTTTGACAATTTTCCTCCTTGGACAGGGGTTAACGTTAAGAATAGTCTGCATCGTGCATGATGGGAGAACTTGGGAAGAACCTGAATAGGTACGACCTCCCACGCATAGGCACTCTATTTGACTTTGCTTGTCAAGACTCCGACGCCGTGCTAAGTTAAACTGTCACCTCATCGGTTCAACGGACCTCCAACTATATCTATCGCCAACATCGGAGGTGAACTCGTTCTAATTTTCTTTTTAGTCCTGGGCTTATCTATGAACTGTACAAGAACTCGAGGCTGCGAAACGTCGTCCCGAACGGCCCACGGCGTTTATACCTGCTGTTCTCCAACCTCCCGGCAACAAACACCATGGCAGCAGTTGGCGATAACTTTTCGCACTGATTCATTCCAATGCCGTTCCTTCACTTCATGAACGGAATTTAGTGCGAGGGTTGATCTCGGAGCTAGACAAAGATATTTCAAAAGTGGACTTAACCATTGCAGAACTGCGAAAGACGCTGCACGGATTCGAAAATCGACACGCAGAGCTTACGGAGCGACGAGTAATCTACGTCAGTATCTTTCTCCATTACGATACTTTTCGCTCGAAATCTTCGGTCTCGTATTCGTCTATGCCGCAGCAGACGATACGTCGTTCGGGCTATGTTCCTCTGAAGTCGGTCTGACAACTCTGGCGACAAGCATCTCTGGCCACGTCCGAACTATGGTCAACTACGAAACTGGGCCTCGATAGTTTCCACATGAACTCTCCTTGAAAGAGTAAGTTCAAATCCACATTCATCGCACACGTTCCCGTCCCCTCTCGCCTATTTATAATGATTGTCGTGGTCCGTACAATCCGATTGGGGTTGTTCGCGAAGTCGCGAAGGACTGTCAATGGAAAGAAATTTCGATGACCATCGACTCTCATTTAATCAAGCACCTCGGTCGCAGCTCACAGAACTATATCTCAAGGTGACGACAACTTCTCGAGGAATCATCCTTAGGATTCTTTGTCAGTGCTCAAAACTTGAAGTGTTTACGGTCGACGTCTCATATTTCTAAGGAACCAGCCATGAAATTTCTTTCACAAGGCTTCGCAAACTTCACCTCCGCTCCTCTATGCCAGACACTAGCCAGATTACCCAGGCACTGGTGACACCTATCCTCCAAGACCTGGTTATCGACGTTGATGGCGACTGCTCGGACTTGAATCCTGATAACTCACTCAATGAATATGTCAAAACCTGCACCCCAACCCCTCGAACGTTCTGGTTGAGCGGACTCGGAAGTGAAGATGTCGAGCCTGAACTCATTCCGAAACTAGGAGAGCTGAAAGAACTTACGTTCGTCGTTCGATGACATGGACGAGCACACAGTCAGATCTTACCGTCTGGTGCGGTCCCGAGAAAAAGGCGGACCAGTCTAATGGGGACGACGAGAGGGACGACTCGGACGAGACTGAAGATCTGAAGATTACTTTGCCCAGGCCAAAAATTATTTTGTACGACTACCCAAACTCAAAGTATTGAAGATTATCGGCCATGCGTTTCCGTACATCCAGGAGGCGTTCATACAACGAGTTCTATCACGATGCTGACTGTCATTAATATGAGTTGGAATATATGTACACAATTTATTCATCCTTCAAGTCGATGCTTACTCCCTTTCTAGGTGCTAACCCTCGAACCCAATGTGGATCCATTCGTTGCCGATCGACTCAAAATTGTTGACGGTTGAACAATTTTACATGAAATCGAGGACACTTTCTGAACGGCTGGTACCTGTGCATTAAAGCCACTGCATTTCATCAGCGCATGATTTGTAAAATACTGTTTATCTCATTGTTCGCGGACCAATAACTGCTTGGTACGTTTCAGAAATTGCCTCCTATTACTTATCACTTACCTTTCACGATATGTCCGTGTTCATCAATTCCTGGGTACTTAACTTGTACTGAACTCCTGTATCCCACCCAATCATCAATGTCGGCGGGAAATTTATCTGTGCACGCCAGTTTACTAGTTATAGTAAGTAATGGTCTCAGAATACCATCAGATAGTGCTGGTGAATATCCGGGCGATAAATACTTCCTGTCGTTCCAGTTCGGAGCAAGCCTGGCAGTCCGGGGCCCTCACTCCAGGTGCCGGTGAAGTCTGATTCAGAATTTGTTCCTGAGCATCGCGTCCTCAACTGGTGCCGTCATTGACCAGTAAAATTTACCAATCAATTAAGTACTGACTTTGTGAGTTTCGATAATAAAAAATCTCGTCAGCATCTGTCTGCCTTTCTGCTTACCCGCAACCGCGTATTACTATTATGGCCGATATTTGCCGTGAATAATTTAAACCCAGAACCCAGCCACTAGGCAGACGGCCGGAACATATCAAAATCCTTTTTTTCAGCAGCGCAACAACCACTCTCTCCCTCCAGATACCTCTTCGCTGCCATACAGTTCATCTGCGGCCTCTACTTCCCCCTTTTTTTCCTCTGGAACATTTCGAATTCAGGCACGACAGGTGGCATGTTGAAAATGTACTCCGCCGAGGCACAAAAGTGGAATATTGAATGCCTCGAGGAGGTCTTCCAGCGACGAGGGATATCGTAGGGCTAGTCATGAGTAGAGAGAGGTCCTAGGTATGAGGAAAGTCTTTTAAAGTTGCTCCATCTCTTCTCACCATCACCCCGAAAGGCCGTTAGAAATTCGAATCACGCCGGAACCACCGTATCTCGACATCGATGCCTCGTGTTGGCCAATTTACATAAAGCCCTGAATGCTTCCAACACGCGTTCGGATGGATTTCGGCTGGGCTTGGGCTCCTCGAGGTCATCCAGGGTAATGCTGCCTTCACCAAAACCAACATGATCTTCCATCTCGCCATCCGCCTTTTCATTCTAGCCTGGTTCCATGTCGTCTACGCACAGCGGAATGTCACGTTCGACGACCGGGATCCTTCCATCGTCTACGCACCGGCAGGAGCATGGGTTCAGTCGCAAAACGACACGTTGGACTTCGGTGGTGGGCACATGCTCACCCAGAACCCAAATGCAACAGCGACGTTCAAATTTACAGGTGCGTTTGTAGTCTCTTAAGCTTTTACGGCATCTACTAATGCAACTCAGGAGTCGCCATCTATTTCTTATC
Organism: Flammula alnicola; assembly: GCA_015499995.1. Taxonomy (NCBI): domain Eukaryota; kingdom Fungi; phylum Basidiomycota; class Agaricomycetes; order Agaricales; family Strophariaceae; genus Flammula; species Flammula alnicola. The sequence continues at coordinate 377,583 of JADNRV010000024.1, read as the reverse complement.
GCCCAAATGGCCGTACGAAGTGAACACAGCGGTTTCGCTGGATTCCGGGCCCCTCTTCCTCATCGACTTGGTGGATCATACTAGTCCCAGCACAGGCCAGGGGCCCGAAACTGTGCAGTCCGCCGTCGTTTGGAATGCCACGGGTCTGAACGACACCCAACACACTCTTGTAATATCAGTTGGACCTGGGCAATCTTTCGGCATTGTCGATGGTCTTATGTATGTATTCCCCAAATATACCTTTCTTCCAGGCTTTGACTTGGTGTTCCAGTTATACCGATCCGACACTGTCACCTTCGACAACAACATCGTCGCCGCCCTCACCCAGCACGTCCTCTTCGCCTTCCCCAACCCTGTCGGAGCCTGTTGTGGCTCCAGTGACCTCAGACACCGGTTCGGCCGCGTCTGTGAGACAAATTCATATCCTTCCCATCGTGCTGGGGTCATTATTTGGGGTCCTGGGTCTCATTGTCATCGTGCTGGCGCTGTTGTACTTCAGACGTCGGAAGAGACCAGTCTCCGAAGCATGGACCGTCGCTGGGATGCGTTACTCTTCTCCGACGAGTGGAGGCCCGGCTAATACTCCCCCGATGACGAATGTAACGAATAGTCATTGGAATGCAGCGCAAAGCTACCCTCAAGGCTACCCTATGGAACAAACGCAGCAAGGGGCATGGCAAAACTCACGATACGGCTACGTCGGTATGCCAGCGCCTGCCATACCGCCGCAGCCATACAACGGCGCCTATCATGGAGGCTATGCATACGATCAGGATCCGCAGACGATGGCACCTCGCGCTCCCAATCGCTATCAGCCAGGGTATACGCTATCGACTATCACCGAAAAATCAACTCCTCGTATGGCGGAGACGAACGCATCTCTTGCCAACTCTCCTGCGTCGTTGCAATCTGATCTGGGCTATTATACCGCCCCAGCGTCTGAAGGCATGTCGTCCACCGGAAGCGTCTCCCGAAGACCGTATTTTGCCTCGTCGCCCAAGGTTTCAGATTATTCGTCTGAAGGCCGCGCACCAGAAAAGCCCCCGCAGCCAAGGTCCTCGAACTGGATGTGATTATTTAATATAGGTCAAAATTGAATGTGTACGATAGTCTCTTTTATTCTAAACATGATGCTCTTATTGCACGCTTTATTTGAGTTATCAGATTTTCGATCACTTGTTGAAGAGGCGGCACAAGAGTTCGAGATCCCATCATTTCTCCGACTTGCTCTCTTTCAGTGCAACACTTCAAACCTCGTTCTGCGTCTTTAAGCGTGGAAACTCCAATCCAAATCGGTCAACTATATTTCGCGGTGAAGATCTCGGTACATAATACGCAATATCCACAGGAAAGAAGAGAAGTTTTATCCCCTCCATGGTGTCGATACTTAATCACGTTTGTGCCTTTTGGATTGTACCATCTCCGCGACATCCTTCAGCCACTCTTTTATGTCAGTACCCCAGCCGCCGAACCTCCTCATTCTGCGCCTCTCGACGTCGCTACCCACCCCCAACCCTATCAACTGCATTCGGGTCTCATTTCTTTGGCGGAGCGCCCAATGATTAGTTAGGCACCACCACAGGATGCTTTTTTTCGAGAAGAAAACCTCGGTCAATCTTTCAGGGCACCCTGGACTGCAAGGAGGTGTGAGCCGGAGGAGGCCCAGGAGGGTGCGAAGCATGATGCGTGGAAAGTACACAGCGAGAGGCGGATCCAACCCTTTGGCAATGAAAAAGGTCAGCCGTCGGTCAGGTATACCGAGCTCAAGCTGATTTCGAACTAACAGATAACGTCTGTCGATTCTTCGAGAACAACCAACCCCCCTCGTTTGTCGTAATTTCCATCTACAACCCAGCCCCTCTCATCCTCGTCTAGGGCCGCGCGCAGCTTCGCGCTGAACTCTTCGCGCGAAGTTTTCACCCATCCTGGCTTCCACATAATGGCGTCCAGGGGTATAAAGGGCACACCTAGCGTCGCTGCCAGTGCAGCACCAGTTGTGCTCTATGCGCACAGGCAGGACATAAATATCCTTGGTTACGGATGCACCAGCAGCAACTTACCTTGCCAGATCCTGAAATGCACGGAACGTCCTTTAGCCTCGTGGTCTTACATGCCAACTAGTTCCTGCGACCTACCACTGTTCCCAACGATATGAACACGGTATCGGCCGTGTCCATCACCGAGAAGAGGAGGAAAGGTGCGCGCACTGGTCATCGCAATGTATCCTGGCACTGACAACAGAACAGGCCGAAGGAAAGTAACCAACAAGGGAACCATTGCAAGAGGCTCAAGCATAAATCGTCTTGTGCGAGTCATTTTCTGATTTACGGCACCGCCTGGTATCAACGGTCCGGTGATTATCTTTATTTGCCCAAGCTTCGAATGCGCCGCAGGCGGCAGGGCTGCACGCAGTAAATCCGACAACTATAAACAGTACTGTCAACAACCGTGCATTGCGGAAAAGCAGGCTGCTGGCTGCCTTATCATCAAATTACCTTACCGTTACGTGCTTCCAACTACGCATCCCACACATGTGTTTATCCGAATCTTTCAACCTACCCATAGCCTGGTTTTCGTCGGCTCCGGCAAGGAAGGCTGCAGCTATCGGCCAAACTTCTCTTCCTTTCCGTGCGCCACGCAAGGATGCTACACCAATGTATATCCAGATGCGTGCAGTATGCTTAAAAGTCAGAGTCAATTTCGTGCAACTCACACCTGACTCGAATACTCGCCTTGTGCTCCGAACTTTTCTCTTGCTAGAGCAGTGCTTCGAAGGATGAGAGGTCCGATATTGATTTAATGGATTTATATGCGATCTCCGAACCTTCTATGGCGCTGCGATCATATATCTGCTTCCGCATTGTTCCCAGCATAAGTCGTCCTGCTGATGTACTCTACGACCAAAGTTTTTGTTTCCCGGGGACCGTAAAGACCCGTCATCGTTCTTTAGGTCCAGACATGGGCTGTGCTCTTCATCGTCGCGACCTTGGGCGCTCATGTCAACTTGCCATTCAGTTAGATCATTACAAAGGAATGGACTACGCGGACCTGACCATGTGAAGCTCGTTCCTAGCCAACTGTGCATCTCGATGGACCATCCTAGCATGAGCCAGTTCTCAACGGTTCGCAAACGATTCAATGATAAATTCGATCCTTGACGTCAGAGCAACTGGTCTCAACTGTTCCAAGATTTCCGGGCGTTCCCATAACTATCGGAAATTTCTGTCAAGATTTAAGGATGGTACCTAAGATTTGCATGATAAGGTCGTAAAGTTTCCAAGTTTTTCTTTCACCCTGGGCGGATTCTTGTGAGATTTTTGCGTCTAGGTTCTAATTCATTCCTCGCCCGAGTTATTCCATTTCAGCTTTCTCCAGGAGGCCGAAATACAGGTGGCGAATAATTCTATTCCGTTCACTTCCTTCTTCTCTGGAAGTATGAGTCGCATAGTAAGGTTTCTTATTTTATTGCCTGACCCGGCATACGTGTGAGAGGGACTTGATGAAACAGCCACGCTAAAATTGGCGAGCATTCAGAGATGCTCGAGTTCATGTTACAGATTGACGTTGCATTCTGTGTCAGACATAATCATCCACACTACACCCAAATGATCCCCCCCGGTGTTTGACAGTTGAAATCCGGACCGAGATTTGGTTTACGAGAGCGCCCTCGTGAATCATGAGGCCTGAGGACTTATGAGTCTGTTGTCGGCGATTGGGGGATTCAAACGTCGACGGCTCTGCTAAGGCTAGATCCATGGGCTCAGCGCCAGCGCGTCGTGTCCAACTCATATCCCAAGATTGTAAAATTTCTCCGTAGTAAATCAACTCACGACTCGAGGCAGCAGACTTTTTCTAACTTTGAAAGCAGTATTTTATGACTTCTGCTTCGACGTTACGATAAATATTCCGAACGATGCCTCAATGAAATTCAGCGTGCAAGACAATTCCAATTGACTACGTAATCTTTTGTTTCTTTTTTGGCGGTTCAGAGGCTTGCGCCCTCTCTGGGTAATGTCCTGCCCATTCACCACGTCGGCGTGCTTCGAAGCATTCCTTCATGGCGTTGTGCAGCTTGAGATCATACCCAACACATTGAAGACCAAGGGTTTCAACGTTCAGTATTTTATCAGAGTAGAGGCTGGCAATCATGGTCGTCACGGTTGTCTCCTCCTGAGCTGTGAGAGGACCGGAGGTTATCACAGTGGCCTCGGCTAGAGCTTGAGCAGACTTGGGATATATCACGACCAAGCACTTCTACAGGCGGATGGACTGCTCACCACAATGCCGCCCGTAGGCATCGACGAGCCTTCTGAAACCCGCGAACGGAGGTTGAGGGCCTTGTAAAATCCTGCGTAGAATATCCAGTGCTTGTGTGGATAAAAGAGGTGGAAGCTTCGTCCGTAAAGACCCCGAAAAATGGATTTTTTGGACCAGGCATTTTGCGAAGGATCAAAGAGATGAATTGGGCCTACAGCAAGTGCATGGTCTTTGTTCGGCGAGCACCACGTCAACCGTCCGGGAAGGCACAAGAAATTTGTTGCTACTCTGGATTAATTAAAGAAGTAAGAATGAGAGCCAAGACTGAAATGAAATGGAAACATCGGAACCTGTTTATTTTAGAATCTGAATCCTGTGATATATAGAAATACAACATGAATCGGAGACGATTGAGAAGATCGGGATCCGAACATACAGAGGCGAGGTAACCCTTCAAATCTACGCCTCTTTGGCATACGGGACGAAGTTGGGGGTAGGAAGGCCGATGCGTAATTTTGGGAAACTCGGACATGAATTTGTTGAAATCTTTGTGGACAGGCGTCTTCACAAGTTATATTTAGAATTCATAACTCCTTCGAGGAGACAATGCAACTTACTGACGGCATTGTCGATGGAGTACCTTCAGGGCCTACAGGTGGCGTACTGGAGGCCTAACAGCGTCAAAGTGAGGCAATGGATAGGTCAATCAAGCATTTTACTCACTTTCGCGGAAAGGGAGCTCGACAATGACTTTTGGAGATCTTGATTTTTTGTGTCGAGGTCTGACATTTTTTCCTCCAGCGTTCGGCAAGTCTACGTAAGGTCACATCACTAAAGCAGAGGCCCAAGCTCGAAGATGGATTACGCACGTCTTGCAGCTGATGTTTAGCTTCTTTGAGTGATCTGTACTTTCGATAGTATTTCTGGAATGTCTCTTCGAGGACTTTGATATACTCGCTATCCTGTAATTTCATGTTAGATATATTCGGGCGGAGTACATCTTCCCTTTAGACGTGCCTGGTTCACCTGTTCATCTGTTTCCATTGATTTTTCGCTTCGAGGCATCTCGCTCAAAGGGTCGATGATTACTTCTGCGTCCTTGTCTTTCTCCTAAGATAAATAATCATTCATGACCGTAAATCGACTTGTAAAGGTCAGATTCTTACCTTCTTTATTCCTGTCTTGTTCTCTGCCAACATTACTTTCAGACACTCCTTCTCAAAATTGACGTCCTCGAAATTCTTTTTCATAGCCTCCAGAGCATGTTCTGCCGCTTCTGCGCGCTCCTTATACTCCGAGCCCTCAGTCGCCTGAATATCGAAGTGTAATCAGCGAGCTGGAAGTGTGAAATTCAACATTTGGTGCCCAGTGCCACTGCCCACCTGATTCATCAATTGAGCCTGCAACTCTTCGATCTTCATTCGCTCAGATCTGAGTTCCTTCGCCATGGCGCCGGGTCGTTCTTTGACAAGAGCAGGAAAGACAGGAGCGTCTACTGAGCTGAAAAAAAGAGTCGAACGACAAACCTTGATTACATCAGTGTAATACGTCAGTTTTACATAAAAAGACTGGAAGTGTGACCAGAAACTCGGAAATCGCGAGCTAAAATTCAAAGCACACGATGATCGATAAAACTAGTTGCCATTGGACATACGCAGGCAACGACGAGAGGATGTAGATTAGTGAGTGAATATAGTCAGGAACATATCTGGTTGACTTCGGTTCAAGGAGTGGTGTCTTGTGCGGAGTCGATATCCATAGCAATCGATTCTGGACCGTCAACTGTGGGAGGGTCCGGCTCAGAGCCTGTTGCACCTTTCAGTATCTGAGAAGGAGACTCTTGCGCTTGCGGGTGACTCTGGGGTGACATATCGGCAGAATGCGAGGGTGATGAAGCGGCGGATTGAGTCGGAGATACACCTTGCCTTGGTCGTTCCCTCTTTGCCCGGACAGAAGCATTGAAGTGACCACATTTCGGGCACAAATATTCTGAATAGAGTATGCCGTCAATTTCTGACACCGGGTATAGAACACGAATGACGGGTAAACGAAAAAAAACTCACGGGCGTCCTCCCACATGCTCTCTTTCACCAAACCATTGTGCGCAAAACACTTTTCGCATATCAGAGCGTAACGAGAGCTCGGAGAAGCGATATTCGGGTCATCCTCGCCCAGGAGAGCATCTGCCAATTTGTCATACCATTGTTTTCGTGGAGGAGGGAGAGGTTGAGCGGGGGTAAGAGCTAAAAACAGTTATTCAGACCGGCACGCAAATGAGCGACAATTAAAGTTCGTTACGAGATAGATGAGCTTGTAGTGCTGCACTTGGACCAGGAGTTTGAAGAGCTCCGTTGTTTGGTATTGGCCGACCTTGGGGAGTTTGTGGTACAGCTTGACCCGGGGGAAAACGTTGTCTTAGGGGCGTTGCCAATGGAGATGCTTCGTCATATTTCTGAATGAGATCGCGAGTAGAGTAGTAATTGGTTTTCTTCTTGATTTCCTCCACTTTGTCGCGGCGCCTCTTCATTAATTCCTTGACGGTTTTCTCTGATAGAACAAATAAGTAGAGTACCGTTAGGAGTTTACGACGACATACCTTCGGCATCTCCCTTCTTCATGTACCAAATCTGAACAACTCGTCGGACAAAGAGAATGCTAGGAAGCGAATTAGGAGCTGGTATTATTGGGACCACCAGCACGTACATGATTGGACTAATTATCACTGGTAGACCCTTAAGAACCCTTTCGACACTCGGATTGCTGACGTAGCTCCTTGTTTTGAGGTCCGGCAAGGCGTTCAAGTACCACAGGCTAACGTATGCCACCCACGCAGCCAAAGTGTACAAAGTGACGAGCAGCGTAGATCTCCGCTCACGCAAACGTATCTCGGAGAGTTTCAGCTGCCTCTTCTGAATATCGTCCGCTAAATTCGAAAGAATAGTTTCATAATCCTCTTCGCTTTTCTGTTGCAGACACAAAGGAACTTCGTGAGCAAATGAGCAACCTTTTTGAAAGCAAAGCGCACCTTTGAAAAAATTCGTCGAAAAAAGGACATTGCAGATAATATACAAGCTGGTTAAAGGCGACTTTGAGAAAACGACAGCTATGGTTGGGATGGCATAAATCAAACTTGAAGAGGACCTCGGTCGCGTCACAAACCAACCGCGTCACAAACCAACCGCGTCACAAACCTGCGCGTGACGTGGCGTGACTCCTCCTTTATCACGTGAAATTCCCTTGTGATTGTTTACGTAACGACCAACCTCAACTATGCACTCGAATTTTTTCTATCTTTGACGCCGCCCAAGTACGCTGGACATGTTGCAGATTAGGGTTGGGTAAAAAACCTAGGGTTTTTTACCAAAACGTTTTTTACCGGTAAAATACCGGTAAATTACCAGGTAAATTACCCCCCTTGGTGGCAGGTCTGTGAGGTTTTTTACTGCATGACCACGTGATATATATGAGCCGCGCAGGTGGCGAAATTTTTTTTAAAAGCCTTACGAAAAATCAAATCACGTGATGGTAAATTACTGGTAAAATACTGGTAAATTACCTGTCCCTCTCACAGAAAAATTTTTCGAGGTAAATTACTGGTAAATTACCCCCCCTGGAGGTTTTTTACCCAACCCTATTGCAGATACACAAATTATCTATCTTGAGGCTCTTCGATTACCCGATTTTTCAATTCTTGCTCCATTTTCGCCACCTTTCCTGGCCGTGTCCCCGCAAATCGGACATGATGGGGACAGCGCCTCCTCGACCTCGAGTACAACGGTATTTGCTTTTTGGCAATGTGATACCTTCCCCCACGAATTCTCACGTACCGTAAATCTGGTCGTTAACTTGATTTTGGTGGCCATCTGTATAGTACATAACTTGAAATATCGAAGGTGGGAGAGTCACATACTCTGTCTCGATTGCTCTGATTGTATTCTTTCTGAATGATTGTCCTCCTACACCAGACTTCGAACGAACAACTCATACTTATGCAGGAGAAGATAAGCGCTATGCAAACCCACTAGGGATTTTAATGGCCGTTTGTCGACCAATAAATCCCAATGGTTGCTTTTAGTTCCTCGGAATGCAAGTCCCGAACCCCGGTTTTGGTGCAGATCGAAAGCAGTCGCTTAGATATTGAACGTTGATTATGGGCGCCGATCATTCTCGGAATGCCGGAAAACTTGTTACGGTGAAAAGTGCGTCAGGCTCTGAAACAAGTAAGATTCGACATACGAAAGACACAAATGTGGTATTCTGCGCTCTTTCGCTGATTTTTATTTCTTTATTCACAGCATATCGTGGACCAAGGAACGCCTCGTAATACGCGCACCCTAATAAAAGTCATGAATAGGTCTGTCAAAGAAGAATTTGCGATGATTCCGGGACTTGGCGTTTCTATTTTTCTACTCTCTAGATTTCTCATAGACAGGATCTTGGAATCCCACACGCACACGCACTGCCGGAAAAGTATGCTGGCTTCATGTTCGCGTATGTCTTGCCCTAGCGCGCGAAGAATATTAGATCCTGGGTCCTTTGGTCATAAAGAATCAGCAATCAGGAATCTTTATGCGCAGAAATCATTCCTGGGGCATTGTGCGAAGATGTCTCTCCTGTCTGGCGTCTCCCCACATTCATTTGGACACATTCTCGGCTCCAAATCCACGATGTTTGCAAATTGCTGACCCGGTCATGAGTTACACCGAGAACCACGGCCGGACGTCAGTTTTGGAGCAGTATCCGAAGGCCTCCAATAGACCATCAGTCCGCCAACCTGCATTGACGAAGAAAAAAGGAAACCGAATGGCTTGACTGGCCCTAGCTCTTTGAAGTCATAGGCGCGCATTCAAAACACCAGTAGCGAATTGCCACTCACTCCTATCATTTCCAAGTTGACATTTGCTGCTTTGTGACACCACCGGGATAGGTTAGAGCGAGAGCCGGCGCGTGCTCGAATCTTCGATGTCCATCCGTCAGCTGCAAGATTGCCCCAGTGGCGTCGGAACGCTCTTCGGTGGGTGTATCAGTCTTCTTACTCGAGTCTGTCGACCAGTTACAATCTCATACTAACCCGAAATATGAAGACTCCACCAACATAGGCCAGTGCCGCACTACCCTCGTCATTATTCGACGCTCTATGTCATGATTACTGGCAAACTTTGGCCCAACTCGGCCCTCTGCTGCGAACCAGTTAGCTAAATCCATTGTAGGAGGAAAACCCCAATACTCACCTGCCTTGCTTTTTTGGAACCCCAGCTCCCATTTTGTTTCACGTTAAACAAGAGAATAACAAATTCCACAAGATCGGCAAAGAACAGACTGGCGAATGATGGACCGAAGTGTCAACTCGTATTCTGAGAACGAAACGCCTCCGTCGTAGATAGCGTGGGCTCGTCCTTTAGCTCGTCGTTGCACGTTCTTCAGACCCATACCCCAAAAAAACGACATAAGGCCACGGCCTAAGGCTCGACAAATTCTGGATGCAAGCGTTTTGCAAGAAGTTGAGGCTGTTGAGGGCTAAATGCTTGGTGGGAAATGAACTACTTGCTTCTCGCGCATCGTGTCTTCCTTCCGATCGCCGTTTCTCGTGGGATTAGAAGATCGACCAAACGTCCATCAGTATTGAAGGCTGAGCTTTCTAAGCAATGTAGGGAAAGGCGACCATGGCCTTTCTTCGCTTGCTATTACCGGCTGAATTGTTCATCAGGATTAACATTCTGGACGAGGCTTAACGGACAATCCGACCGCGCTCGAGCTATTTTCTAACACCCTGGCATTGTAGATCACAAGTTAACCGTCGCTGGCGTCGTGCCTGGATTTCACAATATCAAACAAGATTAAACGCTGGTGTTTGCAAGTGGAGACGCAACCTGGCAGTCCTGTTGTCAAAGAGACAATGAGAGACCGTCACGGAGACATATGACAGGCCCGGGGAAGCGTGTCACTGGCATAGTGCGCATCAGATGCTTTGTTTTCAAGCCGCACGGCGAGTTCTCCCCTTCTACGTTATGTGTGGTGTTCTCACAGGACGGGAACTGTCTGTATTTTGGCAGGTGAGATGCGGGCGTTGAGAGTCGACGCAGAAGGAGTGAATATGTGTAGGGTCTTTGGAACCCCAACCGACGAAGGAAGTTCGGCCCATGCCTAGATTCAATCGTCAATACAACATTCGGGTTCGAGGACTCCACATGAGAATTGATGTCGTGGTGCGAACACGCCTGAACGCGCTCAGAAAGTGACCCGACTGTCCTGTATTTAGCGTCAATTTTGTTGCTCTTGATTGGCCTTGAAGCCCGGGCGCCAAGCCTTGAGGTATCCGTGTTTCAAGCAAGTTCTGCTCATCATCGAGATTTGGATGGATATTGGAGTACTCACGAAATTTCTCATGCTAGTAGTGACTTTGTGCCCATAGCATAGGCTGCCGCAAGAGACTCTCTGTAGTAGGAGTCTGAAAAAGGACACGTGTGCTTGGTTCTTCAAAGGAATCAGCACCACGACATGTAATACGGCGTTTTGGAGGAAATGATGATGTTATGCATTTGCATAATGCTTGCCTAGACAAACACCCTGTTTCGGTCACGCTCTTTCGGTTCTTTCTTCCCTATCTTCTCCCTCATCATCAGCTTCTCAGCTACTTTTTTTCTCTCAATAAAAGGCCCGAAAACAATGGTTCGAGCCAAGAACAGTGCGTTGAGCACCTGGGCATTCATGATACTAGCTCTTTTCCAGACGCAAATCCCCCTGGCGCAGTGGAGGCCTCTTTTTGAGAACGGGTCGAGTCATGGGTTTGCTTGGATACGCAATATCCCGAAACCGTCGGCATGAAAGGAACCTTTGGGTTTACCCCTTACGTTATTGGACCACACCCATGGACGCATGCTTCCACCGTCCAAGGATTGAAATTCGGGATCTCCATCAATCTTCACCTTCTTTCAGTTCCTTAACGGTAAATGGGGTTCGGGGGACATTCTACGGCAATAGATTCGATTGCCGGATAAAGGCCAGGTCTCGAGGCGCTTGTTGAGGCTGACGCGGATGATTGTTCTCTCTTTGGGCCCTGAGGCCTGCGGGTTAGTTTGCGCTCGTTTCTTTCTTTGACATCCACCTAAACGTCACCGGCTCGTATTAGATCTGACCCTGCATTGGGTGCAATCTCGATACCTCGGCAAGGCAATTGTGTCACCAACTCATTTTTGGCCTTTGCTATATAACCGTAAGGACTGGGGACCCAAAGTCTCTTTCACTTTCGTACCTGACAAGATCATGGCAGTGCACATCCGTCAACACCCAATCCCCTTCATGTCGTCAGACAAATACCAAACCACCCCTTCTCCCAGCAACTCGCCTACGATGTGCAATTACCCTCCTTCGATGTATTCTGTTGGTTCAGGAACTGGTGCTGGAAATTGGGCAATCAGTGAGCGCTTCATGATGAGGCAGTTTGCAGTCTTTCTAATTCCTTCAGATTCGCGGCAGCCATACAGCGGTGTCGATTCTCTTCTGGCTCAGGACCAACAACGCCGGTGGCTTGCTCAACAGGAATCAAACCTCCGTCTTCGTGAAAGGCGTTTGGACTGTCGTGCTACTCAGCCACCTATTCATTCCTTACAATCGTCCCGTCAAGATGCCTCGAGCTCCCCGTTTTCCGATTCGCCCCACCTTCTGCGTTCTCCAAACTTCCAGGTCTCATATCCTCGAACCATGCCTACGGAGATTCAACCCTCGAATTGGAACAACTGGAACGTGGAGGCAAGTTCTGCTGCCTCCATGAATGGCCAGTATCAGAGGTTCAGCGACGGACCATCCTCATGGAACTCTCCGCTCAATGTCGAGATTCCTCAGTTCGATTCTCATCCCTACGGAAATATGATACTTTCCGGGTCCGACTCGTCCTCGTCGTCTCTCTATACGCCTGGTAATGACCAGGCAATTCCACTTAACGGGTTCACCTTTCCTCATCGACTTTCCCCGGCTCCGTCACCGTCGCCTTCTCCCATACATCACTACCATGTGAAACAACCTCCTTCAGGTGGAAGCTCTCCTCAGCATGGACCTCGCAGAACCAGCGAGGACCGCCCCGAATCTGGGAAGAGTTGCTCTCACTGCCGTGCGACTTCTACTCCTCTCTGGAGGCGGGATCCGTCGACGATGAAGCCCCTGTGCAACGCTTGTGGTCTTTACTTGCAGCAACGGAATAAACTGCGACCTCAGGAGCTGATCGATGCCGATGATGACGGAAGCTCCTCGGACGAGTCAGACCCCAACTACGCCGGTCCCGAATGCACTCATTGTCGTACCCATCACACATCGGTCTGGCGGAGGAGCAAGACTGGTGAACAGCTTTGCAACGCGTGTGGCGTGTACGCTCGGCTTCGAGGAAAACCTCGGCCCCTCACACTCAAGAGAAATAAAATTAGACCGCGCTCCAAGCATTCTCCAAAGTAACGTATTGTTAATTGGTAACTCGGATATTAACGTATCCTTCTTTTCGACGACCGTGAATGGACTAGTACTTGTATGTACATCTTCCCCTCCTCCGGCTCTTTACCCATTGGACACTTCTATAGCCAGGTTAACTTAACGATATTGTTCCAGTTATCGAATTTCGAGGACTTTTCTGGGTGCTGTATAACTTAGATAGGCGTTCTGTTGTACAAGTACATACAGGGCCTCTGCGGACAATCAGCCTTTCTGGCGCATTCCATGATCATTTATCTCGGAGAAACATAAACATCCACCAGTTCAGCTCTGTCTTCGCATCTGTTTTATTGGATTTATTTCCATTCATGACCTCTTGTTCTGTGTATGGGGATGCGGAAACCAGAGTAACTGAGCATCTCGAGGCGGTGCGCTCTGAAAGTCTAGTTATCCTATGGGGAGAGAATCTGATGAGCTAAAAGTCTATGTAGGACATTGCTAATTGGTCTGACGCAGCAGGACATGGCAGTCGGCTCTCGTTCCGGTAAATGCCAAGCACAGCCCTTCTGCCCGTAAGAAGTATGTAAGTAAGTCACCGCGTCGGTTGGGGGTTTCTGATGCGAAAGGGAATGCGGCACGGCGCAGCCTAACCTGAATCACGTCAAGCACAGTACGCAGCACTACTTGGCCCTGGACGAACAAAAACCTCATAAGTACTTCATAAGTACTGCGTATGCCAAAGATTATTATTGCCTCACCGTAGGATGCAATTGGATTCCCAATAAAAGCGCAACAGAAGCTAATTCAGAATTCAGGAACGCAGCATAAAGGCCTTGAAACTGTTGTAGATCAAAGATTCGGGTGACTAAACTCGACGGACAACCGGAATATGTATGAGCTTGATGTCTTCGATGCTCACATGGTGCGGCGGCGACCCGTTGCACCACATGGTACACTGGCATGAACCGAACGCAACTTCACCTGATTCATCAGACATCATTCCGGTTTAGGGTTGTGAGGTAGACTGAACTTGGATTCGGCTCATGAGTCATGGGGGGAAACGAAAATCCTTACTAACCCTCAATATAATAATGATTACGCGTCCTCCTGCGGAGAAGCTATAATATTTCGATGACAATTGACAGGCGCGAGAGGCCCGCGGAGAAGAGCAAAACGCTAACTATGTTGTAGTCAGTGTTGTCGTCTAGCCATGGTATAGTACTATCTGTCCACAAATCCTCATACTAGTAACAAGTCGGGAATGCCCGAAAGACTGAATGTACAACAGTTACAACAAAAGAGAGCAGCGGATCACCTTAAGTGCTAAGTTAGCATTTGGGCAAGTGGGAGAATCCAGTCATTGTCAATGGTGACAGAACGCGAAACGTCACAAATCACATGAGTTGGGGAGACATCAAAGAAGCCCAGCGCTTATAACACTATTGTAGAGATTAAAAATATTGAGGTGATGGTAGTAGGAAACAGTGACAGAAAACGCCGCCGTCGGTGAATATATACTTCAAGTTCCAAGGTTGAAGGCACATTAAGTGCTATCATCGACATTTCTACATATGTTCTGCCTGCCATGTGGAGTTCGTCGACTGGAGTATTGTATACTAGTGACGCCGGGTTCGGAGTGCCATAATACATTGGGGGGAATTAGAGATCGACAACGAGATCCTCCATAATGCAGCCCAGGACGCCATAGCACAACTTGAAGGTTCTGAAATACGAGCGCTGGTTCATATAGAGTTGACATAGAGGACTTAAAGCAAATAGAATTCCGGGCGACCTAAATCATAAACGACTCAAATATCATCGTTCCGGCCTTCCCTACAAAAATAATGCTAACCGATAAGCAAATCCGTATACCTGTGTTCCAGATTCCAGGAATTGGCTCGAGGCAAACCAATCCTAACGAGGTAACTACAATGGTTATGCGTTGGTCATATATGTCAATAACCTTGATGGTGACCGAATAAAAAATCATTTTATGATCCAAATATTACTTATTTCCGTGTCATTCGGCGGGTTCATAGTCTTCGATGTTGTTACTTAGAATACGCGCGGCTGAAGTGCCATCTGCCGACCATGGAACAATCCGCATCCAGCAATAAGTACAAGGGAGATTATCATTCCCATCAACACATGAAACCAAGGACAGCTCACGGATGAGGTAACACCACTAATAAAATTAACATTGTACGAGAGCTGCGCAATTGGGTATATATCGAGAGGCCATACAATTTTGCAGCAGAATAATGGTGGGGTTCCCGAAAATGGACAAGCCATCTAAGCCTGCCAGAATCTGAGTGATACGTCTCGTACCGGAGCCTGGGGATGGACAGATTCTAGGCACAAATTCGTTCCACGGCTGAATTATGTCCTTAGAGTAGGTAAGATTCGCGGCCATATGAAATTTGAAGGATGAGAATATGGGAGCAACACCGGCCGAATGCACTTTCATTTCGGAAAAAATGATCGCGAGAGGTTACATTAAAACACTCCATAACTTTGATATTTAAACAAGAACGCCTCCGATATGCCTTCTACTGAGAGTTTTGAGACCTAGCGTTATGTAGCCACTCGGAATATAAATATCAATGAAATGCACAGTTGACAGATTCGCAAGTGATCATGGGTTGCGCCACTCTTATTAGTTAACCCCGTGAAAACGTTGTAGGATACGACAAGCTGCGCTTGGGGAAAAGTGTCATTTAATTAGACTGACCTATAAATGTCCGAGGTTATAAGAAGTTTGGATGGGGCGTCGCTATATTTTTTTCAAGTTTGAATTCGATTTCATTCAGCTTGGATTTAACTTGGATTCAACGTTGCTTCATTCTCGGACCGCTACGGGCCGGTGGCATCCACCCAAACGTCAACAGAATGACACTGTCACAACAAGGACTGTGTCACAGGGTAAACAATAACAGAAACTCTTTCTATCATCCGACATCGTTCCTATTTTCGCGTCAAGTGGTGTGCAACTTTTTCGGTATTCTGCTATGGCTTTCGCTATCTTGCGGAATTTACTATGCTGCTGTCGTCGCGAGCAGCCCGAAATAGATGGATCATACGATGAAAACTCGCGCCTTATCCCACAAACAGTTGAACCTCCCGCTATCTAGTATGTTTTCCGAAACCTCTTATGTTTTTTGATTCGGTTACGATCACGAGATTTCGTTCCCATTTGTAGCCCCAACGTAGTCCTCGTTGATCATCAGAAGCTGCAAGAGCGGCTCGGGTTAATCGTCCGCGCAAAGGAGGGGTACGTCACTGTCAACATAACATGTCGCCGTCGCTGATAAGCCACCCTGTGAGTCAGAAAAATGGTCAATGTCGCTTCTCAAATTCCCTTTAACTTGCACAATCAAGTAATTCCTGTGGAGAACTCTAAACATTCAAATTCCAGGTCGGTCTCTGCGTCTGAGGATAAGCAATATGGGCAAAGGTACCACCAAAACCCCGTGTCTTTCGATGTCTATTCGAATCCTGACAATGCTCGCCAATGGAAAAGGCAGCCTTACCCTTCGTATGGCAACCCGTATGGGCATGCTCCTCCCAGTCGTTCTCGTTCTCGTTCGTTGGGTCCTCAGGTTGGTCCATCCCATGGCACGCGATCACAATCGCCGACTTCAGTGCAGCCTAAACCTACACCAATATTGAACTTGCGACTAGTTGGTTACATGGATACAAGGGCTAGAGGAAGAACGAGGGACAGGGGTTCCCACCCGACGGGTCTCCCATCATCAGCGAATACGAAGGGTCAAAATATCGAGGAATCTTCTGCAAGCACTCCAGTGACTGATGTCGCGTCCGACGGGGGTGAAGCCACACCAACCCAACATTCCGTAGGTCTCTTATTTCTTGACAAATGGATTGGATTTCATTTTTTTAAACACTCTTCAGGCCATTCCAACTGCCATCAAGTTTTATGATACTGGCCCTATTACTATCAGCTGGAGCGATTAATCTCTTGACCGGCCATTCTCCGCCGCCCCGTCGCCCACATCCACTTTCCATGTCATTTTTCTTTCATGGAACAACACCCATCACCGACTTTAGCCGCTCAGAACGTTCCACGCGCCTCCGTCGTAACTTCATGGCATCTTAGATCCTACCATTAATCACACCCTTTCGATATATCCGTCTAACGTCCTTTCGCATTACCATTTCTCCCTGCAACCACATATCTCACGATTTTTTTCATGTCTTCACGAATCCCCTCATTTTACTGTATCAATTTGTAGTCCGCAATATTGCGCCACCATCGTCTATTTTATGTCCTCATTCATCTAGATTTATTTCGCTGCACCTTTTTAGAATCGCTATCGCCGTCTTGTTGTGCCCACCCGTTTAATGATCGCCCAAGATCCAATCCTTGTTGTCGTGTTTTCTTTCACATCGAAGTTTTTCTTCTGCATGAATGTGTATCGAGATATCTGGGACGGTCACATTCGTTCATAGTTAATAGAGTTTGAATAGAGTTACCCGTTGTGCTTTGCGATGTGAAACATCTTTATCTAGACCCAACTTCTTCCAAGTATCCGGGAAGGCATCCTAATCACCGATCTATTTAAACGCTCAACTGCCCCCAGCCAGCCGTGCAATCACCCCCGGGCCCGGTTATCTTATTTTGGGCCTATTCATTGAAAGCGGACGCTATAAGACAGTATATGACAAAGGTAATCAGTCAAATTGTCGAGCGCCCAGATGACAAAGGGTAGCAAAAGGTCCCTTTCCGATTACGAGGATAAGTAAACGACAATTGATAAGCAACAATAGTCTATTCCCTTCGATGACGCCTTCGTTTGCGGAGTGCCGACTAGTGCCGATTATGTAAATGGATAGAGAGGATCTCTAGATTATTAGGGTCCTTATGTAGACCTGAAGATCCGGTGATAAACTGGAAACAATATCGCGATAAAGCCAATTTAGTGAAGACAATACGTCATGTCAACGACCACATTGCGGGATGTGTTCAGGCGCCTACGAATCGAAGGTTTGTTGGACAATCTTGATTCTTGAAGACATATGAGAGTATGCATTGCTACGCAGTGACTAAAAATTAAACCAGCGACGACGAAAGACGTATGCCAATGTCAACTCGGTATTAGAATGCTAATAGGCAGGCCTTTCCTGATAAGTTTCATCCATCAGAAACGAATTCAACTTCGTCCGACCTTGTTCGTCTGGATGCAGTGCGCAGATAACTTTGAGAACCTTGTGCTTCCGGAGCAGATGCATGGTCTTTCGAATCGTGGATAGCAAGGTCCATCGTAGTTTATGCGTTTACATGGATCCAGACCAAAGCCATCCCAAGGAGGTTAAGTCACTGCTCTTGAATTGACCGTAGATGGGGCGGGTGCTTTTTCACAGCAGCCGGTTCCGCACCGCCAAAGTTTTCGGAGTGATGGTGCGCAAGCCAAGAGA
Source organism: Flammula alnicola (assembly GCA_015499995.1). Lineage (NCBI taxonomy): Eukaryota > Fungi > Basidiomycota > Agaricomycetes > Agaricales > Strophariaceae > Flammula > Flammula alnicola. Next base: position 359,472 of record JADNRV010000024.1, on the reverse strand, counting down.
TATTATTCGGGGACTCATTACCCCCCTCAAATTAAAAATAGAGCGGCGACGCCAGCTCTAAAAAATGGGTGTTTCGCGGGCGCCTAGAATGTCCTGGATGTGTAGCCATGCGCATCCCTTTCCTAACCGGATTTGGTATTCAACGTCATCATTTGAAAATGAGAGAACGCCGGATCCATAATCTAGATCTGGAATCCGATGCAATTAGCCTTTAGGGACCAAAAGATACGGATCTAAATTAAATTGGTTGGACAGGAAAGGGTGCCAGACAGTTTCTTCACGCGAGAGGATAATTGCAGCTGGAACGTTTCCAAACGGAAAATCAAGAAAGTGAAATAAATTCCAGGGCAGGGATATTATCCAGTATTGTTCAACGCCAGAGTCTAGAGAGTCCCAGGAGGTATCCATATGGGACACCATTGCGGGCGAGAAGGAGTAAATGATATTCGAGGGTCACATCAATAGCTTTCCATTGGAATGGGGACAAGAACAAGACAAGAACGTGCTCCAGCGACGAAATGCACTCCTTGGGAAAACTTCTTCGCCGTGAGGCCTACACATACATACCTCTGAGGTGGCAGACTTATCACCCTTGTCTTCGGAGTTGGTAGACATAAGGATGCGCGCAGGCCGAAGACGCATCGAGAAACATTGACCCATGGTTTTCGAGCGGATCCGTCGCAAGGAAGACTGTCCCGCCAGAGTTTGCAAAAATTTTGACAACTGCTGCGCACTGACAATTGACAGTATTTTTTGCACGTCTCCGATGCCAGTTGTGACCATCTATGAGATATCTTGGTCGACATGTTCAGATTAAACTCCCTTTGGGATTGACGGAACAGCATTGGTGAGACTGAAAATGCGGAAACGGAATGCTGGACAATTCTGACACGGCCCTATGAATACGCTCCAGTGGAGAATTAGACACCAAGGCGACTTGAGAGTTGAGTGTGATGTGCAAGCCTGAGGCGAGCGAAGCGTTCGTCACTGTAAGCGTTTCACCTTGCGAGACTGGGAGAACCAGAGACTGTATGACGAAGTTTAAATCCCGGACCGCATTTGCCGCCCTTTCCTCGCGGCCAGGGCCCGATTCAACGTTCACCCAATATTTACTTACTGACTTGTACAATGATACAACCAGTTGTATACGCACAACCAAAAGCTTCGGAACAACTCGAAGGATAAGTAAATCATGTATACTTCAGGTGGCAAAATTTTGAATACAAGGGACAAAATCGTCTTCGCGAGCCATAAGAACGCTAATATCCAGACCCTCTTTTTTGAGTTTCTCTACTTCATCGACGACCGTGACCATGAGGCTCTCGCCTATACTCCTATTCTGAAAAGACGCGGAGCACAATTTCGCGAACGGGCGGGGGTATGCATCCTCTTCAGAGTCAGGCCACCATCGCGACTGAACCACCCGGAGGAAGCGTTCCTGGTAACGTCGATAGACCGCGTTGGAGATGATCTTCAGTCTCTGGAGATTCGGGAGTGGGATGGAATAATCTTCAATCTCGTCGTCTTCGTCGCTACCATCTCCGGTGCTAACTTTAGGTCCATAGTGGACTGTGAGCGCCGCGAGAGCTACCGAATCTGCGCGCAATTCATCAAGCCCAACAAGGGTGAGGTCTTCGATTAGGGATAGTTCGGGGACCACAAAGTTTTGAACGTCAGATCCGACGCAGGTCAACCAGAGCCTTCGAAGTGTGGGCGCGCAAGCTATAAGGTACTCCTTCAGGCTGGATTCTTCCACCTCGAAGAAGTTGCTGTGGACGTCAATGACCAAATCGTGGAGGATAGGCGTGACTAGTGCGTCTGTGATCCTGATCATGTCGGGAGTAGCGGTGTAGATGTGGAGTGCGCGAAGGTTCTGGAAATGGACTTTTTCGTTGATGGCCGCGCTTGGATGGAACAGGTTGACGTCCAAAACACACGATTTTAAATTGGAGGACTGACGCAGAATTTCGAGGATTGTTTCTTGAGAAGCTACCGGCGTCTTGATAAATAAGTCGGTAAGCTGTGACCAAGGCGCCCGCAGTACACCAGAATCGATGGGGTAGTACAGAGAAACTGATAATTTTCTTAGCTTACTGGAGACCGCTATGAGGTGTAGATTTCTGGCCTCCGCTTCTTCCTCATCGGCCGCATCTTGAATTGTGGAATAAAAATCGTCCCAGCCGTCGACTGTCAGGCTATGGAGTGTGTTCCAAGAGGTGAGCACGAGGGATCTTATGATAGGCGAGAACTCGATTGTTTTGGAGGTCAAGGAAATGTTTTTCCATTGCCAATCCTTCGCAACTGCGCGAACAACTGCAAGGGGATCGTATGGAACACGGACGTCCTTATATATCAGAGAGAGGGGACGTGACCGCGCTCGATGAACGTAGCTGTGGATGTACTCTTTGAAAGAGACCTCCGATGAGAATTTTACATGCCCCACCTGGATGGTCGACCATAGTTCTGACGTGGTTAAAGATGCTTGTCGCCAGAGTTGACAAACATGGGAAGCTCGCCGACCAAACGATGGGTCGTCTTCAGAAGCATGGACGAATATCTGACCGAATATTTCAAGCGGGAGATGTCGTAGTGGGGAAACGATACCGGCGCAGGTTTTGCGCAGCTCTTGAAGCCCTGCGCGTTGAGTTCTGACTCCGTCCAACTTTTGTTGTAGCTCCAGGATGCTCAAGTCTACATTCGAAATCTCGTCATCGATGTCGGATATCAAGCCTCGCAGCACATTCCTTTCAGAAGGCGAAGGAACTGCATTGGTGCGACGGAGGTGTGGAAAATCATTGGCTCCTGCAGACATTGTGTTGCAACGACGCCGTCTATTGGACGATTATATTTGTCAAGGCTAGACCATGACCAGTCAGCGTTCTGCTTCTACAGGCTATCTTTGATAAGATGTTCGACTGACACAAAAGAATTCTTTCTGGAATAAAAATACCAAATGCTGGCTTCTCTTGCTCGTGTTCTCGCCCGGAATTTTTGTTGGAGAGCGACGACCGCACGTATCTTCGGGCCGTTATAACAACTGTGATGCCGAAACACAAGTCTAGCCCGCCAAGCTCCTTGATAAGGTTCCAACGAGCTCACCTCGGTTTTTTTCCAGATGAAAGTCGGCTGTAAGAAGAGTTGTTATTGCGTTGCATCTATAGCATGCTGCATGTGTGAGGTGGCAGAGGGTGGCAGCAACAGACTGACATTGTGAGAGTGGTTGGAAAGAAGATTGTGATTATGACCAAATTCCCAAGGGCAAGGCTGGGCGAGCCAAACACAACCCACGGCACACGCACATCTTCACACCGACAACCAACAGCTTACCCTTCTCCAACGAGGACATGACTGCGATCTAGACGGTGAAGGTCGGTGAAGACTGATCCAGAATTCTCAGTTCTCCGTTGTCAATAGTATGGGGTTGCGAGCTCTTGTTCTCGTCTGGCTACTATGTTGCCTCTTCATCGCCGTTAAAGCCGACTTTAACGTTACGGTTGACGATGGCGATACAGCTCTGATCATCTACGAACCACCAGGCAGTTGGCAGCAGACGGCATTCGATGCCCTGGACTCAGGAGGCCAGCATACAGTTACGTCGGACGAGGCCGCTACAGCGACATTCACGTTTACAGGTACGTATCATATTTATCCTATTGTCTGTCAACCCCTGCATCTCTAATATGAAATCTTTCCTTGCCAGGCGTTGCAATATATTTCTGGTCTCCGCTATGGCCATTCAGAATGACGACGGCCATTTCTCTCGATGGTACAAATTCGGAGCTCGTCGACCTTAGGGATCACAGTCAACCCGTCGTCGAAGGTGCCCCAGAGACGTCACAATCACAAGTCGTCTGGTTCAGAGACGGCCTCGACAACACCCAACATACATTAGTGATCTCCATCGGTGCTGGTCGTAATCTTGCCATTGTCGACGGTTTGCAGTACGTCACCCGACCTTTTTTGCCCATGTTTCACCCGTATAACCTTTCTCTACACCAGGTACACCGTTTTCGAAGACCCGAGTTCATCTACGTTAACCTCATCCTCCACGTTATCGATGACTTCCACGTCAAGTTCCGTTATATCCTCACCCACCGCAGGCTCCGCGACCGCCTCCCACCCACACACGGCCAAGACTGGTCTCTCAATCGCACTCGGCCTCGTCTGCACCATTTTCGGGCTTCTCGTTATCGGCGGTATCTATTGGTACTGGCGCCGCCGCCAACGCCTACGCGAAGAAGAGGAGTACACGTCGCGCGACCTTCCCCCACCCGAGATGTCCGACGCGTCGAACAACGGATACGCCGCATCTCGCCCCAGTTATTACAAGCGATATCGCTTCGTCGCCCCGGACGTGGGGCGGAATCGCAGTGCGCCGAGAAGAAAAGGGTTTCCGCGTCCCGCTGCTGCCGCTGTCCTCAAGGGGAAGAACCCGTTAACGACGATCCCTGAGATAGCTGTGCGGGAGGATGGGGCGTCAGAGGGCTCGCGACGCTCGCATTTATCGGTGTCCAGCCCTTTCTTACCGGAGGACGCGCACGATAACCCCGCAACGCCGCCCTGGACAGAGGTCGGTCACGCGAGCACGAGCGGCAGTGGAGCTCCGCGAGAAGAGTCATGGACATACCCACAGTCCGACGGATTTGTACGCTTTAGTTGACCCTTGCATTTTATGACTATTATACTCGCTTTTCTTTCGATACAGACCTCGAACACGGCCGGATGTTTAACTTTATTATGTATTTTTGTATGAGTAGAGGTTTTTTGGCATTGCCAATACTAGTTATTATCGTACATTTTTCTGGAAAGATGTATTCTACGATGTGGGTCTTCGATTATCAGCAGCATAGTTACTGTAAATTTACTTAGATACGTGTTTTAATTTTATTTCTGGGTCGACTTAAGATTGGAGTTCACATATTTACCGTAGCTCTGGGTAAATCACCATCAGCAGCAGGAACATGTTCTCTGCTTCAAACCACTCCCGCGGTTACTGCCACCTCATAGATACGAGGGTTTTAGTTCTCGTACTACACAAGTAAATACCCAGTTCCTAAAATTTATAGGAGTCATTATCGATTTGAATGAAAATTTCCCCCTCGACGATCTTTACCAGCATGAAAGGTGGTTTTCGCTCCCGCGTTGCCCTCCATATTCGGTAGTTATTTCCTAATTTAAATAACTGGTCATACCCACCTCTACACGGTCAGTGAGAAAAGCCTGCAGAGCTTTCTGGGCGCCCAATTGCCAAAGAAAAACGTAGCGTTCGCGGCTGGAAGCTTGATACCTTAATACAAGTGGCCTTTGAACCTTAGTAGAATTGCGAGGATATAATGATTAATTGCCAATGTTCTAGCGATGTCTACAGTAGCAGGAAGAGAGCAGGAAGAGAGCGCATATCCACCTGGGAAGTCCATCGATACGACTATTTGCTTACAGATTATGATGAAGGTCCATGCAAAGTGGTAGTGAATAAAGCAGGAGTCCTGAAAAAGATAACTAAGAAGAGTGAAGTCCGATGTAGCATGTGCAACTATTGTCTCGTGAGGTTTGTATCAAAGAAAGTAAATCAAGAGAATGTCTAGGATTCCGAAAGAATCTTGTCGATGGATTGGTTTAAGAAATCCTTCCGTGGGGCAAGATCCGCCTTCGGGAATCGCGCCATAATTGCTTCCCGGGCAGTCCTAAAATGTCATAAAATCTAATGAGCGATAGATCGTCGCGAAGGAGCTATGGGCTTACTTTTTGGTAACCGTCATCAGATCCTGGGTACTCAGATAGTTTCGAAGAGCGTTGAACAGCTCCTCGTCAGAAGGATTGGGATTCATACTGGGGCCAGCGAAAGGATTGACGGACGTTGCGAGCGAGAAAGTGGACATTGGTCGCTGTTGTAGACCTCCACCCAGCGGCGGTAGAGAAGGAGGGACTGTCCCGTACTGCGAACCATGATTGCTGCCTCCGGTAAACATATTCATGTTTGACAACATAGCGGCGTTTGGAGGCATCATTCCGTACATGCTGCCTGTATTCTGATAGCCCATTTGCGGAACCATCGGCATACCCATGGGTGCGTAGTCGGAGCCTGCGACGGACCCTGGACCGCTTGCGAAAGGCATGAATGGTAGCTGGGGTGCTCCGAACTGGGACATGGTTTGCTGTTGGTGTACGCCGTGGCTTGATATGTTGCTGTGAGAGAGCTGGCTGCCGCCCAAGCGAAGGTTCGGGTTTGAACTGTTGTTGTGCGTGATGTTGGTATCGCGATAATAGTCGCCCGACTGTGAAGCCTGATTGTAGGTATGGGGCGATGCAGTGCGAGATTGTTGAGCATGCGACCGAGATTGTGCTTTGCTGTCATATCCGGTGTCATCCGAGTGACGTGTACCCGTTTCCCAAGCTTCAGCTTCGTATTCTGCAAATCCAGACGTCAGAGACATGTACGAAGACGATAGGAGTTGTTGGCATACCGCTGAACTTCTTCAAAGGAATCATAGACTCATCGAATTTTTCGTCCTCATTGCTGATGACCTTCTTCTCTTTACCCTCGCCGATAACCACACGAGTATTACCCCAACTGAACTCATCCATACACCAGAACGAATAGACAGGGAGGAAGAAGCTGTACACAGGATACCTGAAAATACGGTTGAGTAATCAACTTTTTCGTTTCGATGGGAACAGACGTACGAAAGGAGGTATACGACCATCCACCCAACAAGCATGAACTCCCGCTTGATGATGAAGATGAGAGCCTAAAGGTCGTGATTAGCATTATATTTCTTACGCAGTACTCGCATCACAAACCTGCAAACCGTATGTAACTGCCAACATGGCGAGAGCGATGGTTGGCAAAGCGGCCTGGCGAGTGGCGACGACGATGACCAAGTATATCAACTACAATCGAAGCAAGTTAGTTAGGCAGAAAACGATAGAAAAGCAAAGCTACTTACGTAGACACAAGTAGCAGGAAGAATCTAGAGGCCAACCATCTCCATTAGATGCGGATACAATGATGGAAAGAAATTACTTACCATAGTTCCAATAAGGTCGATAAACACAAAGAAACGCATCGAGAAGCAACAGAATCCAAATAGTTCTGGGAGGATAACGAGTTCTAGTAGATTGTGTACGGTAGAATTGATCCATCTCCGACGCTGTGAGAATAGGATTCGCCACGACTCTGGAGCCATTGTATGTGCAACTGCATCTGGGCAGAACTTGGTCTTGAAGGTTGGGAAGTGCTTCATCAGCAAAGTGGTCAAAAATCGATCTTCACCGAGGGAGAACAAATTCTTTTTGTGAAGGGTATCGACGTTCGGCTCTGAGTATTCCTCGATGATGCGGTTGGATATGATGATTGGTCGTCCTTTATCGGCGGTACGGATGCGATACAGAGTGAAACAACCGGGCAAACAGGTGACAGACCCGAACAAACTTTCGAATGCCTTGGACAAATGGTGCGAAATGTAGTATTCGTAAACTTGAATCATGGTCCACCACGATCCTTCTTCGTTTGTGAGTTTAGTTTCGCCACAGACGCCGATGATGCTGGAGTCATCCGATGTCGTGGCAACCAGGCGATTCAACGAGTCGGGAGTTACGGTCTAATAAAGTGACGTCAGCATTGAACGTGGCAAATGGCCAAATAAGAACGCACCGTATCAGCGTCAACAGTGAAGATGTATTCATAAAAAGCAGGGTCGATGCCGATGACATTCCGCATTTGATGATAAATCTCCAACTCCAAAGGTGACATAGCGGCGTCGAAATGGACTTTGTTGAGATAATGAAGCAACATGATCTGAGAGTCTCGTTTGCCACGATTGCCAGGCTTCGATCTCTCGGTAGGCTTTCCGACTTTAACGACAACCATATATCTAAATGCCAAACAGAATGCTCGTTCATGACAAATATGATCATAAAAGCTGAATGACTTACGGGACGACATGTCCTTCGAACTCGTACAACCCCGAATAGATTTTACCGTAGTTGAGAGCCTTCGAGCCCTCGCCCACTGACTTGAACAATAATGGTTCTGGATCGAGTTTAGGATCCACTCCAAGAATATCAAGCACGATTCGCGGTGTCGTGCGATCATTGCCGCTTCCGATAATGTTGCCATCGCAAATGATGAAAATGAGTTTGCGCTTGTCGTCATAGTTCAGAGCAGCCAACGAATCGACCGTGCGTCGGAGAGAATCCTCGCCTTCGGTGTAGCAGGGTACTTGACACAGGACGAACTTGTCTTGCAGCTCGGGAGAGCGCTTGCTTCCAAGTTGTAGAGCAGCCAAAACTTAAGAAAGAAAGAAAAATCAGATATCACTCCATATGGCTGAAGAGACAGAGACGAACATTTCATCAAGATGGAGCTCATGAGAATAACCGAAATGATGATCAGCAAGTAATTCTGCACTTGACACCTTGCCGACTTTCTAAAATCGGCTTCACCGGAGAGGAAGACGTTCTCGAGACAATTCAGGTGCTCGGCCTTGGCCGTGCCGTTCATAGCATTCAAGACGGTATTTAAAGCCGTTGTGATATCCTGGCCTGCGCGCTGCTTGAACACTGACACGAGATTGTCGTCCAGGAATGCAAAAGTGGGCGAGTTCTGCGTAAGACCAAGCGACCAGACATAATCCGTCAGATCGTAGAGCTTAGTATTGTAAACAGCCCAGATCCTGCAGTGCTCCTTATCAGCGGCCAGCCTTACGAAGCAAAAGAGAGAGAGAGAGAAAACGTACTTGTTAACATTTGGATCAGCCGCCTGCGCTGCAATGTTCTGCCGTGTATACACCAACGGACCCTTCTTCATCGTCTGCATTTTCGGGAAGAAGACCTTGCTGTACCAATCGGGCTGCTCCATGGCAGGGCTCAACGTCTGCTGCTTGCCACTGAAATGATGTGCCAAAGGCGCGACATCCGTCCAGTTTTCTCGTGTTAAGAACAGGTTATCATCCGTGACTAGGCCAGCGCACCCAAGGACGAGCGGAGGTGGGAACCAGTAAGTTAAATCCTGCCCAGCCAACGCGTCTAAAACGTCGGGCGAGTTACTTTTGATAGGATAGGTTCCGTCGTTGTGATCGCCATGGATAAAGTTCGAAACATCGTATACAACGCCTTGAATAGTAACCCAGTAATCCGCATCGCCCTGATGTTGGGCGACCTCGTTAAGCGACCATGCCTTGTCAAAGTTCGGACACAAGAGCCGTCCAAACTCGACGATATAGAAAACGACGACGGCGTTGAAGAGGAAGATCAGCCAGAAGATGGTGACCTTTTCTCTCCAGGCGAGTCGAACGTCGGGTCTCTTCATCCGACCGACAATGCGAAGCAGGAAGTTGGGCATCCACCATGTTGTCAACCAGACGAGGCGCAGCCACCATCTTCTTGACGAAGTAGAAGGCACCTCCTCTACAGCGTTTGGTGCCTCCTTGACGATCATTCCTCCGGATTCTTTGCCGCGGCCACCGCCGCCAGGAGAGTAAGGCGGTATCTCAGGACTGCCCTTCTTGTCGTCCCCTGAGCCCCATGAGCCTGGGTCATCCTGATCCGAGAAAGCCTTCCCACCATAGGGCATATTGGGCGTCCTCAAACCACCACCTCCATATTGAGCATTCGCGTCTTGGTATCTCGTCCCATCCGGGGCGGTCTTCGTCAAAAGTAAGTTGTCCGCACTGTCTCCAAAATATGCGCCCAATGGAGGAGGCGCCAGGCTCTCGGCCCCGTGCGTAAAATCGGTGTTATCGTCGACGCCCATATCGTCCTCCTCATCGCCTTCCCTCGACCCACCCCTCGGATCCTTCTCTTGCGCACGGAGGGTATTTTCGACCGTCTTCCAGGCATTGTATGCCAGCCAAATCATCTGATGGCCGCAGAGATAGTCAAGGCCTTCCTTCCACCCATGCGCCCTCGCACACTGCACGATCCTCTCCTCTTCTGATCCTCGCATCGTAGGCACATATCGGTCGCAGAATTCACCCAACTCATAGTTGGCGATATACTCCGTGCTCTTCCTGGCAATCAAGTCAGGCAAGAGAAGACTCCTGATCTGAGCTTTGACGCGACGCTTATCGAACGAGTTGGCCGAGCTGGAGTCATTGGGCCTGATGCACGAGATGGTCCATAGCTTCGTACGGTCGAGCGAAGAGAACAGCTCCGATAGCGTAAAGTTGAGTTGTGCAGTGACAGGATAGGTCTTGGCGGGATCCAACCGAGGGTGATCTTCCTCTTGCGGAGGCAGGGTGTTGTTGCTCGACAGAATAGGCGACGGCTGCCTCAAAGGCCGGGACGAAACCTGAGCTTGCACGATGATGCTATCGTCCTTGTAGTGCTTTTCCGCTGCAAGACTGGGCCCAGAAAGGAGCTTCGACACAAACGTTTCGGAGGAGTTGCGGAGCAACGAAACGAAGGCCGAGTCGAGCAGGTCCGCGTCCTTCTCAATGAAGTTGGTGGCGTCGTAAGACGCCGAACCTGCGTAGTGGTTGATGCCAAACTGGCGTCTTTCCGCAGCTCCACCGGTGCTAGGGCCGGCAACGAACGAGGAGTGTACGCCATATTGGGACGATAGCTCTTGAAGCATCTCGTCATCCCTTCCATCGCCGCTCTTGCCCGACTTGTACGACGAACAAGCTTTGTTGATAATCCCAAGCAGCCCACCAGGCTTTCTCTGCGACCTCTCGCTGAGCTGGGACCCCCGAAGCAGCTCGATGCATGCGCCGTTATCCATGGTAGACACGTCCGGCAAAGAAATGCCATCGCGCGACATTTCACTGTTGTATCCCACGCTATTTTCGAATGTGTGCCGCTGGATGTAGGAGTGCAACATTTCGTCTGCGAAGTTGATGTTGAATTCGTCGAATCCGTTCTGGCCGTAGGCTGAAATGAGAGGCTGATTGCCTGAAAGTGACATTGAAGTCGTGCCCGCGGGGCCACGCGTTTGGAAACCTGGTTGATCGAAAAGAATAATCTGGGTGGTAGAAGGAGGATCCTTCGAGCTCGGCGCCAAACGGTGGTTGCATGTTTCAACTACGAATGCGAAGAGAATCGCATACAGGTCCCTCACACATTGATCCCTCTGCCGTGAACTTTGCTCGGCGTTGAGGAGCACTGTGAAAAGTTCCTTTCGCACGTAGCTCGTCTTGTTTGTCAGAACTTGGCTAAGATCGTCTGCAGCAATGCCCAGCAGCCTCGCTGCTTGGTCCAGGACATGCGAGTTGCTGATGTACGCTGAAACGTCATGAGCATCGCCTTCCGCAAATTCGATGTTGCCGAGAAGGAGGATGGCGACGACGAGGCTAAATATAGATGTCATGTGCTTGAGTTTGAAGCCGAGAGTTCGCATGGCTGCTCGCAGTTCGGTCATCGCAATGGAATCGTCGCTGAAAGGGCCCGAGGGAAGGCGGTAGCATCCAGATGAGGCGAGCAGGGCATATTCTGATGGGTCCTCGAGGTTGAAGGCGTCTCGTTCAGCCGGAGTGGCCCCTGCGAGAAACTGGTAGAAGACGTGGTAAGTCCGTTCTTCGTACGTGAGTCGGTTGAGCCGTGATTTGTCAAGCCCAAAAGTGAGGACTTTCGCCGCATTAATGCGACCTTGATCGTTGAAGTGAAGCTCGAGGTAGCGTCCGTGGCGAGAGGCATTGGGATTCATGAGGGTTTTGGCATTGCCAAAAGAGTCGAGTACCGTGGAAAGAGCCTTGACTTGTTCCGAAAGCTTCAGCTCCTTCTTCGAATGGGCCGAGAGCCTAAGGACTTGGTTCAGAAAGAGACGCAAACTGGACGACTTTCCCGATCCAGTGATACCTCTATTCGATGTTAGTTGTGAGAATAATACTTTATAGGAGAACTGACCTCGTTACCACACCCTGCGACTCGTTCCTCCGACGCATTAGAAGATATACTCTTGCCGCCAGATCATATAGGTGAGGTTGGAGAGGCCTCGGTGAGTTGACCATGGGGAGGCTGGTGTCTTTGTAAGACTGCTCTTCGTATTCCTTGGCACTGACATCGTTGACACTGGCGAGAGTCTTATATGGGTTTACTGCGACAAGGTTGGTCGTTCCTATCCGTGTGTATGGTAGGTCGGCACGAAAACGGGCTTGGAGTACAGCGAGGATGGCGTCGTCAGAAGGATAGATGGTTGCTGAACCTGAAGAGGAGACAAGGTCGACGAGGTCACCAGAAGCAATGGCTTGGGTATTTTGATTAGAAGCCATGAAAAGAAGGACAGCCGTCGTCGCTTTTGCGGACGACGAGGAAAGGAAAAAACGATGATGAGAGAAGTGGGAGGCAGGGTTACAAGACACTGACGAAAGGAGGCATGGTCTCGGCCGATGTTATTTACTTATTTATTTCGCCTTAAATTAGCTAAGCAAATCTAACTCACAGAGGATCAGTATTGATCACTGAGTTATTCGACAAAATACTTATATTCAAGACCACGTCGTCACTCTAGTAACACGACCACGACCAGCAACGGCAAGCGCCATCTGACACGAATAGAATGCTTTTCGAGGTCAATGTAAGTCTCTTTGCATTGGGAAACATGATATAAACCTGACATTTCATTAGAAAAAGCTCTTTGCTCGGTCAGACCGCGTCAAAGGAGTCGACTTTCATCCCACAGAGCCTTGGCTCCTGACAGGACTTTACAATGGTTCCGTCAACATCTACAACCACGAGACAGGCGCCATAGTCAAGACTTTCGAAGTCGCAGAGGTTCCTGTGCGATGTGTCAAATTCATCGCGCGCAAAAACTGGTTCGTCGCTGGTTCGGACGACTTCCAGCTCCGTATCTTCAACTACAACACCCATGAGAAGGTTGCTTCCTTCGAGGCGCATCCAGACTACATTCGATGCCTTACTGTGCACCCAACGGCGAGCATTGTGCTCACAGGAAGCGATGACATGACGATCAAAGCTTGGGACTGGGATAAGGGATGGAAGAATATTCAAGTACGTGTCATGTTTGCCAAGAATCGCATGCGCTAAGGATCGGTAGACATACGAAGGGCACACGCACTACATTATGAACCTGGCCTTCAACCCCAAAGACGCCAACACCTTCGTATCCGCTTGCCTTGACCGCACCGTCAAAATGTGGTCCCTCGGGTCTTCGACAGCCAACTTTACAATGGAAGCGCACGACAAGGGTGTCAACTACGTCGATTTCTACCCAGGAGCAGACAAGCCCTACCTGGTTACCACCGGCGACGATAAAACCGTGAAAGTCTGGGACTACCTCAGCAAAAGCTGCGTGCAGACGATGGAAGGACACACGAACAACGTCTCGTTCGCCGTCTTCCACCCCAACCTACCGATTATCATCAGCGGAAGCGAAGACGGCACAGTCAAGATCTGGAACAGCGGCACCTATCGAGTCGAGAATACGCTTAGTTACGCACTCGAGCGTGCTTGGTGTGTCGCGCTCCGTAAAGACGCGAACGAGGTGGCAGTGGGCTTCGACGAGGGTGTGGTTATAATCAAGCTCGGCAGAGACGAGCCGACACTCAGCATGGATCCCTCTGGCAAGCTCATCTACACCCGAAACCACAACGTCCTATCCGGAAACCTGCAAACCATCTCCCTCGCCTCCGACGACTCTTCTACCTCTTTTGCGGACGGTACCCGCATCTCCCTATCAACAAAAGAAATTGGCTCCACAGAAATCTTCGCCACGTCCCTGATGCACTCTCCGAATGGCCGCTTCGTGACCGTGGTAGGCGATGGCGAGTACATCACCTACACCGCGCTTGCATGGCGCAACAAGAGTTTCGGTAACGGCATCTCGTTCGCGTGGGCGCCGGATTCGAACACATACGCCGTACTGGAGAATAAGGTCAAGCTAAAAGTGTATAAGAACTTCAAGGAGCGACCGGGTGTAGGCATGAAGGGCGCTGGCAGTTGGTCTATCGAGAGCCTGCATGGCGGTACCCTCCTCGGCGCTAGAGGAAATGGTTTCGTGATGTTCTGGGATTGGGAAACGGGAGAAATCGTCAGACGGATTGACGTAGATGCCAAGAACGTGAGTTGCTAATTCCTTGAAATCTGATAGAAGTTCTCGACTTATTCCTACAACAGGTATTCTGGTCTGGCACGGGCTCGTTGGTGGCCATCACATCCGACGACTCCTTCTATATCCTGCGTTTCGACAGAGATGCGTACAACGCCAAGCTCGAAGAGGGCGCCGAGATCACAGACGAGGGTGTCGAAGAGGCCTTCGAGGTCGTTGCTGACGTTGCAGACAGGTTTGCCCATCGCTTATCGTCATGACCTACCCTAACCTTCTGTTTTAGCGTCAAGTCCGCGAAATGGGTCGGAGACTGCTTCATCTACACCACCGCATCAAATCGACTTTGCTACTTCGTCGGCAGCGAATCATACACCATCAGTCCATTCGACACGTACGTCTTCCTCACGTAGCCTTATAACCCATTGTAACTTTCCTTTTCCTTCCAGACCCTTATACCTTCTCGGATATATACCCGCCCATAACCGAGTGTACCTTGCGGACAAGAATTTGAACATCTACGGCTATGCGCTTTCTCTGAACGTGGTCGAATATCAAACGGCCATTCTCAGAGGGGATACGGAGGCTGCTGCTGAGATTCTACCTACGTTGCCGAAGGACCAGCTCAACAAGGTCGCGCGGTTCCTCGAAGGCCGAGGTCCGTCCATTTTCTATCTTTTACCCGTTATTCAGGGAGGAATGAGCTAACTTGGCTTTTATCGCAGACTTGAAAGAACTCGCGATACAAGTAACGACCGACCCAGACCACAAGTTCGACCTCGCGTTGTCTTTGGACGATCTTGATACAGCTGTCGAAATCGCACGCGCCGTGCCAGAGAACGAGTCTGAAGTCAAGTGGAAGGCCTTGGGTGACCGGGCTCTGACCGTGTGGAGATTCGACCTCGCGAGGGAGAGCTTCGAGAAAGCGAACGATCTTAGCGCGCTGATGCTTCTCCTGTTGGCCATTGGAGATCGAGATGGTTTGACTGCCCTGTCTCAGAAAGCTGGTCAGTTATGTCTGAAGATCCCCTTCTACGATGTTCCTGTTATATTGATTATTTTGCAGTGGAGAAAGGTCAGAATAACCTGGCTTTCGCTATCACACTTCAGCTCGGAGATGCATCATCTTGCGTCGATCTCCTTGTAAAAACGCAGCGTGCACCAGAGGCGGCCCTGTTTGCCCGCACGTACAAACCCAGGTATGATCATTCGCATTTTTGTTGTGTCTCCCTTCTTCAGTTAATAACCCCTTTGGTTATAGCCGGACTTCAAGTGCTGTATCAGCGTGGAAATCTGAACTCGAGGCAAAAAGTCGCTCTAAGATAGCTGCCACAATCGCGGACCCTTCGACCAACCCCGAGCTATTTGAGGAGGGATGGGCAGAGGCACTGGCGAAAGAAGAAGAGCTCCTTTCGTGTAAGTTTATTCCGTCCGTTGATTGCATCGCGTGGCTGACAGCATTGCAATGTGTAGCCAGTAGCGAAGAAAACGTCCTCGTAGATGCCTCTTAATCTTCTTGTCGCCTTTTCACTGGATGGATGGGTTCTCTGGTTGTTATATTTTCCGTTGTGACTACTTTAATAAAGTTCTTTTTCCGCCTCAGTCGTTGCCTTGGAATGCAGCTGTGTCTTTGCTGTGGAATACGTTGCCAGCAAGTACTACGATATGGTTTGTCCTCTCGAGTCAGACTGCCACGATTGAACTTCAAGAGAAACAGCCTCCCATCGCGTACTTGTCCCGTTTCTCCAAAGTGAGTCTCTCGGAGTCTATGGTTGCGCTGGTCCTCATTCCTATACAGTATGCTGTGTACTTGGTCGGGTGTGTGTTTCTATTCTACAGAACTCTAATTCACGTATCCTCGTATGTGGTTTGTCTCTACGTGTATTACGGATGTCCTGAATTAGGTAATAACTCCCATATCTGGAGGAGGCTATGCCGGGCGTGGCGGCGGCCACGTTGTTATCGGGTTCTATTATTGCTGTTTCATATAGACTTGTGGACGGTACACTCGAAGCCCTGATATGACCTGCGTCGAACAGCCTTTACAGCCTATGGCAAGGCGGCAGGGCGTGTGACAACTTCTCCCCATATAACCCATAAAGGGCCAGACAACATATAAATGGCACAAATGGTGCTCAATCATCAGCATCTATACTCGCATTCACACTTATGGCCGACGCTCCTCCACCGTCCTACGATTGGCGACGCCCTGAAGTAGATGCGGAACAAGAGGTTCCCAGTTATCAAGCTCCGACCACTTTTGCCATCGGATCCACTCGAACCACGCAGCCCCTCGTTAAGGTGGTCGAAGTCAAAGGCCACCTAGTACTCTTGCACGCTTTCGCAAAGCTGAAGACCGACGTCACGGATTTGCAAGCCGTCGTAGAACACATGCCTTTCGATGACGAGAGGCGATGGAGTTGGTTCGTAGGAGTTGCGGTTGAACGGTATGTGTTGTTTACTGTACCTTCTCGACCTTGAATTCTCCATGACACCTTGATTTGGGACAATAGCTTTGATATATGGTGTCACAACTTGAAAGCTAGAGACGCGAGGAATGAGATGGACGTTATTATGCCTCCGATAGACGTCATAATGGTAGATTCGAAGCGTCTCTCGAAACGCACCCGACATCAAACTTACTGACTGTATTTACACAGGTCTGGCATGCTTATATGCTGAATCCTCGGTATGAACTTTGCGCCAAAAATAATCACGAGCGCTGCTCATATTGTTTCATGGCGCAGATGGTATGCAGAAGACTGCTCACGAGTTCCAGCTTGCGCAGTTTTGAAGGAGCTGGGAGTCCACTTTGACAAAGCTCTCGTGAGTAATATAAATCCTCTACAAGTAATGGCCTCCTGATATGAACCTCTTTTCGAAAAGTCACAGTTCCATATGATATTGTCTGCGCCTCCTTCTCAAGCCCGGCTTGACTTTTGGCAGAGGCGAACGTCTCTCCCATTCGACCCCATCGAGGGTATGAAACTCCGTAATCTGAACAAGAAGATCATCCCTTGTCCTCAATGTCGCAAGCCTGTAGAGATTGGTAAGTCTGAACCAGGCCTATAATAAAATATCTCGAGCTAATTATTTCCCTCAAGTGCTCATGCATGAAGGAGGGACCGGATACCTACAACAGAAATTCTCCGCCCACTGCTACCACTCCTCCTGTGGCATCAAAGAGATAACTAAAGAGACCCTTGGAGTTCGGAAACTAGCTCAAGACCTGGTTGCTTCCTCTGGACTTGGAATACCTTCCGGACATCTTCCGTGCGTATGCTCTACATGTCTTCATTATATATGTGCATGACATTCCTAACGTTCCTAACCGCAGAGGAACTCTGTTCAATCCCTCGTCCCCAGCTGATGCCGAAACGAGCGACAAGATTAAAGCACGAGTCTGCGCAACTGCGATCGCCTCGCAACCTGCACATAAATTGCTTCCATCCACAGGCGCTGGGTACTCGGAACAGCTTTGTCTTGCAATCATGAAGATGGCGGGCTACTCCTTGTCGAAACTGAGACCGATTATGGCTACTAATAGCAATAAGGCTTCCCAAGACCGACTGTGAGATTGACTGGACGATCTCCTTATAACGTTTTTGACCGGCTTGATTTTTTAGACTTCGAAGGATCCTGGATGCATATAACGACGACAAGGTCTACTCAGTTGAGCTGGTTGGGGCGGTGAGTTTACAATATCTTTTAAGTACCTGGGACTAACGTCCCATCCTTAGGTCCTGCGTCAAGGTTCATTTGTTGAAAAGATGCAGTGTTGGATTCTAAGGCCTTATTAAGGGCATTTTTTTTTGTTAAGTCTTAAGTGTTAAAAACAACCCTTAATTAAGACTTTATTCTAAGGCCTTATTAAGAGTTCAGCTAGAAACTGACCGATTTCGTCAGCCATCAAAATTGTCACCCGAACCTTCCAGTTCTCTGTCATCTGGTATCCTTTCTTCCTCTGCTTCCTCATCTGCCATCAGCTCCATCAGTCTCGCCTCCTCCGTGAATGTGTTGCGTCACCGTATCCGTCTCATCTGAACGTCAATATCTGTTTCTTTCTGTCTAGTCATCAATGTTCACCATGAATGCTATTTTCTAGATGGTATTTACCCGATTTTTTGCACCTATTCATCCCTAAGAAGTAGTATTTACTGGTGATAAGAAATTTTGACGCACAAAAGCACTCCGTGCTGAAGGACAGTGTGCTCGAGCCAAAATCTGTGGCTGTGTTACTCTTATTAAGGCTTAACTTAAGGCTTAAATTGAATGGTGAGTGATATTAACCCTTAGTCTTAGAATGAAATTAACCCTTAAACCTTATTAAGGGTTAAGCCTTAGGTCCAACACTGATTTAAAGATGTACGAGCTTGGGTGGACCCAACCGGGATTTTTCGACGGGCCAGGTGATGAGTTGGCACTTCAACATGCATTGTCCCGTTACCACGCGTAAGCTCTCTTCCAGATCCCCGTATAAATACCCGTTGACCGTTTTTACAGATTCTTGGACCTGCTGGCGTCGTCGCCCGCCTCTTTCTTCGTTCCGACCCTCGACATTGACCTCATCTGGCATACCCACCAACTCCTGGTCAATAGATATGAGGCTGATTGCAATACATATGTTGGACGATTCATCGACCAGTACGTGTCTGATGCATCCTAAAATTTTCTTGCTGATATTTATAATTTAGCGATGATAAAGTCGAGGGCCTTAAACTATCCTCGGCATTTGACATCACTTGCCAAGCTTGGAAAGAAAGATTCAACGTCCAATATACTCATTGCGGATGTCCTGTACCAGGGACTAGCATCGGCCAGCGACTGTCGCGCCTCATCAAGATATACGCACCACCCCCACCATCCCATCTCACGCCCTTCTCGGATCGCCCAGATCTGCTATCCGCCACGCATCCCAGTGACCACAATGCAGTGCGCTTTATAGCAGAAAATGCTCGGGCCCATAGGCTTAATACACTGCGTTATGCCCAGCTTTCGCTGGATAAGACGCGAGCTGCCGAGAAGGCAGCGAAGAAGACTGCAAAGCAGGAGGCAAAGGGATATCCTGGCACGGCGCACAGCCGACTGCACGCTGCACGCTGCAGTAGGTCTGGCAACAGACCTGCTTTCCAGCCCTCGCGTGACCATACGTACGACACGCCGTTCCTAGTTCCTGTACCTCTCTACTATTCAACGGGCCCTCCCCTCGGTTGTGTTGCGGTTGGAGGCAGTGCGGTTAATCCCGTTGCAGGTTGTAGTAGCGTGAGTCTTTTCCTTAGGATGTGTGTAAAAGAAAACTAATTCCCATTTTCTTCTTCATAGTGCGGCGGTGGGTCTGGAGGCGCAAGTGGTCTGTCGACCTGTGGATCGATTAATGGCTCGAACTGTGGTGGAGGGAGCAGTGGGGGAGGTGTATCCAGCTGTGGAGGGAGCAGCGGAGGGGGTGCGTCTAGTTGCGGTGGAGGTGGTGCATCTAGTTGTGGTGGAGGCTCCAGCTGCGGTGGCGGTGGCTCAAGCTGTGGTGGATGTTAGTACGCGCAAGCATTATGGACATATGTATGTACGACCTTAACATCTCTTTATTATCGCAATATGCAGTATTTAACGGGTACTTCAATGTGCATCGACATTTCGTTTAACAAATACTTCAACTTGTAGTTGACCAATTTCCGTAATTCTTTCTTTCAAATATGTACAGGCATTGCCATCCCTTTTTTCTTTTCTAATGTGAGCTTCGGGTTAGCTTGACTTCTTCGAATAAACTTCAGGTTTTTATGTACGAGTCGTGTCTTGCTGAACCGGAGTTCGCGCTTGGCAAAGCGCACCCGCCTGGTATCTTGGTTATCGTTCGGGTGACATCGGATCATCAATGTTATAGATTTGATCAAATTGGCGGTGTACTTGCGAGCCTAAAGCTGGCCTAAAGCATAAAATGTTGAACGGGTCCTGTTTGTCACAAGTGATGGGAGACAAGTCGCGATTTGGCAATAAATGCGTGATCCGGAGGAGGCTGTGGCCGCCACGTCGCGACCTCAGGACGCGGTTGTCATTTTTTGCTGTTTCAAACTTTCATGTAGTGTAGCCTTGAAGCTTTGAAGCTTTGAAGACCTGAGATTCTGCGTCGAACAGCTGTGCAAGGGCCACATGTGACGACCTCTTCGCCCGTGGAGGGCCTGACAACATATAACTGGCGCAAATGGCACTCAATCAACAACTTCGATACTCGCGCTCATACTCTATTAATGGCCGACGCTCCTCCACCTTCCTACTACAAATCGCTTTCTGGGCGACCCGGTGAAGTGGATAGGGAACTCCCAAGTTACCATGCTCCGACCACTTTTGCTATTGGATCTACTCGAACGACGGAGCCCCTCGTCAAGGTGGCCGAAGTCAAAGACCATCTAGCGCTCTTGCATTCTTTTGCCCAGCTGAAGAACGACGTCACTGCATCAAAAATTGTCGCAGAGCACATGCCTTCCGATAATGAGAGGCGATGGAGTTGGTTCGTAGGAATTGCAGTCGAACGGTGTGTGTTGCTTGCCTTCTCGTGTTAAATCCACCTTGATACCTTAATTTGGGATGCTTAATAGCTTCGATATATGGTGTCACAACTTGAAGGCTAAAGACGCTAGGAATGAACCTATGGAAATTATCCTACCCCCGATAGATGTCATCATGGTAGATTAAAAGCATCTCTCGGAACGCATTTGCTTTGAAACTCATTTCTTCTATTTAGGTATGGCATGCTTATATGCTTAATCCTCGGTACGGACTTTTAAGTTTCTGTAAAATATACGAGCGCCGTTCCTTATTTCCATGGCGCAGATGGTACGCAGAAGACTGTCTGCGAGTTCCGGCTTGCGCAGTTTTGAAGGAGCTGGGAGTCCACTTTACCAAAGCTCTCGTAAGTCATGCAAATAATGAACTGTCTATCAATCTGAACAATTATTCGAAAAGCTACATTTTCATGCTATTTTGTCTGTGCCTCCCTCCGAAGCTCGGCTTGACTTTTGGCGCCAGCGAACCGCTCTCCCATTTGACCCTATCGAAGGCCTGAAAACTCGTAACCTGAACAAGAAGATTATTCCTTGCCCTCAATGTCGCAGCCGTGTCGAAGTTGGTAAGCCTCAACCATAGGCGTAATCAGGCTTTGCGATCTAATCATTTCCCTCAAGAGCTTATGCATGAAGGAGGGACCGGATACCTACAGCAGAAGTTCTCCGCCCACTGCTACCAGCTGCCTTGTACCATCAGAGTTAGCATCAAAGAGATAACGAAAGGCACACTTGGTCTTCGGAAACTAGCCCAGGACCTCGTGGCTCCTGCTGGAACACCTACTGGACATCTGCCGTGCGTCTGTCCCGCATGTCTTTATCTATGTGCATGATCTTATAGCCTTCCCAATCGCAGTGGCACTCTTTTCAGTCCTTCGTCCCAAGCCGACGCCGAAGCGAGTAACAAGATTAAAGCACGAGTCTGCAAAGCTGCGATTGCCTCGCAACCTGCATCTAAGTGGCTTCCATCCACAGATCCTGGGTGCTCGGAACAGCTTTGCCTTGCAATCATGAAGTTGGCGGAATACTCCTTGCCAAAACTGAGAGCGCTCATGGCTAATGATAGTAATAAGCCGACCCAAGACCGATTGTGAGATTGATTGAATAAATTTCCGACGATCTTTTTGACCACCTCCATTTTGTAGACTCCGAAGGATCCTGGATGCGTATAGCGACGACAAGGTTTACTCGGTCGAACTAGTTGGTGCGGTGAGTTTGTCGCCCTGATACCCTACCGTTTACCTCAATCTAACATCCCACCAATAGGTCCTTCGTCAAGGATCGTTTGTTGAAAAGATGCACGAGCTTGGGTGGACCCACCCTGGATTTTTCGACGGGCCAGGCGATGAATTGGCACTTCAGCATGCATTGTCGCGTTACCATGCGTAAGCTCTCCTCCTGATTCTCATATAAATGCACGCTGACGGTCCTTACAGATTCTTAGATCTGCTAGCCTCATCACCCGGCTCTTTCTTCGTTCCGACTCTCGACATTGACCTCGTCTGGCATACCCATCAACTTCTGGCCACTAGATATGAGGCTGATTGCAATACCTATGTTGGACGTTTCATCGACCAGTACGTGTCTGATACATCCTAAAATTTTCTGGCTGATGGTTATAATTTAGTGATGATAAAGTCGAGGGCCTTAAACTATCGTCGGGATTTGACATCACTGGCCAAGCTTGGCAGGAACGCTTCAATGTCCAGTATACCCATTGTGGATGTCCCGTCCCAGGCACTACCATCGGTCAGCGCCTGACACGACTTATTAAGATCTACGCTCCTCCTCCACCGTCCCACCTTATGCCCTTCTCGGATCGCCCAGATTTACTATGCGCCACGCATCCCAGTGATCACAACGCAGTGCGCTTTATACCAGAGAGTGCACGGGTCCAGAAGATTAATACACTGCGCTACGGCCAGCTTGCAATGAAGAGGAGGCAGGCTGTAGCGGAAGCAGCTCAGAAGACCGCAAAGCAACAGGCGGGAGGATATCCTGGCACGGCGCACAGCCGCCTACATGCTGCATCCGTCAGCAGGGCTGGGAATGGATCCGCTCGTGATCACACATACGACACACCGTTTCTAGTTCCTGTACCCCTCTACTTCGCGAAGGGTGCTACGTCAGTCGATTCAGGCTGTGTTGCATTAGGAGGCGGTTCGGTTACTCCGGTGGCAGGTTGTGGCAGCGTGAGTCTTTCTTCTGCAATACCTATAACAGGAAGCTGATTTTACTTTCTCTTTCTGATAACTTATAGTGCGGCGGTGGGTCTGAAGGAGGCGCAAGTGGTCTATCCAGCTGTGGATCGGCGAGTAGCGGAAGTGGGCTTTCCAGCGGTGCTGAAGGCAGTGGCGGAGGTCGTGTATCCACTTCTGCAAGAAGAAATGGCGGACGCACGGCAAGTCGTGCAGGAAGCAATGGCGGACGCACATCGGGTCGTGGTGCAAGAAGTAATGGCGGACGCACAGCAAGAGCAAGTGTAGGAGGGGAAGCCATTTCATTTTGTGGTGGAGGAGGCGCGTCTAGTTGTGGCGGAGGAGGTATGTCCAGCTGTGGAGGAAGCAGTGGAGAAGGCGCATCTACTTGCGGTGGAGGGGGTGCATCTAGCTGTGGTGGAAGCTCCAGCTGCGGTGGCGGTGGTGGTTCTAGCTGTGGCGGATCATAATGTTATTATGATCCATGTTGAACTTTTGTCATCAATTTTCACTCGAATGCCTTGCGTACTTGCATTATTTAGCGCGCCCCTAAAGTAACGCGTACATCGACCAGCGGTGGATCATACGTATCGATGGGAGATTCACTACAATACACAAAACTAGGATCGCAGAGGGGTGGCTCGCTTTTCTGATAATGACTGGTGGATTCAGCGCCCCATTAGTGATAGGAAGATCTGGAGAATAATTAGATGGACAGCCGATATTCGGATTGACGCTCGCTTGCGACTTGCATAGTTTTGGCATCTGCATGGGGAATTCTGAAATTTACTGTTCGCCTTGTTGACAGTCAATGGGCTGGTGCATACTATGTACTGCGAAACTAGGAGGGATAGAAGTATCTAGGTAGCACAGTATGTAAGTCTCCAGCAGCATCTAGGTCAGTAGCATGAAAGGTCTCGCCTTAGGGGAGAATTTCTTCAACTGCATGAACATTGTCAGAACAAAACGAGCATGGGCTTCCAGAACACTCACATCGACTAGCTTCGTCAGCTGCTGCCTCACGCTGCCCGAGTTCGTTCTGAAAGGTGTTATGAAAGTATGTAAGCAAATGGAAGCCGCATTAAGTTTGAGAACATACCCAGAGGAGGAAGGAGATAGCCAGTACACATGAGCATTCTCAGCTACACCTAAAATGAAATACTTACCCACTGCAACATGTGAGACACAGTCAGTGAGCATATAATATGAGTGGCAATGTTGGGGAGGCACATACTTGCTGGAGGTGCACAAAATTAGTGTGATTGTGATTGTCAGAGAGGCGGTCAGTGCTCAATTAACCAGTTAACATACAATCTGGAAATGTGCACATGAGATGGAATCATCAGAAGGGCAGTTGGTGCTCATCAACAAGTTACTTACTTCCTGGAAATGTACAGACAAGACAGAATTGTCAGAGGGACAGTCAGTACTCAATCAACAAGTTAACGTACAAGCTGGCAATGTGCAGATGAGATGGAATCGTCAGAGAGACAGTCTATAATCAATCGACAAGTTCACGTACTCGCTGGAAATGTGCATGCAATACGGAATCGTCAGAGGGATGGTGGGTGCTCAAGCAATAACAAGTTCACGTACAATCTGGAAGTGCGCAAGCGAGACGGAATCGTCAGAGGGCCTGCCGACACGTAATCAACAAGCTCACGTACATTCTAGAATGCGCAACCGAGACGGAGTCGTCAGAGGGCCGGCCAGTGCTCAGTCAACATGTTCACGTACAATCTGGAAATGGGCAGGCGAGACATAATACTCAGAGGGACGGCCGATGCTCAATCAACAAGTGCACGTACAAACTGTTGAAATGCATAAGCGACATGGAATTGTCAGAGGGCCGGTCGGTGCTCAATCAACAAGGTCACGTACAGGCTGGAAATGTCCAAGCGAAACGGAATCGTCAGAGGGCTGGTCGATGCACAATCAACAAGTTCACGTACAAACTGCAAAGGCTGACGGGCGAGGAAATTGTGAGAATACTGCAAATGTATCTCAACCAAATGCCTTATTTACCTGTTCGACTGGCACAACCTGGATATTGCGGAAGTCTACAATGGACAGATCCTTCAAAGGTGGCTTACTATCCTCATGGATTGCCGTATCTGCCCAATGGAAACGTCGTTCACAACGCCGACTAGAATGCAGTGGTCATTAAATGAAAGGAAATTGGCAAATTACGCTTACCACTCTAACCATCCTTCATCCCGCATCACACCAACATATGTTCTGTAACATCGTGGACATGTCGTCCTCTGAAGCGTAGCAGACTTTGACTTCAGCTTTACCCGCCTCACCTTCATGCTCATGACGAGAACCGCCCCTTTCTTCACCACTGAACCCCATTCACCTGGATCAGACTTTACGACTGCCTTGCCATCCTGGCTGGAAATGCTGTATTCGCG
This sequence comes from Flammula alnicola, assembly GCA_015499995.1. Classification (NCBI taxonomy): domain Eukaryota; kingdom Fungi; phylum Basidiomycota; class Agaricomycetes; order Agaricales; family Strophariaceae; genus Flammula; species Flammula alnicola. Next base: position 334,304 of record JADNRV010000024.1, on the reverse strand, counting down.
CTGCATAACATAGTCGTGACCGATCTTTCCCTTGAAGTGCAGCATCAGAATATCGTGAAGTTTCTGTGCCTGGTATATGAGCGTATAGAAGGAAATGCACATAGAAGGCGTACATCTGGTGAGTAGCAAAAGTCCATTGGCAACGTCATCGACTTCCCGAATGCATCCATCAGGATCACGGCGTTTTCACGACCATACCCAAGGGATGGAGGTAGTCGCTCCTGTATTGTGAGTATCTCTTTCCTTATTGACGCCAAGGTCTCTCTATTGACGTCGGCGTGGTAGGAAGTTAAGGAACTGATGTAGCATGGCATTAGTGACGATGAAGACGTTTAGTGCGAGATCCGACTTACATTCCCATTCCACTTAAAAACACTGTAAGATTTTGTTTATGTTGAGAAAGCTTCTGTCTGAAGTCCGCAACTTCATTGGTCTTAAAAAGACCCCAACCGATTTTGCGCCAAGAGGAGTTCCGCCCGCCACCACCGAGAGCCTTCTGGTACGACTTGATACGATCCCAGAACTTCTCCAGCAATTCGAGACATGTTGCGGCTTCTTCCTTGATATCCTGCACCACAGTTTCGTTAGGGGGAGTTGCACCGATTACGTTGTTCACGAATAGCAAGGCGCGATGGAAAGAACGCAGTTCGCTGATCAGGCATTGATATTCGTATGAAGCTCCCGTGCTGTCGTTGAGAGCTTTGTAAATTGAGAGAGCAAGAGTGGCGGCAGCGATGATATCGCCAAAGGAGCTTGGAACGAAGGGAAGCATTTCAGGTGAGGCGGGCGCCCATTCACATTGCCTGACGGCTTATTTGAGTGTCACTGACAGCGTGGAAACCGCGGGAGGCATGTTAAATTTCACCACCTTTTCACCGCCTTCACCTGTCTTGACTCTTCAGACAATCAAACGAGTCAATAAGGCCCGGGCGATGCTGCATGCCATCGAGAGTATAATTTGACAGATGGAAAAACCGGGTGTCTGATTTTCATCTGTTAAATTAGCCTCGTAGCAGCAATTCCGAAACTAAAAGAAGTGACCTTATCGAAAGATTAGACAATGCGTAATGCATTCCATCCTGTCCCGCCAAAAAAAAACAGCAAAAGCAGAGCAGCAAACCAGGAACGGGCGTCGTAACGCGTTACAATTTTGGCCGGAAATTTCCGATCTGACAGTACCCACAGTTGAACATTGGTTGAACAAACAGAAGCCTGAGGCCCTGCGCCGCAGCAAGATCTCCGAATCGCTGTCTGTTGCTGTACAAATGGCCTGAATACCCCTCTCCTCGTCTATCATAGCGCGTCCTGAGAGATATTGCACAATATGCTATTCTCCCTTCCAGTCGATTTACTTGTCGAACACATCCTGTCGCGTCTGTCTCTGATGTCCCTTACTGTGTGCCTTTCCGTCTGTCGCCAACTTCACACCATCATCGCCTCCTCCACGCATCTGAACTATATTGTGGAGCTCGAGAAAGAAGGCATGATCGATAACCCTTGCTGTTCATACGAGATATACCCCCGTAGCAAACGACTGGAGATGCTCAAAGAACGTGCAATGCGGTGGAAACATTTGGATTTGAAGTGGAGGGCCCGAGTAAGATGGCCGAAGTCGAACAGGTCGAACTTCGATACCTACAACATCACTCCATCTCCACAGATGCTCGTGCTTCCAACGCTACGTGGTGTAGAGGGTAGAATAGTAGAGGAAGCATACTTTGCTCGCTTACCCGTGACACTCGCCGATATCGCAGCAAAATGGGACAAGATAACTCTTGGAAAACATATCCTCGCAGTAGGAATGGCGATAGAAGAACATGACTTGCTTGCATTTGCTACCTCGTAGGAATTCCACTCGTTTTGGCTGGCATATTCTCATAATTCACACTTAGGATGCCGTCGCCACCAAACTCTCCTGAAAAATTCGTTCAAATCCATCTTCTGCGTCGTTCCACACGCGAACCGCATCCTTTGGCTTCGTCGCCCATCTTGGACATTTGCACTGTCCGCTCCACGGAACTGACCGCCTCCCACGTCCGTATCTCAGGAGAAAACCTGACCTTCACCATCACGTATAAAGATGACACCGGGCAATCCCTACACTTCCTCAATATTTGGAATTGGAAGGCAGGATGCGTCAAGGCTAATCTGAAGCGCTCCTTTCATGGTGGAGTGCTCTTTTTGAGAGAGGACCTCTTGTTGATCCCAAATGTAGGATATCATGCTTCGCTCGACATTTTATATATCCCTCCCTCCTCTGAGGTTTCATCCCGTCACGGCGTCTCTGCGGATTTTGACACTGTTCAGGTGGTTCAATCACTCCTCCTCCCTCGACTCGCAGAAAGAGCTCATATTGAATATCTTTCAAGTTTTACAAACTCAAATCCTATTTCCTCGCCCTCCATCTTCCTGCCTCATACAGACCCACTGCGGCCATTTGTCAACGATCCCCTCAGCGAAGTTCTAGCTTTCACGCTCGGTGTTTCCTTTCAAACTTCTCCCTTAGAAGAGTTTACATTTGTGACGCAGCATTTGATCCTTCTCACTCAGGCTGCAGGCGCTCTTGCAAGTTTTTCCGGACCAGGTGCAAAGCCCCGAACTCCTGGCCAGGAGGGAGAACACGGATTATTTTTTCCAAGCAGCAAAAGCATTCCCTGGGAGTCATGGGGTCCTCAAGCGACGCGGTGGTTCCCTCATAACTTGTCCCACAATTCCATGGACGACATTAGATCAGCTAGTGGCACACGTTGCCTTTCAGGCCGTATTGAATTCGATTTTCAAAACCATTTCGAGGTGGTCCGGCTTCAGGTCCTTAATTTTGGGGTTCCCAGTCTTTTACCATCATCTTCAAGTAACAGAAAGGACTCTTCCCTCACAAGCAAGGCCTTTACCAAGCCAGTGATCTCGTACTTGCCTTGTGTTGTCACGGACCTACCCTGGAAAATGGGTGAAAGAAACGATGTGGATCAGAATGCTCCTTTGGATCTGAATGCAGCGAGGCTAGACTGGAATGCGGTGTGTATGACTGATGAGCGTATCATTTGCAATTTGGTAAGCTTGGCAGTTTTTCGATTGGACAAATACTTTGAACTCTAAAACTATTTACAGAAGAATAAATCAGGATTTGAGGTCCTTTATTTCGGATAATGCTAATTCATGGAGAGTCTTGTAAAGTATACACGTTGACAATTTTTATTTGCGATCGCCATATTGGTGTTTCCTAGATGCGAGTAAAAGGTATCACGATTCAACGGTCAGCTTTTTGACTCCCAGGGTATGTTTGCCCGTCTCCCAGTGAGCAAACTTTCAGTCGACCGTCAAAGAAATCTCACCGCATGCAACATGCAACCCCTTCCTCTCATTGAGCAGCAATCCACACATCGACCCCTTGGACTGCATACGATGGCTCTAATACCCTCGGATAGGCTGATAACGCTGTACACATCGTCTATCACAACGAGAAGGCGGTAGGAACGAAAATTGGGCCTGGTATTCGTTTCGATGTTGACGTCGGCGAGGTATGTTTTTCCTCTCTTTGTTTTTCTCTAGAAACGGTGCCTAATCTAACTATCTACTTTCTCTTTCGCCGGTGGCCCACCCCTAAGATAGGATGCCATGGATATGGACATGCATGCCTCCTCCGCAAATCCATCAATGACAACTACATCGTCTCTGTCTATGAAGCCTCTAGCCCAAACCACCTCAGCAGCAATAGGATCAACACGATCTCCAAACATGCGCTCGCTGTACCTCTTCACACCGACCGCAACTCCCCTGTTACCTCAACGTCAACTACGACCAGAGCGCCACGTCATCGTCATCGTCATCGTCGCCGCTCATCTCATTCGCCAACCTCTCCCTCCTCGCCGCCGCCGCTCTTGTTGTGTAGCCTCTAATCCGGTCTCAGTACGTATTCATTTACTTAGGTGCTATTCATATGATTCTGATATCTGGAAACTTGTGTTTTAGAACGCTTTGAGATCTGGGATGACGGTATTGAATTTCTACTCGACAATCACAACTAAAGGAAGCGAGATGGAACTGGGAGACGACAGCAGCACCAGCAGCCAAAGCCGAGCCATGAAGCGGTCTATTTCGGGAAGCTCACCTTCGACTCTCGAGGGCACAGCTCGCCGCAAAAGCGCGCCTCTTCGCCACATGAGGAGGGTTGGGACGATGAAGATGACACCGAATTCGAATCCAAACCACTAGCCTTTCCCGCAATGAAGCTGCAGTCCCATTTCGTCGGTCATTTCGGTTCCCGACACCGTGTACACCTACTCATCCACCATGCATCTCCGACCTACATCAGCGTTCACGCTCCTCCCATCTTCTCTGCTAATACACGAGGACCGCGAGCGGCGGCGGTTGAGAAAGGGGACTCGGATCCGGCCTCAGACTCAAGGGATGTTCGAGCTAGCTTCAATAGCTAGTAAATCATATGAGTACAGTTCTTGCGACATCCACGACATCGTCCGGAGGCATCTGAGGGTGAGTCCTATTCCAATGCTCCTGTCGATGCACTGACCCTTATCGACCAACGACCAGCACGACGGCGAGGAGGACACTCGGGTCTCACAAGCAAGCTCGATGATATCGGCGACGGAGACGACTACGACGTGGACGGCATGCTAAGAACAAGAGGAGGCATGGTGGGAAGCTGAAATCACTGCCAGACATAACGATGAGCCATTCTAATCGCTAGCCGACATTTCTATATGCAACAAAATGGCGTCTTTACTCGCCATTGGCCACGAGTATTCATATCTTGACAGCCAATGGGGAGGAAGGCTTCTCTTTCCCAGGAATCTTGGCTTGCTTTCTTGATAACCCTTCGACGTCGGGATGAATTCTGACGGGCTACAACTTCAAGAAAGGCCGCCTTCCACCAGGTCGAGTATCCTCAAAGAAGAAAGTACTTCTGAGGCGTACTCGAAGGATCTTCCGAAACCGAATGGCATCCCTGAAAAGAAACTCGGGTTTTGGAAGAGACTGGACGCTGAGGATGGAAACGAAACACGGCGTGCAACGCAGAGCCGACATCTCGTGATGATTGGTGGGTTATTTTCGTACTTGAAGTCCTAGTACCCTGCGTGCTCACCTTGAAAATTCAACCAACAGCTATCGGGGGCACAATTGGCACAGGAATATTCTTGAGTGCAGGATCTGTATGTTTCTTCCTTACCGCCATAACAAAGCTCTTTCCTAATTATTTATTTGCAAGTCGCGTGCTAGGCCGTTGCTCTGGCTGGTCCTGGCAGTGCTTTACTGTCCTACTTTGTCGTTGGGTTGTTCGTATACACGGTTGTTATCACTCTGTAAGTGATCTTTCGCATCGTCGAAACTACTCAATGGACTCAGCGAATAACGGCTATGCATATTTACATCTCAGTGGCAAAATATCCTCAATGTATCCGGTATCTGGCGCCTTCTCCGTGTTTGGAACACGACTCGTCTCACCAGCACTAGGGTTCACTCTTGGTATGCAATCTTTCATCTGTACCTCGTGTGATAGGCTATCTTTGATATTGTTAGGTTTGAATTACTGGTTGCAGTGGTGTGCCGAGATTCTTTAGATACATCCAGCGAGCTGAAATAATATGACTTTTCAGGACTCTCTCAATACGTAAGTCCATTCTGCATCGATAATCTGCTTTGTAATTACGCATGTGTTAACGTTCGGTTTAGCAAGCGAATTGACCGCCGCCGCTGTAATTTTGCAGTTCTGGACTCAAACCTTACAGACGTGGCATTGGGTCCTCATCATCATTGTCCCCATATTCGCGTTACAGTTGATACACGTCAAAGTCTATGGTTCGTCTGTGTTATTTCTGCTTCCATACTTACGCTGACTGGCGTGTATGTAGGCGAATACGAATACTGGTTTGCTATGATCAAAGTAGTAATGATCATCTTCTTATTTATCGTAGGCTTGATGTTCGACTGGACAGGAGGCAAAGGCCATCCTGGTCGGGTATGTGCTGGTCGATTGTCTTCCACTGACTTGAGAGCGTTGTTGTTAATGTCTTGTCATTCAAGGGTTTATCTAATTTTCACGACGGCCAAGCTTTCATCGGAGGCTTTGCGGCTTTCGCTTAGACATTCGTCTACGCATTTTTCTCTTTCGGAGGCATCGAGCTCGTCACTGTTGCCGCCTGAGAATCCGCGAAGCCATACAAATCTGTCCCAAGGCCCATGGCAAAGCCACCTTCTGTAAAGGAGACTGACCTTCTGCCAATCCACCTCTCACGGCTTTCAAGGACATAAATAAATAGCTACTACAGTATTACAAGAATGGAACAAATTGACAGATGTGGTCGAAAGGGCCAACACACGAGAAAAGGTCTTGCCAACTTGTGCCAACTGACTTATAAATTTCGAGCGGGTATGGTGCAGCGATGCCGCAGGAAGCGAAAGTCAAGTGCAAAATCAGACAGGATACATGATTGCTAGTGGCCGACCACACTCAGTACGGATTCTTAGTCTTATCCAGTTTCTCGGACGCCTCTGATACTGGAACCGAACTCATCGCGAATATTATCTTTGATTTCTCCTCAGTCGAAGTCAAGGGTGATCGACACGACAGCCCATATATCTTTCCAAGATTCCTGTCTCCTGCTTCAAACAGTATAAAAAGGAGGTCAAATTCTCTTCAAGACTTCAGCAGCTCAATCGACTTGCTAAACCAACAAACTCTTTTACAAGCCTCAATCTCATCTCACAAACATGTACTTCAACGCCAAGTTCGCCAGTCTGCTTTTGGCTGTTGCAGCCTCTGCATTCTCTGCCCATGCGGCCGTCATCGCTCGCGTAAGATTTCATTTATGTCCCTCTTGTTATTGCATTCAACTCATCATCCCCTATAACACCCACCAGAGTGAACTTGCCGAATTGTCCGTCATTTTCTTTGACGACGTTAACTTGACTGGCGCAAGCTTCTCCCCCGATTCCCTCGTACAGGGTGTGTGCACCACGCTCCCTGCTCATTGGCTGGACAGACCCGAGAGTGTCAAGATCGGCTCAGGTTTCGCGTGCACATTCTATGGGTGCGTATTAGTACTCCTGGGGGGAGGGGGGATTCTTGTGTCATATAACTAATCACTTCTACTCGTTATTCTAGGTTTCAAGGTTGCGAGGGTTCTGGGACTCTGCTCTCTGGAACCGTTAACCAACTCCCCCCGGGCCTTTACGACAACATTGAATCTTTCATCTGCAACAAGCAGACTTAAAGTCATATCTCAATGTGCTGTTTTTTCTGTAGGTCTAGTATTGCTCGATTTTTTTCGTCCGTGTCTCATGATACAGATTGGTTTTTAGGTTAGGTGTGGAACCAAGGTAGTCTTCGAGTTTTATATGAGCTGGAGCGATGTCGTAGTCAGAAAGAGAGAATTAGTTCGAGCCATCAATAAATATACACTTTATGGATTGACTGAAGCTGAACCACAGGTCAGCCTGGACAGAAAAGATCGACTCAGAGAACGTGTTGTCCCGTGTGGAGATCATGACATTAATGTTGAAAAAGTCAACTGGGACCACCGAAAAAATGAATGAGGGAAAGATCCAATGCACGGAGAACGATTCGAAACCACTGATTTTAGATCACCGTCCAAGTTCTTGCTCCATAAAGGTACGTTAAAAGACAGACTGACACGCCTCCGAGCCATTAGAAATGGGATAAAATCGGAGATGGGAACGTCCCGCACTGTTCCTTACTAACCTAGAAGTTAATGCGGTGAGAATATGGATCATAGGATGAAGGCACACCTTGCAATTATTCAGAAGATATGTGGATAACTCTGCAAAAAGGTGGGAGGGACAAGTCGCGTCGAAGTACCTTTGGACGCTTTTGATGCTGGACAGTCGGTTTTTGAGGAGAAGGACGAAACCATCAATGACAATGTAGATATGCACCTCTCACTATTGAGTACCTAACGCTTTTTTGAGCTGCTTGCCTCAAGGATATGATTGACAATGCCACTGATGTTAGAAACAAAAATAAGTACCCGTGGGAATCCACTCTAAATTACGCTTATGGTCTGTCAGGAGAGACTAGGTTGACAGTCGACAGCCTGCTCAATGCCTACCACGTCGACCACGGAGCTCAGCAGGCCATGTCCTTCTCATACACCATACGCCGTCGACATTTTCGCCTCCTTCCTTATTCACCTCATACGATGAAGCGATTCATCCAGCCGAGAAGCTCAACCTTACATGTGGGATGAGCTGAATCTGTGGCTCTGTGCAAGCTTTCGAAGTTTCTCATCGCGTCACCGCGGTTCGTGCAGGTTCTGGAGGCGCTTCCTACTGGTGTAGGTTGCTCGTCGCTCCGTAAGCTCTCTGTGTCAATTTTCGAGTCCGTGAAGCGTCTTTCGCAGTTCGGCAATGGTCTTGAAGTCCACTTTTGAAATGTCTCGCTCCGAGATTGAACCTCGCACTAAATCACGTTCATGAAAGAGAAGGAACAGCATTGGAATGAATGAGGTGCGAAAGGTTATCGCCAGCTGCGGCCATGCTGGGAGGTTGGAGAAGCCCAGTTTTGTCCTGAAGGTCTTGACAAGCAAAGTCAAATAGAGTGCTCTTGGGTCGTACCTCTTGCCCCAAGTTCTCCCATCAGACTCAGGCTATTCTTGAGGTTAACCCCTGTCCAAGGAGGAAAATCGTCAAGATATATATCATGACCTGTCTTATAATTTTCCAGCCTGATGTCGATCGTCTTAATCAATTCCACAGAGTTCACCCTGACTCCGACATTGACATAGAAGAAGCAGTGTGTTACCTACTTCGCATCCATGAATGTAAGCTGGGCTTAACGTAAATTTGGACATTCAGGTCAATCGAGAGCGCCAACGATGCTCTCTTGCTTCATGCACATCCTCCGCCACCTAGTCTTCGGTGCGCTCGTGAGCAGTGGTTTTGCTATCCTAAGGAACTCCGAACCAGGCCAGCCCAATCGAAGGGTCATGCCGGGAGGACACCGACGCCACTACAACACTTTCCCAACAGAGTTTCCACTATCGATCCCGATCGCTGCGATGTCGACGACAAGCGACGTGGTTCACGACAACCTATTCATTCCTGCAATAGCGAGGATGGGGGTCGTCTTTCTACTTGCGCTCGTATGCTGGTACAAGCTGGGGTGTTGTTGCAATCGAGAGAACGGGGAGGGGCGTTACACGTCACCGAATTTATAGGGCTCCAGACAGTAACCTTATATTGACCCCTGTGCAGTTCTAACTATCAAAATGACTTTTCCTCTTTTCTTTTCTCCAGTTTCAGTGACGGGTTCAGACGATCATCAACCTCGACCGCTTTCCTCGCAGATCAGGGGACAAGAACAACCCGGGAGTCCGAACACGTTAGGAAGAAAAGTGCAGCGAAAGCCTGCCCCTCCTTTTGTGCCAAGCGCGCCTGGCACACCTCCAACGACTCCCGGAATGACACAAACCTCCGGTACACCGCAATACGGCTTCCAACCCGTCAATCCGCGGGTGCCAATGGCTGTAACACCATCCGACATCGCTGCTTCGAACATCAACCAAGGGTACTGGCCACGAGACGGGCTCCGCGTGTCTCCATTGTCGCCTGGGCAGTCGTGGACGCAAGTCGGCTCCGGATCCGAGCATCAAAGACCCTCACAATACCACACCCCCAATCCCTACGCAGCGACGGGTTACGCCGTTACGCCACCCCCGCAGCCTCAGTCATCGCCTGCAGAATTCGGCGCGCATTATCCAGCTGGGGTACAGTCTCGCCGAACCACGCATCGCAGGCATCTGATCCGTACGGTGGGATTAACCGCCAATACGAGCGCGACCAACGATGGAGCGACGGAAGGGATAACGCCGCTGGAGACACCGGATGAAACGCAGTGGGAGCAAATTCATCTAGCCCGCCACATCCTCTCTATCTCGATGACAGAAATTATGCAGGAGCGCCGTTTCCGGAGAAGGCGCCGCGAAAGGTGGAACGATAGTAAATTCTGTTGTTACTTTGAGATAATGTGCATATATGAGATTCTATTTTACGCTACTGGGATTGCGCGAGGAAGGATCGGTTTGATCATCGCCGGCCCTTGAATGATACATCGTAAATCATCGATGGGGGATTCACTACATCACACAGAACTAGGATCGTTGTTAGATGGACAGTCGATATATTCGGAGTAACGCTCACTTGCGCCTTGCATAGTTCTGGCATCCACATGAGGAACTCTGAAATTTACTGTTGACCTTGTTGACAATCAATGTGCTGGTGCATACTACATACTGCGAAACTGGGAGGAATAGAATTATCTAGATAGTAGAGAGTGTAAGACTACAGCAGCATCTAGGTCAGTAGCATGAAAGGTCTCGCCTTAGGGGAGAATTTCCTCAACTAAATAAACATTGTCAGAACAAAACGAGCATGGACTACCAGAGCACTCACATCGACTGGCTTCGTCAGCTTTTGCATCTTCCTGCGCGAGTTCAATCTGGAAGATGTTATGGAAGCATGTAAGCAAATGGAAGTGACCTTCAGCTTGAGAACATACCCAGAGGAGGAAGGTGATAGCCAGTATACATGAGTATTCTCAGCTACGCCTAAATGAAGTACTTACCCACTGCAATGGGTGAGACACGGTCAGTGAGCATAGAATATGACTGGCAATGTTACGGAGGCACATACTTGCTGGAGGTGCACAAAATCAGAGGGATTCCGACTGTCAGAGAGGCGGTCGGTGCTGAATCAACAATTTAACGTACTTGCTAGAAATGCACCAGCGAGACGGAATCGTCAGAGGTGCGGTAAATGCTCAATCAGCAAGTTCACTTACTGCCTGGAAATGCACAGATGAGACGGAATCGTCAGAGAGATAGTCGGTGCTCAGTCGACAAGTTCACGTACAAGCTGGAAATGTGCCAGCGAGACGGAATCGTCAGAGGTGTGCTCGGTGCGCAATCAACCAGTTCACGCACATTCTTGAAATGTTCAAGCTGGACGAAATCGTCAGAGGGCCGGTTGGCGCGCAATTAGCAAGCTCACGTACATCCTGGAAATGTCCAAGCAAGACGGAATACTCAGAGGGACGATCACTGCACAACCAAAAAGTTCACTTACTTGCTGGAAATGCGCAGGCAAGATGGAATCATCAGAGGGATGGTCGTTGATCGGTGCTCAATCAACAAGTTCACGTACAACCTGAAAATGTGCAGGCGCGACCGAGTCGTCAGAGCGGTGGTCAATGTGCAATCAACAAGTTCACGTACATTCTGGAAATGAGAGAGGAAGGCGGAATCGTCAGAGGCCTGTCGGTGCTCAATCAAAAAGTCCACTAACTTTCTGGATATGCGCCGCAGTGCAATCAGGGTGGAATAGTCAGAAGGCCGGGCGGTGCTCAATCAAGGAGTTCACGCACAGCTTGGAAATATGACATCTAGATGAAATCATCAGAGGGACGGTCGGTGGGCAATCACCAAGCTCACGTACAGCCTTGAAATGCTCTTGAGGCTACATGGAATTGTCAGAGGGCCAGTTGGTGCGCAGTCAACAAGTTCACGTACATCCTGGAAATGTGCAGGTGAGAGCGAATGGTCAGAGGGGCGGTCGGTGCTCAATCAACAATTTCACCACATACATCCTGGAAATGCACAAGCAAGACGGAATCATCAGAAGGGCGAGCAGTGCGCAATCAACAAGTCCACTGACTTTCTGGAAATGCACAAGCAACGCAGAATAGTCAGAGGGACGGTCAGTGCTCAATCAACAAGCTCACGTACATCCTGGAAACGTGCAAGCTTGACGGAATCATCAGAGGACCGGCTGGTGCTCAATCAACAAGTTCACGCACAACCTGCAAGTGCGCAAGCGAAGCAGAATCATCAGAGGGCCCGTCGGTGCACAATCAACCAGTCCACTGACATTCTGGGAAAGTGCAATCAAGGCGAAATAGTCTCAGAGAGCCTGTCATTGCTCAATCAACAAGTTCACGTACAACCTGCAAATATGCAAGCGAGACCGAATCATCAGAGGGGTGATCGGTCCTCAGTCAACAAATCCACATACAAGCTGGAAATGTGCAAGCAAGATGGAATCGTCAGAGGGCCGAGCAGTGTGCAATCAACAAGCTCACGCACAGGCTGGAAATGAGCCAATGAGACGGAATCGTCAGAGGGCCGGTTAGTGCTCAAATTTCAATCATCAAGTTCACTCACTTCCTGGAAATGCACAAGCGACATGGAATCGTCAGAGGGGCAGTCAGTGCTCAATCAACAAGTTCACGTACAAGCTAGAAATGTGCCAGAGAGATGGAATCGTCAGAGGGGCAGTTGGTGCTCAACCAACAAGTCCACTAACTGTCTGAAAATGCACAAGCAAGGCAGAATAATCAGAGGGGCGGTCATTCCTCGATCAACAAGTTCACGTACATCCTGGAAATGTGCAAGCAAGGCGGGATCATCAGAGCGGCGCTCGGTGCTCAAGCAACAAGTCCACTAACTTTCTGGAAATGCGCAAGCAAGGCAGAATAGTCAGAGGGCCAGTCAGTGCTCAATCAATAAGTTCACATACAACCTGGAAATGTGCAGGCGACACCGAATCGTCAGAGGGGCGGTCATTGCTCAGTCAACAAATTCACATACAAACTGGAAATGTGCAAGTGAGACAGAATCGTCAGAGGGCCAGTCTGTGCGCAATCAACAAGCTCACGTACATCCTGGAAATATGCAAGCGACATGGAATTGTCAGAGGGCTGGTTGGTGTGCAATCAACAAGTTCACGTACATCCTGGAAATGTGCAGGTGTGACCGAATCGTCAGAGGGGCGGTCAGTGCTCAATCAACAATTTCACCACATACATCCTGGAAATGCACAAGCAAGATGGAATCATCAGAGGAGCAGTCGATGCTCAATCAACAAGTTCACATACAAACTGGAAGTGTGCAGGCGAGACGGAATCGTCAGAGGGTTGGTCGGTGCACAATCAACAAGTTCACGTACATCCTAGAAACGCTCACAGGCAAGGAAATTGTGAGAATACTGCACATGCATCTCTACCAAATGTCTGTATTTACCTGTTCGACTGGTACAACCTGAATATTGCGGAAGTCCACAATGCTCAGATCCTCCAAAGGTGGCTCATACTCATACATTTCCATATCTGCCCAATGGAAGCGTCGTTCGCAACGCCGACTGGAATCTGTCATGAAATGCCAGGAAAAACAGCAAATTACGCTCACCACTCTAACCATCCTTCGTCCCGCATCACACCAATATCTGTTCTGTAACATCGTGGACATGTCGTCCTCTGAAGCGCAGCAGACTCCGACTCCAGCTGTACCCTCCTTACCTGCATGCTCATGATAAGAACCGCCCCTTTCTTCACCAGTGAACCCCATTCACCTGGATCAGACTCTACGACCGACTTGCCATCCTCACTGGAAATGCTGTATTCGTGCTGCATCACGTAGTCATGACCGATCTTTCCCTTGAAGTGCCCCATCAGAAGATCGTGAAGTTTCTGTGCGCGATATATAAGCGTAGAGAAGGAAATGCACATAAAAGGCGCACGTCTGGTGAGTAGCAAAACTCCATTGGCAACGTCATTTGCTTCCCGAATGCATCTATCAGGATCACGGCGTTTTCACGACCATACCCAAGGGATGGAGGCAGTTGCTTCTGTATTGTGAGTATCTCTTTCGTTGTTGTTGTAATTGACGCCAAGGCCTCTCGAATGCCGTCGGCGTGGTAGGAAGTTAAGAAACTGAGGTAGCGTAGCATTAGTGATGATGAAGACGTTTAGTGCGGGATCCAACTTACATTCCCAGTCCACTCAAAAACACTGTAAGATTTTGTTTACGTTGAGAAAGCTTCTGTCTGAACTCCGCAACTTCGTTGGCCTTAAAAAGACCCCACCCGATTTTGCGCCAAGAGGAGTTCCGTCCGCCACCGCCGAGAGCCTTCTGGTATGACTTGATACGATCCCAGAAGTTCTCCAGCAATTTGAGACACATTGCGGCTTCTACCTTGATATCTTGCGCCACAGTTTCATTGGAGGGAGTTGCACGGATTACGTCGCCCACGAACAGCAAGGCATGATGAAAAGAACGCACTTCGCTAATCAAGCACTGGTACTCGTACGATGATCCCGTGCTGTCGTTGAGAGCTTTGTAAATCGAGAGAGCAAGGGTAGCGGCGGCGACGATATCACCAAAGGAGCTTGGAACGAAAGGAAGCATTTCAGCTAAGGTGGGGGCCCACTCACATTGAGGCCTGAGAGTTTAAGTACCACAGCATGGAAACCTCGCGTCGGAAATTTCTGAAATTTCAAATGCCTTACAAGGGATTTGGGTTTTCCCGACGCGAGGCGTGTTATTTAAATTTCACCGCCTTTGCACCGCCTTCACTTATCTTTATGTGGTTGACATGGCGGACAATCAAATGAGACAATAAGGCGATGCTGCATCCAGTTGAGCGTCTAGTTTGACAGATGAAAATCGAGGATATACCAAATGCGACGCACACACCTTATTTAGATTAACGACACATGATCATGATGCTCGACACGGTGTCGAGGACCCATCTGATTCGCGACACGTCCATTGTCGCGCTCTTTATTTCAGCACGTGATTCTGACCCGAATCAGTTCAGTTCAGCTGCCAATTCCAAATCCGGACGTTGGCCGTGATCGTTTCTTTGTTCACCGCCGTCACCACCACTTCCACTCCCGCACGCCATCACTCTTGGCTGTGCCAACGATGGCCTTACCCAAGATTGAGAATTGAGAAGGTTCACGACAATAACAAGCAGACCCGGTGCTCGAGGGCAAAGATATTGGTTGAGGGTTTAAACGTTGAAGGATGGGACCGATACAGTTTGGAACATCCCTGGTACGTGCCTTGCTCAACCCGTAGGACTATACTGAACATATCCACTGGCCTCAGGTCTCGTATTTGAGGTTTTCCCTCATCTCCCTTGTCCATTTGATATCATACGCAACGAACCCTGCCAGGTAAGTGGCAAAGGCATGCCTTTCCATGTCGCTGACCGCACAGCCCCCCTTCTGTGGTGTAAATACCAGGGCTGGAGGCCCCGCCGTCCCCTCTCCTACCTCCGTTCGAGCACGCAAGGCCGCATCGCATCTGATTCGACACTTCCACCCCGCCAACATGGCAACAAGGCCACGGACGATCTCCGTGGAGCAAGGGGCCGTCGTCTCGCCCCCATGTCTTTCAACTGGATGAACACTCTGCAAACATCACCAGTGGCGGCAAAATCCCGAGTACAAAACGTCTCTTTGCTTCTACTGGGGACTCGTTCGTAGAGAGTAGACACAGTAGGGTAATAGTTGGAGAATGTCGAGATGGATCCTGTATTTTTCATTGTGTATCTTAGATTTCTTCAATGAATTATCTTAATGTCATAACCGAGAAAACTCATAAGACAAACTCGGAGGCAAAATGTGAATTTTGCAGATTCAGTAGACTTCAAGTCCGAGATCTTACGAATTATCTAATATACTTACATAGTCTTCATAAACCTTTTGTGAACTGAGTCATCTTCTGCCATGAACTGCCCCCTAAACGGAAACGTTAGCCAACTCCGGAGAGTGTCGATGATTGACAATTATCGACACACCTGTATCGGTCAGCGACACACTTCCACGGGTCAAGTTCAACACATCCGATAGATGTGTCGAGTTTTGGTCCCATGTGTCGCTGATGTGGACTGTCCCGATTTGGGGAGTGTGTCGACTGTGGTCTACCCTGATGAAAATCAGATGGCAACCGGTTACTCATTTGGATGCTCTGTCGGAAAAATCCGAAGTGCCTTGCAAGGAACCCCTTTGACCCACGATGCCTTTCTTGCAGCGGTTAACGATACGATCGCGTCGCTGCCACAGTCTGGAATCCTCGATAGTTCGCTGTACAATTAAACCTCTAGAACGTTGTACGGGTGCTACTGTTTTTAACTTGTGAATTTGTTTATTGACATATGGTCTACCTGTAGTTCTATTTCATCCCCCCTTTTTTCATGAGCCTCGAGGTCTGTTTTCCGATTTCCTCTCGTCGTATTCGCCTCTTGTCTTGATATAGGTGCAAATGAGAGAAATAGGTTGGAAATAGGTGCCCGAGAATGTTAGGATAAGTACCTCTTAAGGTACATGTAGAGTATGCGCCTTTCTTCGGGTTGGATAAGATAAGATAAGAATATTGAGGCTGTGATCAGGCTATGTCGCTGCTCGCAGTCGCTTGATCCCCTTCCACAGAGTCGTTTCAACTCCTTCCACATCGTCCACAGGGTATCACGCAAGCCAAAGGTTGTTTGGCCAGTGGCCACGATAGGTCTGAAACCCAAAAACGCCCTGAATTTGAGTGGTAACGTCGGAAAACTTCTGAATCACGAGTATATACTTAGGAGGAACAAATTTCAACTTTCTCTGCGGGATAGAAAAGGATAGGCTCCGGAAATACAAATGGAAAGGTGGAAATTTAAAAAGGACGAACTTGAATATGAGATGCGACGATTAACAGCTTCGTCCAATGGCCAATGACCAGGAGCGTGCGATAACTTCACTTACTGATTATGCGTGCATATTACTTTACCCAAGATGAAGGAGAGAACTCGTCCATTCATTTGAGGTGATACAACACAACGTGAATCTGTCTTCATTTCATATATACATACAAACATTGACTCACCCGCGAGCCCGTCCGCCTCACTTCGGCTACAATCTCAATTCTCTCCAGCCGGAGCAGCACGAGTGAGAATCTCGGCCAATTCGGTGAACGAATCGACGACGCAGTCCACCTCTCCGCCGTCCTTCTTGCTCTTGACTTCCAGATCCAGCTGGATGGCGTCGCTGTCCTCGTGTGGCCGGCGCACATATATCGTCGTCATTCCCAGGCTCCCCGCAGCCCTCAGGTCGTAGATGTGTGCCGCCACCATGGCGCAGTTCTCTGGGGGTAGGGATAGGTGACGCATGGCTTCGAGATAGGCTTTTGGGTTCCTGATAGGATTAAACGGATCAGTTTGTGTTTAGAAAGGGGCACGATGGTGATGGATGTAAAATAAGGAGACGATAAGGATAAAACTGACGGTTTGAAGGTGTTGAAGAGCTCCGTGGAGAATACCATGTCCCAGGGCAGGCCGGCGTGCTTTGCCTAAACATGACGTATGATTCAAGCTTCTTAGCCAGAAGGAGAGAAGGAGCTGGCGATCACCATGTCGATCAACAGGCGAACGTTGCCGTTTGACAAGGTCGCAATGATAGCTTGCTTTTTAAGCGAGTGTAGACCTTCGACAGTATCCGGCCAGCCTTCAATGAGTCGCGCGGTTAGCTGCTGGCTCAATCTGATTTGATGAAAGTTGGAAGCGAGTCCTGACCGTTCAGACGATGCCAGACGAGATTTAAGTGTTGGCGTGTCTTTTCATCCCACAGAGTACCGATATGGGACCATTCCGAAGAGCTTAGGAGGTCTTCAAGGATCTAGCGAGGACAACTGGGATTAATGAATGCAATGCGACAAGGATGAGAAGAGCCGACCTCTCTGTGCATGACGTCTACACTGAGTGGGCCTGAAGCGCCAGCTGCAATGCGTCGTCTGGATTTCACCACAGACCGAGTGAGCACAGTATCGAGAAGCGTGGAGGAGGTTGACTACGGACGCGTTCTTGATATGACCGCTGTACCATTGTTGAGCAAACTTGTTCCAATCGGTGTCTAGAAACCAATCAACGGGTAAGTAATTCATCTGAAATTCCGAGTTTGAAAGCAAGTATAAGACACACCTGATGCTACCCCGTGTTGCTTGCCTAGTACCTCAAGCTCTGCAACCACGCTGGATCGCCAGTCCACGACAGTCCCAAACACGTCGAAAATCAAGGCTTTGACATTGTCCATAGTTGATAGTAACGCTGAATTCTTTAGGGTGTTGCTGCGAGGGAATATTATAAAGCAGGTCCTCGAATATCACGGTCCACATTCTCAGCCATCGTGATCAATGATTCTCTGTGTAAACACCGCCAACTTGTTCGGATCTTAAAATCAGGTTGATGGCCTGATCCCATGCCAAACCTGAATGTCACAATGATGCTCAAATGGTGTTATTTTACCAAATGCAAGAATTCTGGGACTACTAGCGGGAAGTGAGGCTCACCGTGTCCCTGATGATAAGTACCTCTCTGAACCACCCTATGTACATCTCATCATCGTCTGCTCCTACCAATCGGATCTGCCTCTCTTGCTCTTGACAGAACTCGAGACGTGTTCCACTGCGCAAAGAGGGCTAAAAATCCTTGAAGTGTAAGGGTGTTCCATTCTATCTGTGGTGATTCAGAGTCTCGCTATAATCCTGTTCAGCTGTTCGAACGTTCGATATTTCAGACTACTGCCCAGAACGACCATTCCGCAACCCCGGGACAGTTCCCCTGCTCTTTCCCTGAGGAGTCATGAATCTGAGTGCATAAATATGATGAGTGCGTCTTTCGTTTCGATAAGATAAGATGTGATAAGACACAAGAAGAAGACGTCTCGCACAGTCGCACCGTGACGGTCGTAGAGCAGTGCCCTGCCAATGGGGCTGTGCTATTGCTACCAGGCTGCGTTGAGTATTTACTTACTTGAGTGCTTTAACCACTTCCGCATCTTCAGCCGCTTCCACATCTTTCTCGTCAGGGCGTAGCCACGGCTACCTTGTATTCGAAGCCAGCTGCCATGTTCGCCAATTCCCGATACCTTCACATTAGCGGTGGGACATTCGTCGCACAAAATCAGAATGTTGCCAGCCAGCGAGGTATGTGACTCCTGCGTCCATGGACGAGGCTGATTCGGGGCGATCCATGCTAGGCTGGGATATACTCAGGCAGAATGTCGCTTTTGGCGCTTTCCACAACTCGGCGGAGCGATACGACCCACCGAAATGCCATCCTGGTACTCGTGAGGCTGTCCTCAGGAAAATCATGGAGTGGATCAAGGATCCCGAAAATCTGCGGTTCTTCTTGTGGCTATACGGCCCAGCTGGGTCAGGCAAATCCGCCATCGCACAGACCATCGCGGAGATGTTACACGCCGCAGGCATTCTCGCTGCAAGCTTCTTTTTCTCTCGGACGACGGCAGGGCGCAATAACGACAGACTCTTCATTCCCACTATCGCCTTTCAACTCTGTCTGTTAATCCCCGAAACTCGCGAGATCGTTGGGAAAACCGTTGATGAGGACCCCTCGATCTTTTCTCGATCTCTTCCTGTCCAACTGCAAGAACTTGTCCTCAACCCTCTGAACCGCGCGATGCAGGACGAGAAGGTGATGACGCGCCTTCGAAAGCACCCAAATGTAATCATAATCGATGGGCTGGATGAATGCGGCGACGGGAAATCCCAACGACAAATCCTCGACGCCCTATCGGCAGCCGCACACCAGTTTAATATCCCGATATCCTTTCTTATTGCCAGCAGACCCGAACTCGAAATTCGACAGGCATTCAACTCCATCCCACTGAGCTCGTTGATGCTAGGATTGCCCCTCGACGATACCTACCTTCCGAATAACGATATCCGCACGTTTCTCATATCCAAGTTCAACCAGATAAAGAAGGAGCATTTACTCGGGATTTATCTTCCTGCAATATGGCCGAGCGAGGAGGATCTTGACACGCTTATCCACAAAGCATCCGGACAGTTCATCTATGCGTCCGTCGTTGTGAAATATACTGAATCACCTAGGCATCGGCCCGAGGATAGGTTGCGTGTTATTCTGGGACTATCGCCTTCTCTCGCCAAGGATAGTCCTTTTGCCGTCCTTGACGCCCTCTATCACCAAATTTTGTTTTCAGCGGAGGAACCTGAAAAGGTGCTCGAGATCCTTTCTTACATCATTCTTTGGGTGGAAAATCCATTGGAGATTGGGTTCGGGCTATCTGACGACCGACGGAGGTCGCCACTTTACATTGAGGGAGTCCTGGGTTACCAACCTGGGGATTTAGACATATTATTATCCGATATGCATGCTGTACTAAATATACCACGGGATAGAACACACGAGATCAGCCTCTACCACGCATCCTTAGGAGACTTCCTTCTGGACCCGTCACGATCTCAGGCTTTCTTCATTGATGTCAAAAAGGGGCATACACGTCTCGCCAGAAAGTACATACAGTTCACTTCAGGACGGCCAGAAGGTACGTAACTCTCATTTCCAGTATTGGCGACAATGCTTGATCTTTTTTTCGCAGCAAGTTGGAAATTCTCGTCGGTTATTCCCGCCCTTATGGTCCATTGCACGGAATCGTGCCTGACTCCGGAGCTTTCAAACGATTTGCGTGACATCGACTTCCTACCGTCTATTTTAGAGGTCGATCAGGTCAATATCGATAAAGCTGTACAATTATGGGATTATTTTTTGGATTGGATGCGGGGAGAGGTCTGAATTTTTTTCAATCTAATGAAATTTGACGAGTTGCTGACCGGTTTCTGCACACCTCTTCCTATAGGATACCTCGGATCCCACAAACAATCTTTTGCAAATTCACCTCCACTCTCAAGACAAATGGCTACGACGGCAACTCACAGTCTACCCGACCGAAGCTCAGTTTTTTTTGGCTGCAGCTGTAACTTTCGAGGACTTTATGGCTGACGACTTCGACCGGATGGCACTAATCTGTCTTCTGGAGCAAATTATCTATGTGGAACAACCAAATTTACTAAAAGATCGACAATCTCCCCACGGAGACTCTGTGTTGGCAAAGATTTATGTCCAACATGAGAACACGAGCGAGTTGACTCGTACAATATCGAATTTTCTCCTCGACCCACTTCGCGCAGGCCCACTCTTTGTCGACTGGAACAAGTATGCTATTCTTGCTGGTGCGCTGGCGGAGTTTCTCTTCCGAGTCCCAGGGTGAGTCTGAAATTGCTCGATTTCATCTGAGCATCATTGAGAATGATCGTTACTTTGTACTACTTACGACTTATTCCCCGGCAGGCGACGCGACCTGCTGAATGCGATACTACCCCCTGGTTTATTCTTCGACAGGTATCATCTTAAGCCTACTAATGAGGAGATACAGCAAACCACCTTGACATTGCTCGAATTGGCTCTACCCAAAGCATCAGCAAAACCGCGTCTCGCAAAGCTCCTGAGAGATCGCGCACTCCAATATCCAAAATTCGAGTCTGGCAGACGAGAAGGGGCAGCTCTTGCCGCCTTGGAATACATAAAAGTAAGTATGATGTTCCACCGTCGCTACCACTGGACCGAGACTTGATCATTGACTTATTTAATCCGTAATCGTTCTTTATCGTGGTAATCTTCCACCACGTAGCGCTCCGAAATCCCATTTTTGGAGCATTCCAGAGAACACTCTGATGACGAAATCTGTGTGATTTGTTCTGAATACCCTCTATATGATGGCGAGTTATCAAGGCTCTTCGGTCCTGAGCCTGTAGCCAGCCTTGTTGACGATGGTTCCAATGATGACAACTTGGAGGACGTCACACAGGCGAACTTGAAGTCCTCTCTTTCGGACATAACTCGCCGATCTGAGATTATCACACACATATCCCACTCGATTGGTCTTGATTCCTATTCCTGATCTATAAGGACAAGTCGCGGCCAAGACCGGTGCGCACAACCGACCTGTTCGAGTTCGAGCTCAGCTGATGTCAAATTCACCTCTCGTAGGTTCGAAGAAATCACTTTGGCCGCGAATATTTGTTTTGGGCCTCATCATGGGCCTGGCGCTGGAATATTGGCAGTGGGCGATAAACAATTCCACTCCATAGTCGTGCGCGTCCAACACCAGGGTAGTCGTTCTTTCGGGTCATGTATGGTATCATATTAGTATGCGCTCCACCTATCTCCACCTATTATCTTTTCTTCCATCTTGAGCTTCGAAGGTGAGTTGGCGAGTAGAAGGCAATCACAAAATTCACAGCCTTTCCAGACTAGAGCGCGGCACCGAAAATACGTATATAGCACGCCTTTTACTGCAATAATACGTCCCCCGGCGAAACGAGTCGACGACGTCCACTTGTGGTATTTCGGTAGCATACACACCTTTCACGCAGATAAATTAGCCACAAGAATACGCAGGGCAAGAACCGTACCGCAACCCTCCACAATTTAGAACGACTTGACGCCCTTAACATCCTTCCCGTTCCAGCACTTCCAAACTGCTTCCATCCCTTCTTCCCTCTCTTCTCCCCGTCTGTCTTCCTATAACGGCACCTGCGTTTCGACAGGTTTCAAGCACCCCGGTGCTGAAACCCATCGCCAACAAAGCCCAAAATCGCCCCACCATCCCAGGCATAAACGGCACCAAGCGTTTCCCAACAAAAGACAACGTTTCCGAACGCGACGACGCGCGTTTTCCGCACGAGCGGAGGTGGCTTGCTGGCCCCTCGCGGCGCAATATCCGTCGACGTCTTGTGTGCCTACGGGTAAAAGAAAAAAGAAAAATCGGTTACCAAACAATTGAATAAGCGCAAAAGGCAAGCAGAAAAAAGGAATAAAGAATAAAACGAAGGGAAGCACGTACCACCTTCACGCCACCCATACTCATGCCCAGCACCGTAGGTCTCCGGATCCATACGCTCGACGACCTTACTCGCAAGATAGAACGTCATCTCCACTAGCTCGCAGTTCGGGTCTTGGAGCTTTCAACTCAGCTTCCACCTCCACTGCTGCTGCCGCCTCGCCTCACCCTCGGGCGGTTCTCGCATCTCCAATCCCTCCAGTAGCCCAGCAGCGACATCCACGCAGGGCATGCCAAGCCCAACGACGCACCCTTTCACTGGGGCAGAAGGCACAAAAGATGAAATTTGAAAGCTCGCGCTGAGGATGAGGCAGAAGGGTTCGGTCAACTCAACTCGATACCACTCATCAAACGCATGCGTAACACTCACGACCGACAAACGAAACCAAGGTGAAAAAAAGATCTCTACGCATCCTGTCGAGCAGAAAGAATTGCAGGCCCACACTTCAGTGATAGACAGCGTGGCATGCATCTATCCATCCATCCATCCAACCCGTGAAAGCGAAGAAAGGCATGAACACAAGCAAGCAACGAAAAACGAAAAACCCAGAACCTCCAGAAACTTGAAAAGCAAACCGCTCCCCTCACTCAAACACTAAAACAGACGGGTACTCACCCACATCGCCCACTACCGCCCCCAAACTCCGACGAGATAAACAGCACCATGGCCGCACCCTACCGCTCCATCGCGTCCACAAAGTCAGCCGCGTTTCCAAGGCTCTTGGAAATTTTCTTTTGCGCAGAGGTCCTGTGTGCATGTACCAAGAGTGCGTGTGCACGAGGTATGAGTCCCGCGTAGGGGTAGTGTTTAACGCGAAGTTTGAAATTGAACTTGAGGAGAGGTTTGCGTCTGAAGGGAGGTTGGGATTCGAGGAAAGGTTTGTTGCTGGCATTTGAAGTTGACGGTGTGCAGAGGGATACCAAGGTCGCTCGCCGGCAGCGAAATCACACAGAAACGACCTCCTTTATGGCCTGTGTATCCGCCGGCCAGGGCCACGTCGCGCAGTCCCAACTGATCCCAGCCCAGTCCCACTGGCATTGGTGGTAGCAGGCGACGAAGAACACGGTCAGAGGGAAGAGGCAAAAGTCTCCAAGGATAGCTGGCACCCCTGAGGTACACCAAGAGCACATGCACCGTCGTCTGCGTCGATCGTCGGGCAGCTGGGCACTGCACGCGAGGTGTACGAGTACAAGAGGGCGGAGGAGATACATAGGTGGATATCCTCGAGGATGCGACGCTTCTCCTCCTCCTGGTTCCCTTGCACACGTGGCCCCGAGTGAAAGCCATTGACCCAGCAGGTTTGTCGAAAACACGTGACCTCCGGAAAACGCCGCAAAGGGACCGGAAAACGCCGCAAAGGGACTTCGTGATTGACGCGCGTCTCAGAGGCAGTTTCGGTGTCGTCAACCTTCGTGACCGTTTCCGGCAGAAATTCAATAACATAAATTCAACGCAGTAGTTTTATATATTCATAAGGTCAATTAATATTGAAAAAGAAAAGAAGACCTAAGCTAAAAAAAACCTTATAGGTTATGTAAGTTAGTCTATTTCCCTCCGAGGACATGATGCATCTTTCAGTCGTGAGAAGGCCGCTCAACTTGAGACATGTAGCCCATGGTATTCTTTACCCGTCTCCTTTCAACTTTACTCTTTCCCTCCCCCCACGTCGTGTCGCGCTTACGCCTGGTATTCCCGTCGCGTTGAACGTCCTCGACGAATGCAATGACATCATTACCGAGCCGCTTGTCGATGGACTTCATCCAAATTGGATTGCGGTATGGAATTTGGCCTCGAATAAGCGCCGCTGCTTTTTCGAAGGCCTCGGCTTTCTTCTCCAGGGATTCAACGAGTTCATCAAGCTGAAAAGGTATGTTAACTCGCACTTAGTGTGCTAAAAAAAAAGAAAAACTGACCTCTAATTCATCACCGCTTCCGTATTCAAAGCTCGATGAACTGCCAGATGGCTCATCAATTTCCGATTGAGGGAGTTCGATGTGATCTGGAAGCGGAGAACTCATGGTAAGATCGATGACCTCGGGCTCTGGGTTGTAGGTGCGCTTTGGTGAGTTGTTATTTACTTTCTTGTCCTCGGAGCTTGGCCGACGTCTCCGTTTTCTGAATGAAGGAGGAGATGCCGTTGTTTCCCCGACAGCAGTAGCACTGCTGATTGCGGAATTTGACCTTCCCACCAGTTCCTTCCACCCGCCATCGCCTTCGAGAACCCTCTTATCGCCTGACCAAGTATTGTCATCGCCGTCCGTAATGCTGCCGTCTGGTTCAATGAATTCTCCGTGGTCTGAGCCTTTGACAACCAAGGCTGGGTGTCGGTAAATCGGAACGACGCGACGACGTACGATATTTCTAAACAAGCGCGTTTCGGGAGTACCAACAGCCTGCACGAGATGCTTGCACAAATGGTGACAGTGGTATTTTTGCTGCCCGCAGTTACATGTCCACTTGCTGACATCTGTTGTATAGGGTTTATCACTGACTGTCGTCTTCGAGAGTGCGATCCAGGATTCCTTGAAGGCTCGCTGATATGTAGTCAATGGTTTTGACCGACCCAAGCGGTGAGTGTCGATGAGAATTTGTGTTCGAGCATAGTATGACGGAGTGACCTTGTATATCAGGATCCAGACGAGATGGTCTAGTCGGGGTCGCGGAACACTGTGAAGATAATTGTGTTTCAGCTGTCGCCAGAAGTTTTCAACACCCATAGTTGTTCGAAGCCGTGAAAGATAAGGTGAAGTCGATCTTGCCCAAAGCTTCCACATTTTTGAAGAGTACCAACTTGTCCACATATAGCCCCAGACCTCTCGAAGGCCGCGCTTATGGCAAAAATCGTACATCTCGAAAACAGCAGCCCGACGGATCTCGTCTGCGGTGAGGGAAGTCTCGCGGCGTTCCGGGAAGAATGGATGCTGGCAGAAATGTTTTGTGAATAGGTGGAGGATCTGCTTGCGGTGTGCGGCAGGGCAAAAGACATAGTCGGGGTCGGGCGAAACTGTCTCATCTGCATCAAACATCCAGTCTGGGCCGTCTTCGGAATCCTGTGCGTCGCCGTCGACTAATTTATTAACTTGATCGACTAAATTGCCTTCTGCTTCTGCATCTTCTTGGTCACCTGAAGCTGCATCTGCGCTTGGGCGTGGAATAGTCTGAACGTGCCCGTTTAATTGTAAAGCTGGTTGCTGCACTGGTGGCGGAGGCGGAGGCCTGTTTGCATTCGCAATAACACCTCCAAGAAAAATGGTAACCCTTGGGATAAGCTTCTGTGGGACGTATTGCGACTGCGACTGTAATTAGATGTTAGATAAATTAACTCGCTACAGCAATTGATATAACGCACCTTTCCAGCAGGATCTTTAACCTGGGCACAAGGAACGAAACTTTCGTCGATCCAGGCGAATTCTGCTTTCGCTTCCCGTGCATTGTAGAATTTTGGGCGCCTCCGAAGGATAGACAGCCGTGTCTTTATTGCCCGTAAACAATGCCAAAAGCAAAGCTGGTGTTTGGCCTTCGGAAACTTTGCCAGAAACGCATTGATTTCGGAGAAATCCTTGTCGGTGAGCGTGAATATGGCTCGGACATGCCAGTTCTTCTGAAAATGCTCCAAAAGCTGTTCAAGGTAACGTTGCTTTCCTCCAGGTTCAGCACCAGTAGCAGAATGGATAAGAAGATATCCTAATGGACACCCCGATCCAGCGACTTCTCCAAGAAGAGCATAGACCTCAAAGTTGGATCCATTCGTGTTGACTATACAATTAAATCAATGTAGGTAATCGAAAATAAGGTGTATTTCTCACAAGCAGAGTCGAGAGAGAGCTCTCGGACTTTTCCTCCCCATTTTCGAAGGACTTCCGGGAGGCAAAATGCGATTGCAGTAAATGAAGGATTGTCGGGTAGGGGTATGGATTCTACCGAGTAAATATTTCGGTTCATGTTTTGCTTTTCAGATGCTTCTTCTAGCAAAATTTTGGCAGATTTGACTTCGTCAGGATCGCGCTTCCATTTCTTGCTCTCGTTTTCATGCCATATTTGATAAATGGCTTTTCTTGAGAAGGAAGGAGAGGGATTCTTCTTGAGGATCTCGTCCCAAAGCTGTATTTTTTGAATTGGTAAATAGAATGAAACATCAGGAATATAAAACACACCTGAGTCGGACTTAATTCAAGATTTTCGCGCACGAAATCTTGAATCTCTGAGGGTACATCGATATTCCAATAAGGGACGTGGTCATCTTCATGTTGAAACTTTACAAATGCGTCATCGCCGTCATCCGTGATCGTGATAGAAAGCCATCCATGGCATTTGAAGGTGTCCATTTGCTCTTTGTCGCGATGCTTAACACCCTCATTCTTCGCTTTTTTGGGTTTGTGCTGACGGGTATTGATCTGGGCACAGTGGTACATAAACCGTGATGAAGGGGTGCGTCTGTGGTGATACACGCTATGATAGCTGTGTTTTTTTGTGTCAGTTAACTTGAAGCTGTGGATTAAGGCTAGCACTCACACAAATCGATATTTCAATTCCTCCCAAATTGCAACTGACAACTTATCTGCCTTCTCCCTTGAATTCTTCCCATCTAATGTTGTTATATCCACAAAAGCAATGAAGGAGTGAATGTCTTCCGCGGCTGTAAGCGTGTTGACGAATTGCTGAAGGGTGAGATTTCCGAATTCTTTGCGAAACCGTTCACGTTCTTTATCCTCGTCCTCCTTCTCCAGTGGATTCTCCTTGTCGTCCGCAGACCGTGCCTTCTGTTTGACGCGGGATTCAGATCTTTTTACTGAGCATTCCTTGCAGCCTTTCTGAAATCTGTCGCGTGTCTGGACAAAGTTGTCTGGATTCAATTCTTTGACTTTGTGGCAATATCCACACGTCCGAGTCGCGTCGACCATGATTAATGACGCGCCGAAGTTAAAAATAGCAAAAAGAAGCCAGGACGGTGTCGTAAGTGCAGGGTCAGATAGAAGCTGAGGCGTGTTGGACGCGTCGGGCTCGGGTGTGACAAACGAGTGATGTCTTCCAGAAAAGGCAACCCATTACAGAAATACCCCAAGACAAAATCACCCATAACTTTTTTGGGCTGATGATTGAATTTATTTCCTTTAAGATATATATTCCTGAGATGTTACCCTTCAATAATCCGTTTTCATAACTTAAATAACTATCACAAACATTCTTTAATTGAAGATACAAAAAAGGCTCTATCAAGCGTCTGACATACACATCAATCACGTCGTAAGTCCCTTTGCGGCGTTTTCCGGAGGTCACGTGTTTTCGACAAACCTGCTGGGTCAATGGCTTTCACTGTGGCCCCGAGCATACGCAGCACCTGCTCGCGGTATGCCGTATCACCGTGCGAGGAGGGGGAGACGCGGGACGAGTAATTCCCCTGAGTCCTCGGAAGACTACTCGACTGCGGCGCCGGTCGCCAGGGATGTGGGTGTTTATGCAAACATTTATGCATCGATGAAGCCTTTCACGTTGAACGTTGAGCAAGGAGTTTGGGCTGTATGCGTGCAATGATTTAGATGTAAGAGATCTGGAGAGCAACGGTACCTGTGTAGCAGTGAGATCAGGCAGTGCAGTTGGCTGGAATAGATTAGATAGGACGAGAGGCTGTGCATGTCCATAGATAAGTAGGGTTATTTCGATGGATTTACGCCTGGATTTACGCCTGGCACGTGACATGTGTAACCCTGATGCGAGAACCCACGAAACTCGAAAGGGAAAGGCGAGAATGTCATTTTCGGCTTGGCAAGACGTGCCGCGAAATAGTAAAGTACATTGTGAGGCAAATTTTGGAATTTTGAGCCTTGGAATTTTGAGCCTCGGAAACAAGCCATTTTCGAGGTTTTTAGCTTCAGATGCCTGCTTCAGATGCCTGTAAATTAAAGTACAAAAATTTATTGCAGAGAATGCAAGCACAGAGGCCTCAAGGAAACCCAAGGAAACCCAGGAAACCCCTCTGCACCTTTTTTACATGGTTTCGGCACCTGACAGCTGTGCGTTCATGAGCCGAACAGGTCCCTTGGGCCCTGACAGGGTCAAGGGACCTCTGAGGAATTGAAAATAAGCAAATGGGGTCGTGAACCAGCTCGGGTTCGCTGTAAATTGACCGTAAATCGAGCTGATTTACGGTAAATTGTTCGAAAATAAGTTCTTATGACTACTTATGCTGCCAGAACAATACTTATATGAGCGAACCGGGTGATTTTAGCTTATTGAGGGCATTCATGCAATTCATTCATGCCATTTGTCATATCTGTCATATCAAAGGGTATATCGCATTTTACAACCATTATATATTTTATATCAGCTGTATAAGTGTTGTAAGTGTCTAATCGAGTGTCTAATCGAAGAGGGGGCAGGGGAGGGCGCGCGAGAGGCGGTGGGAAGGACCCGAACAACAGGCGCCGAACAACAGGCGCTGTCGAAGAAAAACTATTTTTGGACGCGTTTTATTCATAGCGTTTTATTCGTACTTATCTCCGAGCCATCAATCCGTAATCCGTCTGTCCCAAGGCAATCCGTCCGTCCCAAGGCAAGAGCGTCGAGAGCGCGCTGCCCGCCGCGTTGGTGGAAGGGGAGGCGGCGCAGCGCACACGTGACCTTGTAAATCGAGAGTCACGTGGACCCTCGGCATCCTCGGCACCCGCCAGCGATCGGTAAATCCTACGGCATAAGTAGGCCAGCGGACACCGCCACGGAATCCATCCTTGCTTGCCTCTTGCCATCGCGTGCGACGCGACACCGCACTACCTGCTCGACGCGTATCCGAGCCCCAGCTTCCTAGGGTCAGCATGATTGGCCTGCTCCAATGTCAGTGTGAAATATAACAAAAGGCGTCCCCGAGGCCTCTTGTAGAATGCAAAGATTGCGGCAGAGACGATGGAATACAGGTGGCCTGTGAGTACTTTGCATATAATATCCTGTAATGCCATTAACACTATACTAGTTAGACTCATATGTGGCCGCAAGATTCGCCATGCCTGTGAGCATGTCAGGACGGTCGTGACTTGTCTCCCAGCAGCTTCCTCTTCTCTATCACCAGTGCCCTTGAACCACACCCTATACGACGACGCCAACGACGACTTGAAATCTGCAGCCAACCAGAACGTTTGGGCCATCTTCACGGAGAATCGCGCCGGGTTCTCGACCCAGTACTCCGTGTGGACCACTGCCCTGAAGACGGCGCAGGCCGCCTCCCCTGTGGATCGGAAACTTGTCAACAAGCTCAAGTATCTCTCTGAAAAATGTCGAGAGGTCGCGTAAGTCATGGAATTGGAATTGGTGACTTTAGCTTGATGCATTTGTTTTTATTAATTAGCGCTGAATCCGGCCTTGGGGGGCGCTAGTCGCACCGAACCCGTATCCATCCAGCTACAAAGTCTAGCCTTTTCTTTTGTACATCCTCTCTGCTACCTCTACCTTGCCAGATATCGGCCTAACTTCCAGTCTCCTGGCAGGTTTCCTTTTCACCATAACCGCTCACGCGGACGAAACCCATTTACAAAAGCAAAAAAAAAGTGGTTTCCATACAACCCCTACTCCCCGTCCCTTGTTGATTGATTGTGTAGCTGCGTAGTTGATGTACGGTCGTCTTACGTAGTTATCCACGGACATATAGCCTTCAGATTAGTGAATGAATAGCTTTGATTTGCCCTGTAACGAGCCTAAGTATGGAGATACTGCTGAGCGTACTCCAGAACAGTCAGCCAACTCGCGTTGAATGTGACCGGAGATCTTGAACTTCATAGTTGCATCGCGACCTGGCCCAATACTTACCGCCATTTGGTCTGGAACCCATGAATGATCTTGTTATGAGGCGATATGGTCATATGGAACCCCGATGGCATCGTTCCACTCCTCCGTCATCGTCTTAT
This sequence comes from Flammula alnicola, assembly GCA_015499995.1. Taxonomy (NCBI): domain Eukaryota; kingdom Fungi; phylum Basidiomycota; class Agaricomycetes; order Agaricales; family Strophariaceae; genus Flammula; species Flammula alnicola. The sequence continues at coordinate 303,904 of JADNRV010000024.1, read as the reverse complement.
GCTAAAACCTCGAGACTTCTGACAACTGTTCTAGAGTATCTCTGTTTCTCATATTGTTATACCACAGCCCTATTCTACTCTGCTGCTTCTCGCACCAACCAACTCCCATCCAGCGTGCCCTTGCCCGTCTCCCGCAATGCCCAGGCCTCGCGGTCCAAGATCTTGCGCGCTACATCGCAGTCCATGTGGATGTCCTCGATCAGCCCTTGCAGATCGTCGTAGTCTTTCTCCTCCCTGATGAAACCCGCGATTAGCAGGCGCATCTCGACGCCATAGAAGTCAGTCCAGAACTCGTGAAGCATGTGTGCCTCAGCCGACCGCACCGTGTTCTTGTAGAACTTGTTGTACCCGATCGACATCACCATGGGATATACGCTGAACCCGGAGTCCGCCTCCTGGAACGTGGCTGTGGTGGTGGTGGTGGTGTCTGATGCTGTCGTTGGTTGGTTCGGATGTGACGGGGGTAGGCGTAGAGACGCCCAGCCAAAGTACACCCCAGACTTGATATCGACGATCCATGGTGTCAGGTTTTCGTCAATGGGGAGGTTGGCAGTGGGAATGCCTAGTTCTTTGGAGCCACGCCCGAAGCCTTTGATTACCTTGCCTTCCATCTGCAGGGGGTAGGGTGCTTCGAGCCCCATAGAGGGGCCGTTGATGAGTGGGTGGGCGGTGAGCAGTGGAGTCATAAGCACACTAGGGATTGCGAGGTTGTTGGTAGAAGTCGGGAGCATTGCTAGGAGGCGAGAAGGTGGATGATGCGGTTACTTCTGACTGTTCAATATGGAACTAGGTATCCGCAGACCTGCGCAAGGCTCGCTTCGCCATCTCTACCACTAGAGTCTCTAGTACGTGACTCAATTGTACATCACGAGTTTTCGTTTGAAAAGGCCGACGCGTCCACGGGTGCAACCGGGATGAACTTGTACATACTAAAAAGTTGCTAAAAAGCATACTAAAAGTCCAAAATCTTTTTGGATAATGATACATGCCAGTGCATTCCACATCTAATATCAGAATCTCAAGCAAAAATACCGAGTATTGACTCTGGTATTCACGATTTAACGTTTTCCCCGCCAAACAGAAAAGTGTCAAGAATTTGTATATGTTTACATCCCGGTTCTGCCCTTAGAGAATGATTGCTCGCTGCGCTCGCAATAAGGGAATCTTAAGCTTCAATAATGCTTTTGGGATGGTTCATAGTTGTACAGCTTGTGGAGGACAAATGTGTGGCGAGAATTGAGGAAGTCACACAAACAAAGAAAATAAACCTTCGGCTTGCCCGAGATCACCGAATCCAAAGAAGGCCAATTCAGGTTCTCCCCAAGCTCTTCCATCATGCGCGATGCAGACTATTCTTGGTGTTAACCGGTAACCGGTAACCCCCTGTCCAAGGACAAAATATATAACCATGACCTATCGTCCAGAGTCATAATCAATTCCACAGAATTCGCCCCGACCCCGACATTGACAGATATGAAGCAGTGTGCTACCTTCTTTAAGGGTAAGCAGGTATATACTATGTCAATCACAAAAAGAATCTACTTCGCATCCATGAACGTAGGCTGTGCTTAACGTAAATTTGGACGTTCAGGTCGATTCAGAGCGCCAACGATGCTCTCTTGCTTCATGCAGGTCCTCCGCCACCTAGTCTTCGCGAGCAGTGGTTTTGCCATCTTACGGAGCCGGGCCAGCCCAATCGAAGGGACACTGTGGGAGGACACCGACGCCACCACAGTACCTTTAACAACAGAGTTTCCACTATCGATGCGTATCGCTGCGACGTCGACGACAAGCGACGTCGTTCACGACAACCTATTCATTCCTGCAATAGTGACGATGGGGATCATCTTTCTACTCGCGCTCGTATGCTGGTACAAGCTAGGGTGTTGTTGCAATCGAGAGACAGGGGGGAAGCGTAACACGCCGCCGAGTTGGCCTCCTCCAGGCTATAGGGCTCCAGACAGTACGCTACGCTTATATCGATCCCCTGTGCAGTTCTAACGATCAAATGACTTTTCCTCTTTTGTTTTCTTCAGTTTCAGTGACGGGTTCAGATGATCATCGACCTCGACCGGTTTTTTCCAGATCAGCGGACAAGAACAACCCGGGAGTCCGAACACGTTTGGAAGACGCATATCACAAGTGCAGCGAAAGCCTGCCCCTCCTTTTGTCCCAAGCGTGCCTGGTACACCTCCAACGACTCCCAGAATGAAACAAACCTCCGGTATGCTACAATACGGCTTCCAACCCGTCAATCCGCGGGTGCCAATGACTGTAACACCATCTAAAATCGCCTTCGAACACCAACCAGGCGTACTGGACACGAGAGGGGCTCCGCATGTCTACGTTGTCGCCTGGGCAGTCGTGGACGCAAGTCGGCTCCGTATCCGAGCAGCGAAGACCCCCACAATACCACACCACTAATCCCTACGCAGTGACGGGTTACGCTGTTACGCCACCCCCGCAACCTCAGTCGTCGCCTCCAGAATTCGGCGCGCATTATCGAGCTGGGGTACAACCTCACTCGCAGAGCTCCAGATCGCAGGCGTCTGATCTGTACAGTGGGATTGACCGCCAATACGAGCGCGACCAGCGATGGAGCGACGGAAGGGATAACGCCGCCGGAGACACCGGATGAAACGCAGTGGGAGCAAGTTCATCTAGCCCGCCACCTCCTCTCTATCTCGATGACAAAAATTATGCAGGAGGGGCGTTTCCGGAGAAGGCGCCGCGAAAGGTGGAACGAGAGTAAATTCTGTTGTTACTTTGCGATAATGTGCAGATATGAGATTCCATTTTACGCTACTGGGATTGCGCGAGGAAGGATGGGTTTGATCATTGCCGGCGCTTGAATGATACACCGTAAATTATCGATGGGGGATTCACTACATGACACAGAACTAGGATCGTTGTTAGATGAACAGTCGATATATTCGGAGTAACGCTCACTTGCGCCTTGCATAGTTCTGGCATCCACATGAGGAACTCTGAAATTTACTGTTGACCTTGTTGACAATCAATGTGCTGGTGCATACTACATACTGCGAAACTGGGAGGAATAGAATTATCTAGATAGTAGAGAGTGTAAGACTACAGCAGCATCTAGGTCAGTAGCATGAAAGGTCTCGCCTTAGGGGAGAATTTCCTCAACTAAATAAACATTGTCAGAACAAAACGAGCATGGACTACCAGAGCACTCACATCGACTGGCTTCGTCAGCTTTTGCATCTTCCTGCGCGAGTTCAATCTGGAAGATGTTATGGAAGCATGTAAGCAAATGGAAGTGACCTTCAGCTTGAGAACATACCCAGAGGAGGAAGGTGATAGCCAGTATACATGAGTATTCTCAGCTACGCCTAAATTACGAGGACCCTTTAGGGGCTTCGTTTTTAACCCGACTTCTGCAGGAGGACCCTTTGGCATCAAAACTGAGGGAAATTTTGTACATGTTTGTTTGATGGACAGGTTTATCTTATCTATAGTCACATGAGCATTAACACGTGATATTTGTCAGCCTTGCAAAGTAGCGGCGTACAAATTCTTTTATAACCCGGACCTCTGCAAAGAGGACCCTTTGGCATCAAAACTGAGGGAAATTTTGTACATGTTTGTTTGATGGCTATGTTTATCTTATCTATAGTCAATTTCGGTGTGTTCAGGAAGTGGGATGCTCAGTCCCCACCGCGAGGAGCCAACTGCAGGTTGGCGACAAGCGGCACTTATTGCTAGTATGAATAAATGTTCTTTCACTTCTTTACTGGGATGATCTATGCAATTGAGAGGCCACAAGGAGCCAACTAAATTTGATAGGCATATTATCACTTTAAAACTATCAAAGTGAGGGGAATCTGAATGAGAGATTGGGAAGCGCTGACCATTCACTGAATCTGCTGAGTATATTTAGCAACTAGTAATAGCAGAGGCACCATCAGCACATAACCACGTGCAGAAACTTTCACAAAAATATGCAAAGACTGCAGTATTGCTCGGACGATGGAGATCTTGGGCTCAATCAAAAGCTATTGATGAGTAGAATTCATTTATCATAATTTTGGAGCTTAGTAAAAGACCCTCCTATGTGAAATTTGGGAATTACTGTAGACATTTCCCACATTTGGACATTCTTTGTCATTATCTGACATTGCCTTTACCCAGCTACCAGGGCTAGCTAGTCCGAAAGTAGGCTCACATTTGGAAAGTAGGCTTGCACTTAGAAAATAAACTCACATTTAGAAAATAGGCTCACTTTTCTAGTATATAGCTTGTGTAATATAATTTGGGTCCCTTGGTCAAGTAATGTAGTGCACTATTAAAGAAAAAGGTGGCTTCCATTAGAAAGTGGCTCAGCTGGCAAGCTTAACATGTGCGTGCAAATGAGAATTAGTTGACTCACAATAAGATCTACCTAAATGTGTGTTGGAAAGTACAAAAATACCTTAGAAGTGCGTCGCAAGATTAGTGCAGCTTATTTGAATAAATGTGTAGTTTCACTGTCATACAAGGCCTGACAAGAGATGAGACAGTCCAGGACAAAGGATCCTTGTCAGTGGTAGGCCAACTGTCAGGACAAAATGTGGGTAAGAATGCGGGTATGCTGATGTGATTTCTATCAGTCAGCATGTACTGGACTGGACATGATGACTGTATGTCATTGCATCAGCATGTACCGGACTGAACATGATGACTGTATGTCATCACATCAGCATCCATCACTGGACGGGTTCAGCCAATCAGCCAACCCTCCCTTCACCGCCGCCACTGCAGCCTTGTAAGCTAGAATTATATATGCGCTTCTTCTACATACAGTGTGCTGGGGGGACAGGACATATGGTCACTGTTGGGGGCAGGTGATGGTAAACATGGGGTCAACAATGCGAGAAATGATGTCCGGGACTGTATTTTGGGGGCTGCTCATTGTTGGGGGCGCTTTTGGGCGCGGAAAAAAATTCTAATGGGGTCTATAAATATATTCTGAGCCCCCACCCTTTGCGCACCTCGGGAGAATGGCTTTGGATGACATTTCTATTTGGGGCTGGGCTGCTATCAAACAACTGTCAACAATGCAGGAAATGATGCTCGGGCTTGTATTTTTGCTTGCGCTCATCGTGTGGGGCAGTTTGACTGCGGAAAAAAATCCAATGGGGTCCAATAATATATTGCTACCCATTGCGGCCCTCTGCGCATCTCACGGGGGGCGGGGATGGGTGGATTAAGATGGATGACTTTGGATGACAGTCTAAAATTAGACGGAAAGCGCCTCGGTGTGATATTTTTAGATGCCAGCGCTTGTTGTTCGTTATCTATAGATTAGATAGCCAGAAAGCGCCCTAGCCTGATATTTTTAGATGTAGATGCTCGTGCCTCGGCGACTGTCTCTGTTATCTATTGATTAGATACCTTTGATCAATCCCACGCTCATGTTCAAAAATAGACACGGTTCTCTGTGCTTGAAAACCTCAGGTAAAAAAGAATAAATAGAAAACATTGAATATATTTGAAATAGTGATACTACTAGTCATAAGGCATACAATAAAGAACATAAAATACAAGAATGAGGATAAGCGAACAAGGAGGGGGCATGTCGACGTGAGCAATGCACGTCGTCGCCTCTCCTGCTGCTGCTTATTCTCGTTCTCCTCCATGTCGTCGTATCGCGGCTGCCGCTGCTCCCACCTTGTTGTCGCCGTCATAACGGGGCAACAGCAGGAGCGGCGATGCCGCTGCTTCGATCTCGTCGTTGCCGTATCTGAGCAGCAGCAGTCGTGCTGGTGCTGCTCCTACCCCGTCGTCGTCGCCGTATCTGTAGCAATGGGTGCTGCTCCTGCTCCTGCTCATCGGCACTGCACCCGGGCAGCAGCACCGGTCATGATGCTGTCGCTGCTCCCCATTGTCGTCGCCGTATCTGAGCAGCAGCAGTGGGCACTGATGCTCCTGCTCCTGCCTCGTTGCCCTTGCCGTATACGAGCAGCAGCTGCCATCGTGCAGCTGCTGCAGTGTCCACCTCATCGCTGTCGTGCACAAGCAGCAGCAGCAGTCGCTCTGCCGCCGCTGCCGCCGCCTCGCCGTCGTTGGCGTACTCCTCCCACCTTGTCACCGTCACCGTATACGAGCAGCAGCGGTCGTGCTGTTGCCGCTGCTCCGCCCTCGTCATCGTCGTCATATTCGCATACCAGCAGCAGCAGCGCCGCCCTCGTCGTCATCGTCATTGTCGTCGGATCTGCATGGGAGCAGCAGCAGTTGTGCTGGTGCTGCTCCACTCTTGTCGTCGTCGTCGTCGGATCCGTATACGAGCAGTAGCGGTCGCGCTGCTGCTACGCCGCCCTCGTTGTCGTCGTAGCCGGATCCGTATACCAGCAGTAGCAGGGTCATCCTGCTGCTGCTGCTTCCATCTCGTCGCCATCGCCGTATTGTCCTGTCGGAGCCGCCAGAGGAATAAGGACCGAGATGACGACCTTTCAACGGTCGTCGTCGTCACCTCGTTATCTTGCCTGTGGATCGGGTAAGTGAGGGGATGGAGAGGAAGAACAGAAAACGAATCGAGTCTTATGACTCGATTCGTTGCGCACCGGGTGGGTCTCCCTCTACCAGGGTCTCCCCTCGCGTCTTCTCACCCCTCACCTCCTTCCGATTTGCTTGGACACCCATGTAGTAGCAGGGGGAGGAGAAGAAAGGGGGTGGCGGGGCTGGATGGTTAGAGACGAAGGTGACAACCCGAACTCAACCGGGTGCGGTTGATCGCATTTCGGGGAAAGCCGAAATCCGGTCCGCACTTCCCGCCTTTCGTCCCCATCGTCGAGTGCGTCTCGGACGATGTTAGGTGATGAGTAGATACATAGATTATCATCGGAATGTATTCAGAATATAATAAATGCACCTTTTAGTGACTTCCGAGGCCAGAATTTGCCCTCGAGAAGAGTGGTACTCACCTCTCCTCCGGCAAATTTCAGACTTGATATGGGCTGGGCAGCCACCTGGTCCTCGTTTTGCCATGCGAAGCAATGGCCCTCATCCCTCCAAGTGAAGTACTTACCCACTGCAATGGGTGAGACACGGTCAGTGAGCATAGAATATGACTGGCAATGTTACGGAGGCACATACTTGCTGGAGGTGCACAAAATCAGAGGGATTCCGACTGTCAGAGAGGCGGTCGGTGCTGAATCAACAATTTAACGTACTTGCTAGAAATGCACCAGCGAGACGGAATCGTCAGAGGTGCGGTAAATGCTCAATCAGCAAGTTCACTTACTGCCTGGAAATGCACAGATGAGACGGAATCGTCAGAGAGATAGTCGGTGCTCAGTCGACAAGTTCACGTACAAGCTGGAAATGTGCCAGCGAGACGGAATCGTCAGAGGTGTGCTCGGTGCGCAATCAACCAGTTCACGCACATTCTTGAAATGTTCAAGCTGGACGAAATCGTCAGAGGGCCGGTTGGCGTGCAATTAGCAAGCTCACGTACATCCTGGAAATGTCCAAGCAAGACGGAATACTCAGAGGGACGATCACTGCACAACCAAAAAGTTCACTTACTTGCTGGAAATGCGCAGGCAAGATGGAATCATCAGAGGGATGGTCGTTGATCGGTGCTCAATCAACAAGTTCACGTACAACCTGAAAATGTGCAGGCGCGACCGAGTCGTCAGAGCGGTGGTCAATGTGCAATCAACAAGTTCACGTACATTCTGGAAATGAGAGAGGAAGGCGGAATCGTCAGAGGCCTGTCGGTGCTCAATCAAAAAGTCCACTAACTTTCTGGATATGCGCCGCAGTGCAATCAGGGTGGAATAGTCAGAAGGCCGGGCGGTGCTCAATCAAGGAGTTCACGCACAGCTTGGAAATATGACATCTAGATGAAATCATCAGAGGGACGGTCGGTGGGCAATCACCAAGCTCACGTACAGCCTTGAAATGCTCTTGAGGCTACATGGAATTGTTAGAGGGCCAGTTGGTGCGCAGTCAACAAGTTCACGTACATCCTGGAAATGTGCAGGTGAGAGCGAATGGTCAGAGGGGCGGTCGGCGCTCAATCAACAATTTCACCACATACATCCTGGAAATGCACAAGCAAGACGGAATCATCAGAAGGGCGAGCAGTGCGCAATCAACAAGTCCACTGACTTTCTGGAAATGCACAAGCAATGCAGAATAGTCAGAGGGGCGGTCAGTGCTCAATCAACAAGCTCACGTACATCCTGGAAACGTGCAAGCTTGACGGAATCATCAGAGGACCAGTTGGTGCTCAATCAACAAGTTCACGCACAACCTGCAAGTGCGCAAGCGAAGCAGAATCATCAGAGGGCCCGTCGGTGCACAATCAACCAGTCCACTGACATTCTGGGAAAGCGCAATCAAGGCGAAATAGTCTCAGAGAGCCTGTCATTGCTCAATCAACAAGTTCACGTACAACCTGCAAATATGCAAGCGAGACCGAATCATCAGAGGGGTGATCGGTCCTCAGTCAACAAATCCACATACAAGCTGGAAATGTGCAAGCAAGATGGAATCGTCAGAGGGCCGAGCAGTGTGCAATCAACAAGCTCACGCACAGGCTGGAAATGAGCCAATGAGACGGAATCGTCAGAGTGCCGGTTAGTGCTCAAATTTCAATCATCAAGTTCACTCACTTCCTGGAAATGCACAAGCGACATGGAATCGTCAGAGGGGCAGTCAGTGCTCAATCAACAAGTTCACGTACAAGCTAGAAATGTGCCAGAGAGATGGAATCGTCAGAGGGGCAGTTGGTGCTCAACCAACAAGTCCACTAACTGTCTGAAAATGCACAAGCAAGGCAGAATAATCAGAGGGGCGGTCATTCCTCGATCAACAAGTTCACGTACATCCTGGAAATGTGCAAGCAAGGCGGGATCATCAGAGCGGCGCTCGGTGCTCAAGCAACAAGTCCACTAACTTTCTGGAAATGCGCAAGCAAGGCAGAATAGTCAGAGGGCCAGTCAGTGCTCAATCAATAAGTTCACATACAACCTGGAAATGTGCAGGCGACACCGAATCGTCAGAGGGGCGGTCATTGCTCAGTCAACAAATTCACATACAAACTGGAAATGTGCAAGTGAGACAGAATCGTCAGAGGGCCAGTCTGTGCGCAATCAACAAGCTCACATACATCCTGGAAATGCGCAAGCGACATGGAATTGTCAGAGGGCTGGTTGGTGTGCAATCAACAAGTTCACGTACATCCTGGAAATGTGCAGGTGTGACCGAATCATCAGAGGGGCGGTCAGTGCTCAATCAACAATTTCACCGCATACATCCTGGAAATGCACAAGCAAGATGGAATCATCAGAGGAGCAGTCGATGCTCAATCAACAAGTTCACATACAAACTGGAAGTGTGCAGGCGAGACGGAATCGTCAGAGGGTTGGTCGGTGCACAATCAACAAGTTCACGTACATCCTAGAAACGCTCACAGGCAAGGAAATTGTGAGAATACTGCACATGCATCTCTACCAAATGTCTGTATTTACCTGTTCGACTGGCACAACCTGAATATTGCGGAAGTCCACAATGCTCAGATCCTCCAAAGGTGGCTCATACTCATACATTTCCATATCTGCCCAATGGAAGCGTCGTTCGCAACGCCGACTAGAATCTGTCATGAAATGCCAGGAAAAACAGCAAATTACGCTCACCACTCTAACCATCCTTCGTCCCGCATCACACCAATATCTGTTCTGTAACATCGTGGACATGTCGTCCTCTGAAGCGCAGCAGACTCCGACTCCAGCTGTACCCTCCTTACCTGCATGCTCATGATAAGAACCGCCCCTTTCTTCACCAGTGAACCCCATTCACCTGGATCAGACTCTACGACCGACTTGCCATCCTCACTGGAAATGCTGTATTCGTGCTGCATCACGAAGTCATGACCGATCTTTCCCTTGAAGTGCCCCATCAGAAGATCGTGAAGTTTCTGTGCGCGATATATAAGCGTAGAGAAGGAAATGCACATAAAAGGCGCACGTCTGGTGAGTAGCAAAACTCCATTGGCAACGTCATTTGCTTCCCGAATGCATCTATCAGGATCACGGCGTTTTCACGACCATACCCAAGGGATGGAGGCAGTTGCTTCTGTATTGTGAGTATCTCTTTCGTTGTTGTTGTAATTGACGCCAAGGCCTCTCGAATGCCGTCGGCGTGGTAGGAAGTTAAGAAACTGAGGTAGCGTAGGATTAGTAAGGACGAAGACGTTTAGAGCGGGATCCAACTTACATTCCCAGTCCACTCAAAAACACTGTAAGATTTTGTTTACGTTGAGAAAGCTTCTGTCTGAACTCCGCAACTTCGTTGGCCTTAAAAAGACCCCACCCGATTTTGCGCCAAGAGGAGTTCTGTCCGCCACCGCCGAGAGCCTTCTGGTATGACTTGATACGATCCCAGAAGTTCTCCAGCAATTTGAGACGCATTGCGGCTTCTACCTTGATATCTTGCGCCACAGTTTCATTGGAGGGAGTTGCACGGATTACGTCGCCCACGAACAGCAAGGCATGATGAAAAGACCGCACTTCGCTAATCAAGCACTGGTACTCGTACGATGATCCCGTGCTGTCGTTGAGAGCTTTGTAAATCGAGAGAGCAAGGGTAGCGGCGGCGACGATATCACCAAAGGAGCTTGGAACGAAAGGAAGCATTTCAGCTAAGGTGGGGGCCCACTCACATTGAGGCCTGAAAGTTTAAGCTTAAGTACCACAGCATGGAAACCTCGTGTCGGAAATTTCTGAAATTTCAAATGCCTTACAAGGGATTTGGGTTTTCCCGACGCGAGGCGTGTTATTTAAATTTCACCGCCTTTTCACCGCCTTCACTTATCTTTATGTGGTTGACATGGCGGACAATCAAATGAGACAATAAGGCGATGCTAGAGGCCACTGACGATCAGTCTTATTCGATCCCATCAAATGAACGACAGGGAAGAGCGGAAGTAGCCACTAGTCACAGACCGAATCCCCCTCACAATAAACCACCTCCGGATTGAATAATACTTCGATTTAAGTACTGCCATGGCTGTCATGCATGATCACCATGCTCCGGCTCCTCACCCAACGAAATTGGACGGCATGAACGGCATGTTGCATATGGGCGCCGATTGGTGGCGGCGCGCTTGCCAAATTCGGTGCCAGTGCGACTCCTACATATATCCTACTAGTAACCTCCCGCACCATCCTCAGTCCCATTATTACTAATTAGTATGCATGCTACATGGTGTATGCAAAGCATGTTGTATTGGATGGCAAAAATAATATGAGAGTAAATCTCCCTGTGTAAAGTGTGTGCTAACTTGAGCAAGGTGTCATGGAAATTCGGTGACTTAGAACAATAGATAGAAGGATAGATACTGTAAAGTACTATAATTTAAACATAACTTTTCGTGACAGAAATGCAGTTCCGAGGAGGTGATGTAAAGCCAACGTAGAGCTTGTGCTCTGCTTATGCATGGAATCGGTCCATTTCAACTTGCCTACGGCACGACGTTCAATTCAAAAGCATCAAGCCTACGACCTCGAGATTACCATGAGCAGCTAGTCCGATATACATTCCTTTCTCGATGGCGCCAATCACTTTCTTGGCTACAAGCGCACTTCAGTGCTGATACTTATAGTATGTTTTCCTTGCTTACCATTTCTTTCAACGGCAGCTCTCGCTTTTTCGACGTTCTACCTTTCATATCTCTGCTGATTCACCTATTTCTTCATTTTTATTCAAGTTTGTTCTTTGAAAAGGAAAATTTGTAGCGGAATGTGTATAGTCAAGGGGGTGTTGGAATCAGAATGCCGGACCGGGGGTGGGTTAGTTAGTCCGGCCATAGGCCGCCCAAAAAAATTTTTGGACCCCTCTACAAGTGCCCTAAAATTTGTGATTTTGAGCAATATAAAGGTATTTTATTGCCTCTCTGCAACTCATAGCTTCACTAAAATAGGCTATTAGTGCATGTAGAATGAGAATAGATGAAGAACCATTAGTTTGTGGCAGTTAACGGATGACTAATCCAGTCTGTCTGTAGCCGAACGCTCGCAATTTCCATAAACTGAAAGTGTCAGACCTTTTTCAATCTACTCTCATCTTTATTCGACATTTGCTAATTCTACACTGCTTCTGCTCTCAGTTTAAAGCATCTAATGTTGTAAATAATGTAGCATAATATACAAAGCACCAATACCAATGAAAGGAAGGTATCTTGCAGCTATCAGATGAATATATGAGCAAAAGATAACCAGAAAGCGGATGTGATCGAGGAAAGCATTGCAATTTGCAGGTGCTCCTTGTTGCTCTCCACAGTCGATAGCTTCAACCCCAAGTCTGTGTACATGGTGGACATTCCAATCCTGCAGGTACGATAATTTGTACATATCTACAAGTCAGGAATCGAGTCTAATATTCTACTAGGGTGACAACGGCCCATATGCCGTCTGTCCTGAGTGTGGAAACGATGTCCCCTTGGGCCTTGTTGGCATTTCTAATCTAACAAAACGGCATATAGGCACAAAGAAATGCCAGAAAATCAAAGAAACCCGAGATAAGGGCACAAAAAAGTTGAACAGCTCACTGCTGGACTTCTTTCGCCCTGGAGCAGCCAAAAAAACACTCATCCCCTCCACCGTTGCACCATCAACGCCCCTGCCGATTCCCGAAACCAGCAATAAAATCGAATCAGCTTCGTCTATTGAAAGCCACCCTGTATCTTTGTCACCAGTTTCAGGCGCGCCAGTTGTCCGAGACTTCCTCGAAACACTGCAACATCTAATCAGAAGCTTACCTGATACAGTTGCCGAGGCATCCGACTACGACGATCTTGCGATTTTTGAAGGAAATCCTGAAGACTTTGATGACCCGAGTTTGAATGCAGATGAACTGTGGGAGACAGTACTCAATCAGTGTTTGAAGTCGGCTTTGGGCTGGGGAACAGAGGGAGATATGGATACCATTATCCGGCGAGGGAGAAAGGGATTGGATGGGCTGATGAACTTCATACGCTACTTTGTCATCAAGCGAGGAGGAAGCGAAGCTCTATTTGAAGGAAAGCTATCACACCTGATGAAGGAACTTGAGAAATGGTGAGTGAAGATCAATCCAATGCAAAGATATTTTGGCTTACCACGAAATCTGACAACAGATCTTTGGATCGATGTCCTATACCAGTTTCGGAACACGGAGCAGAGGCGATCTTCCAACTATCTGAACCTCCTACGAGCTCGCTAGCACCTGAACCAAATCCAACAACTTGTGACGAAGTCGAAGCCATTGATGTTGATGCATTCGAGTACGAGGACACTGTAAAAGGAGCGAAGAGGTCAGCGCCGGCATGCAACGGATATGCACTTGTGTTTCCTGGCCAAAAAACACCATATTCACACTATCCTTTCGCCCTGCATGATACTTTGGTGCTTCCCTGGGAGGTGAAGACGAAGAATGGGACGATGTCTGTGGTTTCAACCAGTTGCACTGGATTTTCAACGAACGACAAGTCTTGTCAACCATGTCAGCAGCTTTCAAGGAATGGCACACTCGAAGGGATACTCAAACGACTTGAGGAAGGGGTTCACGGCAACTCATCACTCCCATGGTATGGCTTCAACGAGCTCCACGAGAAAATCCGACAAAAGAACAGACAGATTGAGTTCTACCGTCTTCGGGGCTTGAACCAGGCGAAGAAGCTCCTTGGAAAAGCTGCTGCACTCTCTGAGCAAAAACGATTGCTTATGGCGATTTCGAGTGGCGACGTACACCGTGTGGATCGAGTGATAAGCATTGGTCTCCGTCAAAAGAAGGGTGCGCGCGGTCTTCTTGCTTCGGTCATGGCTGCTGCACAAGGTTTTTATCGTCCAAAGAGCTTCACGGAGGAGGAGGATATGCGGGCAATCTTGATTTGGAGGCTATCTGGAAACCGCGTTGCCGAAATCAACCATCGTTCACAGCATGCACCAAGTGTCTCATACCTGAGGAGCCGCTCAACCATCCCACCTATCGTGCCTTCCCCAGGCAAACCAACCAAGGAGGAAGTTCGGAAGAACGTCGAGTCCATTCTTCAGAGCATTCTTGAAGTCATACATGGACGGCTGGGGCTTGCAAAATTCCTGCATGTTGTCCTCATGTTCGACGAACTAGCAACGGAAAAGCGAATCTGATGGGACCAACTCACCAATTTTTTCTTGGGGATTTGCCGGCAACATGCACACAAGACATCTCTAGAGTTCATTAACGAGGATGATATGGTAGAGCTCTTTCGAGCCATCGACGATGGAGAAGTTCATTGCGCCGCAGAGGTGAGTCAAGATTGAATTTGGTTTTATTTGCTTCCGAGATGACGATGAATCTATTTTTAGGCTACAGTCGCAGCGTTGGGCATCCTCTCTCGAGACCATCGCATCTATCCAGGCCGTCCTGTTTTAATCTCTGGTGATTGCAAACGTGAAACTGGAGAGGAACATGCAGAAATTATACAAACAGTACTCTCAGCTGTGAATTCTACGCAAGAGAAAACGAAACTCCGTGTTGTATCACTTGCGTCTGATGGTGAAACACGACGAGGCTCTGCCTTTATTCTTCATACCTTCAAACGCCAATTATCCATGGAATCACCACTCTATGTCTATCTCGCTTGTCTTGTATTTCTGAACCTCCATGTTGGCGATGACGACCTAACCTGCGACAAAGACTGGAAGCATGTGTTCAAACGATTTCGAAATCTCCTTCTCCGGCTCCGAGGAGTTGTGATTAATGGATTTCGAATCACCCCAGATATTTTACGAGATCATTTCAGGTCGTGTGGATTATCTGCAGACCATATCAGATCGCTATTCAACCCCGATGACCAGCAGGACGTTAAAATGGCTTTTGATATGCTCAAAGATATTTGGACTTTGCCTCGCATATCCACAAGCTCAAATCCTGGATTTTTGGCCGCCACCGAAGCATTGTGGATATTAGGAAAGTTTCTATATCATATGGTCTTTCCCTATCTTTGTGTCGACCTTTCGCTCTCGGAACAAATCGAACACCTGAGCGCTGCCGCCCATCTCGCAATGGCTCTCTATAGCCAAGAAGGAAAGGATTTTATCCCAACAAACCTATATATCGACCTCATGATTATGATCAAGAATGCCATATTCTGCACAGCAAAAGCAAAGGTTGACAATCCAGATGGAGAGATGTTTATTATTCTTTTAGGAACCGACCAACTTGAAGAATTATTTGGGATTCTTCGAACTATGGTCGGCAACGATGCCAATCTTGACATTTTACAACTTGCCAGCCGTCTCGCTGGAACAACCGAGATATCCAACATCCTCGCCAAGTATCCTCATTGGGATCGTGCTCCCCGTTGACTCAAGTTACCTGTGCTTTCACGCGAGTCAAAGGAACTTCACGATCGCTCAGATCATATCAAACCGGCTTCGTGGAGAGGCAACGTCAAACTCAAAGATCTTTCACTTCAAACATCGTGGAAGCGAGGCCGACAACTTGTTGAAAAAGATTGCTCATTCATTATTCCTATCCTCCACAAGCTCGAAAATACACCCAACGTTGACATGCTGTCGCCGTTGGGGGTACTTCTCTTTGATGTTCCGCTCGCCGAAGATGATATTGATGAAAGTCTCGAATTTCCGGCTCCCGAATCGTCCACCAACACCCCATCCAACGCCACTATGAGCACCACCGCTACAGAAACTCGAATTGAGGTTGAAGACGCTCTTGGAGAGCTAGCGGCGGGGGATGCTATTGCTGCTGATGCACCGCAGACTCGAGTTCTTGTCGAAAGCAAAGTGCTCATTGGCAGTAGCTTCATATCTAAATCACGGGCCCTCTCTCGATTCAGCAAGTATAGAGTAACAGCAAGCTCAACTGACCGTCTGCGACGCGTACAAGCAGTCGAACGCTATGTTCAGAACAAAGCTACAAGTGCACACGAGCCCCGAGCATCGTCACCACCTGCAATGGACGAAGCCCAGATGCTTGTTATTTCCGACCCCGTCACAACTGTCCTCTCTTCCGAATCGAAACTCTGGCTGTGTATTGGCGAGGTTAACAGCCTGAAAATCGATGGACAATCAGTTGATTATGTTGGCTTTGATATGCTTGCAGAACGTACCGTTTCTGTTTCATATCAGATGCTTGGCTTGCGACCTGCAATTACGGATGATGATCCCGAACTCAAGCATGACTGGAGAACGTACCGAATGCCAGAAAGGTCCTTCACTGTCCCAGGAGCACTCATCGGCCCCGTAAACCCCACACTGTCCTCTTCACACACCGACGTTCCATGGTATCTGTTCGAAAGCAGCGTCCTTGTTGCTCTAGCAGCGAGTCTTACTCAAGAGCTGACCGTTTCGCAGCTCAAAAGCATACCGAAGTTTGGGCCGACCAGGGATTTTCCGTATCTTGAAGCATCTGGTGAGTCTTTTGCTTAAATAGGCATGAATGAATGTTGAATGAGGCATCACATACTGTAGGTCGTGCCTGTTTTCTGTGCGACGACAGCGCAGAACTGGCTGAGAGCGCCATTTCGCACTGCCCAAAATGTTTGCCGACTGTTGACCTTGATCTGTCGCAAGGCCAGTGCGTTCTCGAGCACATTGGCGCTCATATTCTCTTCGATTCAACGATCAGCCAGTCTTGGCCTGTATGCGGTTTATGTCTTCGACCATCACCGCTTTGTCAATTCTTTTTGAAGAAAGGAAAGGGTGCACATGCAACCTTGAAGATTGACGACAGATCATCAAAAGGATGTCTCATGAAGATGAAATATTTGTACCGTGTTGCAGCTGAATCCTCGCCATCCTCGCCATGCTCCAATGTCCCCATCCAGTGTCCTATCTGCCCCAAAGAAGAGCCTGCGATATGGCGATACTTTTTCAAGGCACATTTCCGTGACAAGCATGGCGCACAGCTGGCATCCAAGTATGCGCATCTTTGGACGCTCTCAAACTTCGAGCTTGATCAAATGCAAAAGATTTGGATTAAACGAAGAAATAAAATGGTTAAGCGCACCAAGAAGAAGCACCTACCTTTGGTTATATCAGAAGATCATCGAGCCCAAATTCCTGGAAGGTATTTAAATCGTAATATGCTGTTAAGTTCAGATTACTTACCTGCATTGACAGCAGTATTGTCACGCCCACGGTACCAGAAACTCCAGGTAGCGACAGTGACTCGGATGAGAGCATGAGCAGCTCCAACTCCAGCGATTCGGAGCGCCGTGAAAGGCGGCGGGAGCTTTTGCGGTGGGCGCACAATGGCGATCCTTCATCGTTGAACCACAAAGAGAGTAACGAGGTCATTGACGAAGATGACGGTGGAGGGTCGAAAGAATTCGTGAGACCCGATGAAGGCGGCAGTAACGCTTCTGTCAGCGCTGTCACTTCCATGCGAAATTCCGCGGAGATAGCTACTCAAGCAGCCGAAGCCGACATGCATCCTTTCTCAAACGACAGCGTGAGTTTTGTTGTTAATCTTGGACTAAATACTCACTTAAATAATCAGATTGACAAGGAAACACCGTTACAAGTTCACGAAAACCCTCCAGTTGTAGTTGAAATGACGTCCGAGTCAACAAACCTAGAAGCAAACCAAATTAATATGAGCATCAATGGCACGGAACTCAAGGAATACGGACGGTCAAAGCGAAAGGCGATTCCAACAAAGAAAGTAACAGACGCGTTGAATGGGTGTCTATGCGGGAAAGTCTTGGGACCCAGCGATGATGGTGTGATTGAATGTAAAGCGAAGGGGTGTGAAACACGATGGGTATGTCTCTATTTCACGGTCAAAAAATCAGTTTTCATCATAATATTGTGCTAATACATATGTAGTATCATCTAGAATGTATTAACCTCGAGCAAATCCCACAGAAATGGGTTTGCGAGACGTGCGAAGGATCTGGAGGTGGCAGAGGGGGGAAACGCACGCGCCGGTGATGTCATATTACCATATCGGGATATGTGCCTGATTACGTAGTTAGTTAGTCCACGGAAAGTGGGCGAAAAAAATAATTCGACCCTAGGTCTTTTTTTTGTTTCGCGCACCCCCTTGTGTATAGTAGTAAAATCCTGTACTAGCTACGAGTTTCTTCAGCTATGGTGCCCCAGGCCTAGTCACCGCCTATTTGGACAAATTTTATTCAGGGTCCGGAATTTCCCCAATTTCTTAGCTACTTGGTAAAAATGCTCCTTTTACAATTATCTATCAAACCGCCAAACGATTTGTCGATTGGATCAAAACTGAGCGAGTTATAAATTTTGATTATCCTGAATTTGGCCTGATAAGATCTTACATCCAAATATGGTAATAATAGATTAGATAACGTGTTATCTAGCTGTTATCTACTGATCAAGCCGACCACCAACCATCTCTCGCACATGCCTGCACAATTTGTACCGTCTAGGATTGCATATCTGAACTTCAAATTGTGCATCTTTAGCCCCCAAGTCACTCTGATTAGCCTCCATCTACCTGACCACGTAGTCTGTAATCAAATCTAATCTAATCTGAGTACACTAACTATGGTCTAACTGCTTCAGGGCACCGGAAGATGTGATTCTGGAGCACTTTTGGTGCACAAAGTACATATTTTGATGTTTCTTGTCACAATTGAGCATCTTGAAAAAAAAAAAAATTTTGGCCACCAATTTGGCCACTGTCCAAATAGGCGGTGACTAGGCCTGGGGCACCATAATATCAGGAGGAATTTATGCGCCCCCGCCGTTTCACGTTGTATTGTATTGCATCATTCTTCATTGTTCTCGTTTTCGACATCGACATCGACATCGCCTCGGCCCTCATATCGCTTGGTTTCTTACCTATCTAGTATCAACTTCGACCCTCGAAATTTCTCTTCTTACAATCACGATTTCCCTTTCAATCCGACTTTTACCACTTGATAACATTCTTTTCAGATTACCCGACTGCTGGAAATGAGGCCTGAGGGCTCAACGAGTGCTATTAGGTGTCTTTTTGAAGACTACATTTTGACTACATTGCATATACAGGTTTTCTAGCTAGCAACTCACATAAATACTCAGTGCTATTATCGACGAAATATCACTGGGTACATACAGACTAATTCCGAAAGGTTTAGACTACGAGAAGTAGGACTAATCATAAGTACCAATGAGCAGTGCCTTCCGATCCAAGCCTTATTTATATCAGTAGATGCACCACATTCGACAGGATTTTTGGGGGTCTCGAAGGTCCCAGTTGGTCAAATGATCTATGGCGCTTAACCGGCGCGCCGACATCGCTCATGGACTATCGAGATGCTTGTCGAGATGTGAGGTATGTATCGTGGGAATGCAGTTGGCGGGCCGGATATAAATACCTCATTCAGGAAGAGGAGAGCGGACTGCGACGGAGGGGGTCTTTAGGGCAACCCAATTCCTTTTCTTCGAGTGTGACGGGAAAATTAACGGATATCTTCTTCTCCAGGCCTGTAAACGGGGCTGAGGGCTTCCTGATGGGATCGAATAAGACTGATCGTCTCTCCCCTCGGCGATGCTGCATCCAGTTGAGCGTCTAGTTTGACAGATGAAAATCAGATGGCGACCGGTTACTCATTTGGATGCTCTTACGCTATTGATACAAAAAGGGATCGTCTCGAGAGTCGAAATGCGTCTAGTCTCGGACCAGCTCTCTTAACAGTCCCAATTTGGCGGGCCTGTCAAGAGAGTCTGGGACACTTCCAACCAGATAACCGGGACATTCACTTACAAATTTGGCTGGTAGTGGGTCTTCCACCGTTTTTCATTGGAAGTTGACCGAATTTCATCACTGAAATTTCATAGCATTCTCTGTTAGAGCTCTTAAATAATCCTAGATACTCAAATAGGTTTCCTGAAGGCTTGGGGAGGTGCAAAAGATATCGAGAGATATTAGGGTAAAGGCTGATGGCACAGCCACTGCCAAAAAGCGTCTTTAGATTGAGGGCATTTACGAACGAATGTACAATGGATTTGAAATTGTAAAGGGCGAGGTAGCCTTTCACGAACATCATATAAATTACCAGCAAAAAAAATTATTCAAAAACGAGGTGGGGTAGGCAATAAACCGTCGAAAGTTGTAAGAGAAGGTCCCGGTTATCTGGTTGGTTGTGTCCCAGACTCTCTTGCGAGATATCCCAAAATGGATCGTTAAGAGAGACTGGTATGAGACTAAAATGCGTCAGTAGCAACTCCGAAACTAAAGGAAGTGATCTTATGGAAAGACTAGACAAGGAAGTCTCTTAGCACACGGAGGCTTGCGGACGTTGGGTTGGCGGGAGGACAGCCACAGGATGAGAAATAATAACGAGAAGAAACAGGGATAAGATCAAGATAAGGCTTACAAGTCGGGAAGATTGTCGCTGTGCTAACTGATCATCTTAGCACAGTCTACACGTTCAACTTTCAATTGACTCCCAGGGTATGTATACTTGCCCATCTCCAAGTATTGCAGGAGAATTCTGTCAAGGGCGCCATTCTTGCGTTCGTCAGAGCTTGATGGCACTACCATGCACTTCGCCGTCACTGGGGACGACGTCGGACAGGAAGCATTGTAGGACAAGCAGCTGCCATCGACGGTGGTGGAGAGTGCAAGCAGTGCCCTTTAGTCGTCCGTCGAAGAACTCTCACCGCGTACAACATACAATCCCTTCCTCTCATTGGACAGCAACCCACATGTCCCTCCCATTCCTGCGTACGATGGCTCTGATACCCTCGGATAGGCCGATGACGCCGTACCCATCATCTATTATGACAGGAAGAGCAGCAACGGAGCAGGACGAAGAAAATCGGGCCTGGTATTCCTTTCGATGTCGACGTCGACGATGATGATGATCGCGGTGTGTTTTTTTCCTCCTCATTTTTTCAAGAACGGTGCCTAATCCAACTATCTACTTTCTTTCGCAGATGGCCACACCCCCAAGAAAGGACCTAATACATGTAGACATCGACACCGATGCCTCCCCCGCAAATCCATCAATCGTCTATGTCTATGGAACCTCCAGCCCAGACCACCACAGCAGCACCAGGATCAACCAGATCTCCAAACATGTGCTCGTTGTACCTCCTCGCACCAAGATCGAGTCTAATCTTACCTCAACATCAATCACAACCAGAGCGCCACGTCATCATCACCGTCATCATCGCCTCTCATCTCATTCGCCAACCTTTCCCTCCTCGCTCTTGCTGTGCAGGTCCAGTCTCTCAGTATGCATTCATTTACTTGGGTGCTATTTATACCATTCTGACATCTGGAAACTCGTATTTTAAAATCACAATTAAAGGAAGCAAGATGGAACTGGGAGATGACAGCAGCACCAGCAGCCAATGCCGAGCCATGGAGGGGTCGATTTCGGGAACTCTCCTTCGAGGGCGCAGCTCGCCGCAGAAGCGCGCCTCTGCGCCGAATCAGCGCATGAGGAGGGCTGGTCCGATGGAGATGACGATGGAGATGAAGAAGGCAGTGCCAAGTTTGGAGTATTCGTGGATAAGGAGGAGGATAAGACGGTCGCGGCGAGATCCCGCCATGCGGCTCTTTCACACCTTCGTCCCACCACCACCGCCGTTAGCCATCCACTTTCCTTGCCAATGCCTTTTCTGAGGCACTTGAACCCGAATCCAAACTAGCAGTTCCCGCAAAGAAGCTGCAGTCATATTTCGTCGGTCTTGTCGGTTCCTAACACCGCATACATTGACTCATCCACCTCCAATACGCATCTCCGACCTACGTCGGCATTCGCGCTACTCCCATCTTGTCCGCTGATACACAAGGACCGCGAGCGGCGGCAGTTGAGGAAGAGGAGCTGGCCCCGAACTCAAGGGATGTTCGAACTAGCTTTAGTAATAGCTAAATCACCCAAGCTCTACGAGTAGGGTTCTTGCGACATCCACGACCTCGTCCAGAGGCATCTGAGGGTAAGTCCCTTTCCATTCTTCCTGTCGATGCAATGTCCCTTATCAACCGACCACCAGCACGACGGTGAGAAGGACACTCGGGTCTCACAAGCAAGCTCGATGATATGGGCGACGGAGACGACTACAACGTGGACGGCATGCTAAGAAGAAGAGGAGGCATGATGGGAAGCTGAAATCACTGCCAAACATAATGATGAGCCATTTTAATCGCTAGCCGACATTTCGAACAAAATGGCGTCTTTACTCGTCATTTACCACAAGTATTCGTATCTTGACAGCCGGTGGACTTCTCTTTCCCTGGAATTTTGGCTTGCTTTCTTGATAACCCTTCGACGTCAGGATGAATTCTGACAGTCTACAACTTCAAGAAAGGCCGCCTTCCGCTAGGTCAAGTATCTTCAAGGAAGAAAGTACTTCTGAGGCATACTTCCGAAACTGAATGGCGTCCCTGACAAGAAACTCGGGTTTTGGAAGAGACTGGGCGCTGAGGATAGAAACGAAACACAGCGTGCAATGCAGATCGCGGCCATCGGGATCGTACGAGCTACCATATCGATTACTGGTTCCTCTGCAGGTGTTGGCGCTGCAGCATGCTGCAGCGCGATTTCTGGGTTCCATCACATGCTGTTTACTCGTCGGATTAGTCAAAATGCCCGAAAAACATTCACAAGGTTATGACGTATACGTCTCCGTTGATGACCTTGATATCCCGGGGGCATATTGAGAATCACAATAACCGTACTTGGCGCCAGCGTTGTTGGCCGAGGATTTTCCCATGCCGCCATCCTCGTCCATCTGGGCGAAGTAAAGAGCGCCGTCGAGGCCACGAAGCAGTTGGGATTGAAGCTGAACTCCTCGGCGTCGTAACTTTCATTGTCGGGCACGATGGTGCTGTCCACTTGTTGCCGGTGTAGCAATTGGCCTAGCCGCTTTTTTATGCACCCAGCGCCAGTTGGAATCAAGAACGATGCCGCCAGCGATTGTGGCGCAACCGCCACGCTTCGTCCATTTCTGGCAGCGCAGGGAAGGATGCGTCTCCGTCTGCTATCCACCAACTAGTTGACCATGTACCACGGACTCAGAGATGAGACCGAACTAGAAGGGAGCGAGTCTCGCGAACAGGGATTTGATTGTGACTTAATGTGCTGCAGATTTGCCTGAATTCTAGAAGACATTTATTTATGCCTTTCTCGAACTTGGGTTATTGCAGATTTTCGCTTCAAATGCCTAGCGATATTCTCTCTTCGTATCTGGATGCTGACCTTCGCAATTCAAGCAGTTGGAAATATTTCAGAATGTTAGCTCGCCCAACTCTGCGCATTGTCCTCCTGCCGTCTTCCGGTCCTCAAGTTCGGATTCTCACTGACAGCAATTGTTAGCCATAAACGACGTGAGCTTAAACCGGTACAATGGAGAAATAGACCTGCAGCGTCAACCATCCAACCTTGGCAATTGATGATGATCCGAGCCAAGCTACACGGTAGAAGGTATCACCGGGTAGAGGCAGAGAAGTTATCTTCCAAGTTAATTCCAACTCGGACGAATAAACTCGGACAGCTGAGCAACAAATTCTCGGTCGTACCAGTGTTCTCTTTTGCGATTCAGAGCACGCTGAAGACGGATTCCCATATATAAACGAGTACTTGATCCATTCTCGAGTACAAAAGTAAAACCTTCTCCACAAGCCCGTCTCTACTAAGTACTTACTCAGGGCCTTCCATATCCATGGACGCTTCCATGGTCACTTCCTTCGGAATAGTAACCTCCGAGGCTGCTTCCGCTTGGGTTTGGCGGTGTGTAGGGTGTATGGACAGCTGCATTGTCGTAAAGCCCAACCGGGTGACTCTGCACCCACTGTGCCGTGGAGCCCATACTTGGATGCGTGCCATACGGGCCTTGAGCGTGAGGCCATGATGGAGTGCTGCCGTGGGAGTATGCACTGTGCATCGATGGACTATGGCTCGACGCCATACTTGGATGCGTGCCATATGAGCCTTGAGCGTGAGGCCATGCTGGCGGGCTAACGTGGGAGTATGCACTGTGGACCGATGGACTGTGATGCGACTCGCTAAACTGCGACAAATGCAAACTGCCAACACTTCCTGCATGCGCCAAGCTATTCATGATATGCATGTGGTTGGCCTCATTCGTATGCTGCTGAAGTCTCCATAATTCGAGACGAGAGTCATGAGAATGCGGATTGCTTGGGCCAGCATGCTGTGATGCACCATGGCTGGATAGATAGGCGCTGGATCCAAGAGGGGATGCAGGAGCTGGATTGTGGCTTGGGCCGGCATGTTGCGACGGATGTAGATGGCTTGGGCCGGCATGTTGCGACGGATGTAGATGGCTCGGGCCAGCATGATGTGATGCACCGTGGCTGGGTACATAGAAGCTGGATCCAAGAGAGGATGCAGGAGCTGGATTGTGGCTTGGGCCAGCATGCTGCGACGGATGTTGACTCCCTCCCGGACCCGGACCATAGGACGGAGAATGCGGGTAGTAGTTGCCTCCCGAATAGTGCGAAGGTCCATAGCTACTAGGATGCGAGTGGCTGCTTCCCAAATGCTGCGAAGATCCATGAGCGCTCACAGGTCCAGTCGAGTGATGGTATCCTGACGGCGAAAGCTTTGAAGAATACGGGTCGGTAGAGTGGGAACCGTGGTTGGAGCCGTGGGTGGAAACATGGTTGGAACCGTGCTTGGACTTAGAACCATGGGACTTGGAAGACTTGGAACCGTGCCCACGAGGTTCGAGGGAAACTCCCAGTGGGGCGGAATCAACGCCTGGCAAAATTAAGTGTTAGTACCAACTACGATAATGAGATGAGCCCAGCATACCTCCGAGAAGTAAGATAGCACAGAACGCAAGGGAGACAAGCTTCATCGTTATTTGGGAAAAGAGTTAATGCACGAGAGTGGGACAATTCGAAAGGTTGCCTGAACCTGAGGAATGTAGTTGGTTGAGAGAGAATTGACTAACGACCAGCGTATGAGTGAGGAGCTCCATCTCTCATTGTCCCGCCTTTATACGATTCAGAGGATGCCTGGCGCTCCCTTGTATTCACAATCGATGCCCACAACCGGGATTGGCAAATCTCCAGATTATTTTTAGCAGCGGAGTTATCGTGTGATACGATCAATCATGATTTCAAGTGTGGGTCCAGGACACTTGAAAGGTGCGACGCCCACAGGTGGAATTAGTAATAAGCAGATAAAATCTGGGATTTCCC
The DNA here is from genome assembly GCA_015499995.1 of Flammula alnicola. NCBI lineage: Eukaryota > Fungi > Basidiomycota > Agaricomycetes > Agaricales > Strophariaceae > Flammula > Flammula alnicola. Next base: position 278,773 of record JADNRV010000024.1, on the reverse strand, counting down.
CCTGAGCCAACGATCAGTCCAGCGGCGAGCCGTTTACCTTACGTGACGCTGCCATGTACTAGTAGCTGCTTTCTCATGAACCAGCTTCTTTATTTGTGGACAACAATACTTGTGATTTTTGTGGGCCAAGGATCCCTATCAAATGGGCAGGGCCAAAAGCAAAATACCGGGTGATCTATGACGAGCTAGTAACAGGCACAGAGTGTCGAATATTGTTCCAGGAATGGTGAAACAATGATTTTGCGGGTAGTCGACATCCATTTGGTGTCGGGTGTGAGAATAGCTACGGCTGGTGGCGTAGTGGCAGCAGCGGTGGTTGTCGTGGGTGTGGGTGTAGCACCCCGCGAAAGCTCGGTTGGCAGTTGTGGACATCGTGGTTTAGGTATCCTCAGAGGCGGCATCCATCACGATGGTATCTGCCCAATTGAGGTAGTTCATACCATCAAATTTCTCAGAAGAGTCTGCTCGCACTCGTGGAGAAAAGTTGCCGCTGTGGTGGCCGGATATGTGTAGTTCGTTGTGATTGCTGAGACTACATAGCAATTTTCGTGTGTCGTATTTTCTGATAAAGATGTTTACGTTCGGATGTTCGAAATTTCCAGATCCGAGATCCTTTGAGCTACGAAGCGCCGAAGCGCGGTGAGTAATCTCAGATGACTCACGGTAGATGGCTCTATAACTAAGCAACCCACTGCACGCAAATGTGAGTGGGGCTTATAACAAGGCAAGGGTTTCATCAGCAGTGTAAATTTCTGGCTTGTTTATTTAATATCAGCTCTCTTAATGCTCTAGGTTATTTAGATGAGAAAAGTTTTTTCTATAGTTGATTTTGTTCATGAATATGGATTTTATTTTATCGCCACGGCCGGGTTCTGATGATTGCAAATAAGGCTTTTGTTTTTGAAGTTTTTGTAGTCTGCGTTTTTGTTTTTGTTGCCGGCGCCGCACACGGGTCACCGCCATAACCTTAAACCTTACAAGTTTATGAATGTGATATCTGACTCATATCAAACACTGCCCTGCCGCGTTGAGTGCGGCGTGACCTACTTGAGTGCGAGACCATCCACGTGGCACGATGCGATCTGTCCTAGAATTTGGTAGCATTCCATGTGGGAAAGTGCGCAATGAATCGGATACAAATTGGGAAGGACGCCAAAGAGGATGGGTTTCCGAGACTAGTACAGGCGGGGCACTTCAAGTTGCGCGATCATGGGAATGCGCAATATTTGGGATTCTGGTAATTTCGTTGAGAATTTGAAGACAATAGGTTGCAACTTGCAAGGAAATGCAATACAGTGGGGTAGCGTTGGCGGGAACTATATGGCAGGATTTCGACATTTGATCGACAGAAGCCGCCATTTCGCCGAGTCTGAGTTTCAATTCTGCCGCGCAGACCTAGTATGAACTTCGTCCCCCGGCCTGAAATCTGGAGGATTTGAGGTATAAGGCGATCGCACTGTTTATTATTTATGTAGTCACACTGGTTGAAAATTTTAATGGGAGAATTACAACACAAAATAGGTATTAAATAAATAAAACGAGTCTATGTGTTTCTGCCAGGAGTGCGGGCTACTATTTCTTATTTTAGCGCTCACGGGCGCTTCGAGTGATGCGCATAAATGACATTGGCGAGAACCCACCCACAGCCAGCCACGTGTCTGGTCAACAAAAGAAAAAAAAAACAACTACATACATAGAAGTCGAAATTTATGGGGTGGATTTTATCAACTATTTAGGTGTAACAACCTCTCCTGAGCTTTGCGAGACTTACTATTTGGTGTATCATCAGTAGTTTCACAATTTACTAGCATTTGACCCGGGCTTTGCCCAGGGCATGCCCCGTGCCCCTGAGCCAATAAATATTATACTATTTGTCTCAACTCTCTAGTTTGTCTCCCATAAACACTCAATTAGACAGACTGTATCATGTTGCCACCTCATCCCATGCAATATCCTTCTGACTTGACCATTAAATATTGAATTAGAAGCCCATAGAATTAGAGTCTCAGAGTAAGAGCCCTGGGCCCCCATAGAGTAAGAGCCCCATAGAATAAGCAGCTTGTAGAATTAGAGCCTCATAGAATAATAAGCTCATATAATAAGAGGCTTGTAGAATAAGCAGATTATAGAATTAGTAGCTCATAGAATTAGAGGCTTGTAGAATTAGAGCTTTGTAGAATTAGAAGTTAGAACTTTGTAGAATAGAAGGCTTGTAGAATTAGAGGCTCATAGAATTCTCATGAGATACAACATGCCTTTAGTAGCTAAGATGTATGTATGCATTAAGAAATCAAGCAAGCAAAAGAGAGAGAAGAAAATATTCTATCTACATACAGATATCCTTATATGGCAATTGTCTAGAGCTCGGCCAGTGCGCGGTGAGTCGAGACATCAGACTCGTTGACGATTATACACCTTGACATTCGCGCATTTGTGTCCCGTTTCGCGCATTTGTGTCCTGTGCACGCCCGTGGGAACCGCCCTGCTTTTATAATATAAAGATGCACAACCGGAAAAAGCCGGAAAAACCGTGAATTCAGCAAGCTCAAAAAGCCTGGTCCCAATCGGCAAAAATTTGCCCTGGAAATCCGCTGATTTCCCCTGTAAAATACATCATTTCGAGGGAATTTTACGGTAAAAAAGGCTAAAAGCGGTGAAAAGCCGAAAAGTAAATTGTTAACTTGCTGATGGAGGGTTTGGGGATAAAATATCAGTGCCATAGGTATGTAGTTAACTATTCTGTAATTTGGTGATTATCAGAAGTATTCAGTAGAACTGGCATACAAGTTCTGAATTTCTTTCTATTTTTCGTTGAAATTACAGACAGGCTACCACCTTACATGGTGCCGGATTTGCCGAAGGCGGACTTTGATGGTGGGAAATCAGAAGATGACTGACGATATAAAACTCCTGCCGTATAGTTCCCGCCAACCTGAGTGGGGGCATTTGGCAGCTATGGAAGAATTTCGACATCACGCTTCGGAGTATTTGGACCTCCGGGTCCAATCATTACAGAATATCCGAGGCCTTCCGCAATTACTTATTGTATCGCGAAACCAACGCGAAACAGTTGAGCTTTGCGAATTCGAAAGGCGAATATCCGCCCACCTTCGGGCAAGTTGAAATGGTAAACATCAAGCGTCCAGGAAAAGGCAACATATGCATGTTGTCCTATTCCCACTGAAAAACAGCGCAAAAACAGAGCCGCAAACCGGGAATGCCGTTAACCGTGTCCGAGAGTCTATTTTAGGTGCATGCGTATAGAAGTGCAAGAGAAGTGTGGACCTGATGTGACCTGTTCACTAAGTACAGTTATTTCCTCATAAGAATAGCAACCCGCCTCCCTATAATAATTTTATACTCCTCAGTCAGGCTGAATTTGTATTTGTGGATGATCCTCCACCTTCTCCTTCTCTCAGCGCAGCTACTCAACAATTGTGACATGTGACTCCTCCGCAGCAGGCGCTCCATTCTCGAATCAAGACACCTCGCGACGGCTTACCATTTTGGTCAGTGCCTGAATATCTTACTTATATTGCTGATGGACCGACACAAAAAAAACCAACACTGACATAGTTTTCGGAATCAGCTGTAAGTTTGAGGGTATGCTCGCCATCTTCTAAGTTGGCAAACCCTTCAGTCGTCCGTCAAAGAACTCTCACCGCATACAACGTACAACCCCTTCCTCTCATTGAACAGCAACCCACACGTCTCCACGATGGCTCTGATACGGATAGGCTGATAACGCCGTACTAATCGCGGGGAGAGCAGGAATTGGACGAGGAACGGGAGCAGGAGGAATGAAAATCGGGCCTGATATTCGTTTCGATGTCGACGTCGACGACGACGATCCCGGCATGTTTTTCTCTATTTTCTTCTTCTTAAGGAACGGTGCCTAATCCAACTACCTGCTCTTTCTTTCGCAGATGGCCACATCCCCAAATAGGACGTCATAGACATAGACATCGACATCGATGCCTCCTCTGAAAATACATCATCTATGTCTATGAAACCTCCAGTCCAAACCACAGAGTCAACAGGATCTTCAAACATGCGTTCGTTTAGTTCCTCACAGCGACCTCGACTCCCCTAGTACCTCAACGTCAATCACAACCAGCGCCACCGGCAGCACCAGCACCAGCAGCAAGCGCCACGTTATTATCGTCGTCGTCGTTACCCTTATTTCACCCTGTCCCTCCGCTCGCCGCCGCCGCTCTTGCTGCAGCCTCTAATCAAGTCTCTCAGTGCGTGTTCGTTCGCTTAAATGGTATTCATACCATTCTGATATCTGGAAACTCGTATTTTAGAACCCTTTGAGATCTGGGATGACGATTTTGGATTTCATCCCGACAATCAAATTAAAGGAAGCGAGATGGAACTGGGAGACGATAGCAGCACCAGCAGCCAAAGATGAGCCACGGAGGAGTCGATTTCGAGAAGCTCTCCTTCGATGGTGTGCCTTAACTCGCCGTAGAAACACGCCTCTGCGCCGAATCGGCATGTCGAGAAAATCTGGAACGATGAAGATGAAGAAGACAGTGCCGAGTTTGGAGGCGGATAGGCCGCAGTTATCCACTTTCCGCCGCAAACTCTAATTCTTTTGGGAACACACAGCCACCCGACAGAAACCCGCCTTTGTTGATTCAACTCTATTGTTTGGCCTCGCAGCCCAATATAGATGCTGACATTCAGCGATGACGTGTTGCCCCGCCCTTTGCTGTTTTGCATGCTTTTGGAATCTGTTTATTATTATATCGTGCAACAAGTAGACTAAGTACTAAGACGCAGGTACTAACTGCAGAAATTCGGATCTCCGAGGGCGGAGCAGCATTTGTACTAGGTGCAGAACATGATATACTGTTCGTCTTCGAAGCTAGGAGGGGTTCGGCGTAGTGTTGGTGGCGGGCTAGAGCATGAAAAGGCGCTCGTCACCGCCGCGGGGAAATCCACGAGTGCTTTGACCCCTGGTGGAGTGCCGAGAATCTCAGGCAGGAAGATGTCCCATGAGATGCGTCTGAGATTTCTGCGCCTCTGTTCGTAGCAGTGAGGGCAAGTGCGAATTCGAAGGATGTGTTCGTGAGTCTCCACGTCCATTTCGCCGCATGGCCAGGCAGTGTGTTCAGTCGGGGGAAAGCGGCGTCAGAATTCGCCAGTGGATGCATGGCTCGTACGGCATTGGATCAAGCGACCGAAAAGCTCTCGTTGGTTTTCGAGAGCCTTGAAGTGCGGTGTTGGTTTTACTGATGGTGGTAAGCAGTTGGAAGAGGCATATCCGCCTGTTTTTAGTGAGTTCTGCCAAAGTTCTGCCATTCGCGGCGCCATTCCTTGAGCGTCCTCACTTTCACACTTCTGATTGCATCGGAGCGCGTCACTCCGCACGACGCCCGAGAACTGAGGTGGTGTTGTGTGGCTTCTTTTACGAATTCATCAGCTTGTTCATTCCCAACAATGTCGCAGTGGCCTGGGCACCAGGAAATTTCCACGGAGGTGCCGGGTGTGTCGTCTAGGAACCGGCAGGTTTTTGTGGAAGACTCGTGCATAATGTTGCGTGGGCATGGTTTGGGGTCGAAAATGGTGAATACAGCTGCGGAATTGTCAGCAGATACTAGCACACAGGCAGTTTCGGTCACAGAGTTCTTAATGAACTAAATAGTCATATAAATCTATTGAATACAAAGTGTTCTTCATACAAAGCAAGATGACGACAGGAATTACTGATACAAATATGTCTTCTCGCGGTAGTAGGAGCGCGGCAGTGGTGGATTAGGGTCAGGAAGTGTCGTAGTCATTGGAGGCAGCTGAGATGCCCCGCCTATGAGTAAAAAGGGCGCAGGAGATTGAACCTGCAAGGCCGGGAGCTGAACCACGACGTCGTTTGCTGAGGATGGGGGCACGGGCACGGAACTTTGAGGCGTAGACGTTCTGCATCAATGAATAGTAGTATCATAAAATTTCGATGCACGAAAGACTTACCCAGGTGCACTTATCGAGCTGCCGATAAATGAAACCTTCTTCGCTTTCTTTCCGCTCTGCTCGCCCGCTCCATAGGCATCGCCAGCACGCTTCTTTCGACCCTTTTTTGCGGGCATCATGGCATTCCGAGTTTCCGGCCACGAGTTCAAGTGAGGAGAGAGGCGTTTTGCTGCTGGGAGAAGTTGGCGCGGATGAAAGAGTGAGAGTTCGCTGTCGAGTAGTCGTTCGAGCTCCTCCGAGCCAGTGCGGTTGGTGTTCGTGTTATCGTGTCGCATGCAGGCCGCAAGTGTCTCCAGCTTTTCGACAATACGTAGTCGGTCTTGTTGCTTTTCCTTAAGGTAGGCAGCATCAGCTATTCCATCGTCAGGGAGACCAGTTGGAGCAGAGCTTTCCGCAGGCGGGCGATATACCAGATCGTCAAGAGAAGGTGAAGATGGCGAGACCACGTCGAGAGCAAGAGCCTCCAGTCCTGAAGAAGTGAAGTCGTCTGATGATGGGAAATATCTCTGGACGGCGGAGATGTGCTTGCAAAAATTTATCTCAGGGTAGTCCTGACATGTGCAGCTGTACGCCAAGATGTCAACGTCGTAGAATTGCCCAGCAATAGATGAAGACTTGATGTGATACAGAGGTTCCACAGGGTCAAGCTGAGTGATGTAGTCGGCAGGGATTTCGAGGCTTCGCTCAAGAATAGCCTTGCGTTTCCGGACTTCAAGATCAGGGCCTTCAAAGCCAATATACTCGCGGCGGTCCTTGAGCGCGTAGTATTCGACTACTTTACAGAGCAGGATATACAAGAGATGGTCGAGGCGGCGATTCCGGCGACTTTCAAGGAATTTGCCCTTGAGAACGTGATGCCAACTGTCAGTGGAGTCGCGGTGAGAACTTTGGTGGATGCAGGACAGTTAAAAGATGGGACTTACGCTTCCAAAATCATGTTGGTATCGCTTTGTTCATATATTAGACGGTCCTTTCGATAGACACCAGACCACATAGGACGGAATTCGTCCGTCATCCAGTACTCAACCAAATAGTCCAGAAAGTCAGTGGGAGCGAGCTGTTGGATCTCGAGCCAGGCCATCTCGAACTCTTTCGGGCACTCGATACGAATCCAAGCTTTGAGTTTGGTCCAGAGTAGAGGGTGCTGCGAGGTGACAAGGTGTTGTTGCCAAGCATGAAGCACGTGCCACCAGCAAAGTAACATTTTCGAAGTCGGAAAGTAGCGCAAAAGCGCCTTGATTTGCGCAAGGTCGCGGTCACTCATCAGCCAGCGAGGAATGATAAGGGGGCTCCGCCCGCGTACAAGGAAAATAAAATACCCTATAGTTTCAGCAGTTCCATTTGATGCGATCATCCACGCAACAGGAATACCTAGTGACATGTTAGTAGGGTTAGCAATGGCCTAAAAGCTAGAGGCACGCACCGTGGCCCCATTTGTTGCGAACAAGCAAGGATGTTAAAGTCATATTTTCATACATGGTTGTATTGTGAGTACCATCAGCGAAGAGAATATTGGAGCCATGCTCAATATATCTTTCGCGTTGCCAGGGGGTTTGGATCATCAGCGTAAAGGTGTCGGGTCGCAGTTCGGAGCCAGGAGGGACAGGACAAGTCTTTGATTTGAAACCGAGCAGGCTATCCACAGTACGAAGCTTATTCACCCATTCAAGCACTGAGATTCCGTCGTCCTTGTTCAAGCGGACCAGTTCGGCTTGAACGGCCTTCTCAATCCGCCGCACATCTGCGAGAACTGCAAAGTTATTTCTGTGGGGCTGAATTTCGCCAAGCTCGTGAAATCTGATGGTATCGACCTCGGGCGTCGTTTCCAGGCCCCGATGCAGCAAATCAAGCTGTAAAAATGTTAACTTGATCGATTGAACTTGAAAGAGTGCCGGCGTACAATATGACCAGAATCAACCTTCCCGCGAACCATGGCGGCAATCCAGTTGCGCGTTTTGAGCGAAAGCCGAGTATACTTTAAGTTATCTTGGCCAATTGGGTGGTCGTGATCCGAACGATACTTTCCGAGCACATTATTTATACCATGGTATGTCTTCACAATGAGCGAGCAAGTACATTTGGTCAATTTGCTGTCGACCTTGCGTTCCCAGTCGGGGTTCTTTTTCGTGTAGGATTTCCGTCCTCCAGTTCCAGACCGAGCGCAGACATACTGGATCCTTTCAACGTAATGCTCGGCTCCACTAATAGTCTTGACCTTTCGAAGCTCGATTGATGCCGTTTCTTCTTCCTTTTCCAGAAATCGCTCGAAGGCTTGCCAAGTTTCCCAAGCATAGTTGTACTTCTCAGACCATCGGTCGCTTTCATAGTCTCCATATCTCACCTTCGGCTCGGGCGGGTGCTCCAGACCAAAATTTGGGATGCCAAGACCAGATGAAAAATCAGGGGTGACTGATTCCGTGTGCGTGTTGCCTCCAAAGAGAATTCCAGGGTCAGGGGGAACCGCGTGAGCAAGTAGAAAGCTTCCGAAAGACATCTGAAAATTGCCAAAAAGATTTAAAACAAGGCGAGGCAGGATAGAACATAGCGAGATGACCAACAGCATACAGGTGAAAGTTGCCCAGTGCAGAAACAAAAGTGTCCAGAGACCCACAGGTGAATTGAGCAAGGAGATGGCCCGTAGTTGTAGAATAAAAAATAATAGAAGTGCTCAGTGAACCAGCAAGAGCGGGTATATAGGCGAGCTCAACGGTGCACGCGCGGTGAAGGAAGACGCATCAGGAAGACGCGTCGAGAATTCAAGAAACGCGACTTGCAAGTCCGTCACATGACAAGATAAATCCGACAAAGCTGGGCGGGCATCCTGACGATTTATTTTTACCCGGTGGCTGTGCTTCCCAAAAAAATTTAAAGTTTGCGGCGAAATCTCAAAAGTGATAGGCCGCTAAGGAGGAGGATAGGACAGTCGCGGCGACCTTCGTCGCACCGCCACCGCCGTCAGCCATCACACTTCCCTTGCCAATGCCTTTTCTGAGGCACTTGAATCCGAATCCAAATTACCAGCAGTTCCCGCAATGAAGCTGCCGTCCTATTTCGTCAGTCATTTCGGTTCCCAACGCCGCGTACACCGACTCACCCACAACCAACATGCATCTCCGACCTACGTCGGTGTTCGCCCTCTTCCCATCTTCTCCGCTGATACACAAGGAGCGCGAGCGGTGGCGGTTGGGGATGAGAAGCTGGCCTCCGACGCAACAGATGTTCGAGCCAGCTTCGATAGCTAAATCAGCTAAAGCTCTGCGAGTGCGGGTTCTTGCAATATCCACGACATCGTCCAGAGGCATCTGAGGGTAAGTCCCATTCCGTTCTTCCTGTCGATGCATTGACCCTTATCAATCGACCACCAGCACGACGGCGAGAAGGACACTCGGGTCTCACAAGCAAGCTGGTTGATATCGGCGACGCAGACGACTACGACGTGGATGGCATGCTAGGAACAAGAGGCACAAGAGGAGGCACAATGGGAAGCTGAAATCACCACCAGACATAGTGATGAGCGATGTACGTGGCACCTTTCTTTCCCTCTCCTCGCCATCTAACTTGCGCAGAGATGGAATATACGTACTTGGGGGGATGAGGGCCATTGCTTCGCATGGCAAAACGAGGACCAGGCTGTATCAAGTCTGAAATGTTATTACTGTAAGTAATATAAAATTTAGTTCTTGAAAATGCAAAGACTATTACCCCTTGGCCCACGGATATGTTGTACGACGTGGAGCATAAATAGCGGAGGCGGCGGCATTGTCTCTAGTGTGTAGGCATCTCTAACCTCTTCTCGCGCTGGTGGCATTGGTGTTTCTTTGTGTCCAGAGGATCGTTGCACTATAGATGTGTAAACGTAAGTTATAACTTCATTAATGGGTGCTGGATTGAGCTAACCTTGACCTAGATCCCGCTCAATCCCTTCCAGCATCGAAATCGACGCCCATCGTATACCGCTGTTCGAACTCGTACGACCCACCAATTGTCGATCGATAAGGAGTGCAGGGTGTCGAAGATTGCGGCGGAGAGGTTGATGGGCACTTGTAGGCGGTGTTTGCATGACCGCAGGTATGTCTGTCGCAGTCTGATGGTCATTCTGTGTCTGTTGGGATGGGCGCCATTGACAGAGTGCTGGGTAACTCTCCCAGTCTTCAAGCATCGTTCGCGTCCCAGGCTGTGTGCGCTGTATAACCAGAAAGGTAAGCTACGTTTTCTTTGCTCGTTATAGGATTGAACTCACCTGACACGTATATCCCGCCCTAGACCCTCCAGCGTCGTAATCCGTGCCCATGCCGTCCCACACCACAAACCGAACGGAATCCACACCCGATGCCGCCAGTCGAACACGGACAGCCTGTCAATGGCATGTGATAAGGGGTGTAGAGGACGCCGAGGGCGTAAGCGGAGGTGTTGACGGTGTACGTGGGATGACCGCCGGTTAGTCTCTTGCCTCCTGGTTCCGGTTCTGCTGGCCATCCTGGGTCCATAGGCATGGGCGTTGTTGGCTGAGCGCTGGCACCAATTGCAGTCATCGAATGCCGTACTCCCATCCCTCTTCTCGCCGAACAGCTCGACGCCCTTCCGACACTCGCCTAGGCCCAGATATGTCGCCGCCCCACTAGTAGGTCAGTTATCGGCTCTTCGTATTGCTGTAGGTATTGTCTCAACTTTCTCGCTCGCTAGTGCTTGCACCGTCCTCTTTATGATTCATTCTGGTGCACTGCAGAGTCGGAAAGGTAAGCCAGGAGTCGGTTTTAGTTATTGAGCTTACACGGAAATCTCACCCCACACTGCAATCCGAGCGCAGACGACCCATCGAGTGAAGCGCGAGCAGGGTGCTGCACGATGTCGAAGGTGTAAGCGGAGGGGTCAAGGGTGTATGCGGTCGGTGGTTGCTGGTTTGGCGGGTGCGTCTCTCGCCTCCTTCTGAGCTTGTTGTTGACTGTCATTCTTGTCCGTGGAGGGTTCTAGGCACTCTGAAACGCGAAAATGTAAGTGAGGGTTCATTTTCATTGTTGTATGAAGGTAACTAACCTGCTGTCTCGTACGTCTCATCTCATCATTCTATGAATAATGAGGATCGGAGCAGCTGCAACCCACGAAGCGAAAGACGCTACAGACACAGCATAGGGTGGGAGGGTGACAGCGGAATGTCAGCATCGAGGTTTTCGGGGTTGACGGTATGTCTCTCATCTCATTCTGGTTGCTACTCAGATGCCGAGCCATTTCACTGCTGCAAACATGGAAACATGAGCCAAAGAAATCATTGGATAGAAGTAATGTCGCGACGTAGGGATGTACTTACTTGGAGCCAGGCCATCAACTGCAGAGTCACATCATCACCGGTTCACCACCCATCTATTCCTAGAGAGTATACCAACCTCCGCCGAATGCTGATGATCAATGTCGAGCATGAGATGAGCGTTTGAGATGGTGTAGTAGGTAGATGTGCTTGTTAATACACCCTGGACCGTGAGGAAAACGAGGTGAGTACATCCTTACCTCCACCCTTTGACCATAAGACCATACCTTGCAGCATCTTCCATATCTCCAGAATGCCCAGATGACCCCAGATACATGCGAGCTCACTGCGAGCCAGGAGTGAGTCCATAGTCCAAAGATAGGATTTGTCTTTGTACGCACCTAGACTATGCAATGATAACTTGATCCTCCCTTATTTCCGGCGGTTTGGGGCTGCATCGTGTCCTTGCAGGTGAAATCGAGCGTGGGTCCTGGCATGTTGATTTACAGAATCTAACAAAGGCAGAGTGTCGACGAAATGAGAGAAATGACGAGGGAGGTGGAGGTTGCAGAAAGAGAAGTCGCTTCTTCCCAGGCTGGCAGCTCAGCCGAAAGTATTAAAGATTTCATTTATTGAGTGTCTATAGTACACGACTAAAGAGACGGTAATAAACATAATATCCTCATACGTACATTGATAGACTTCCAGTAAATAATTCCAATAAATAGAGATAAAACAAAAAAGCGGGACATTACACCCACAAGTAACTCCCCCTCTCACGAAGAACAGCAATCATTCAGGACCTTCCTCCTTCTCCACCCCTCACCCTGCAAGCGTATCCTATCCCCACCACCCGACGCCTCGCGGAAATGCATCGTCCGTGCATCGACCCACTACTCATCATAGTCCAACTGTGTGTGCAGATACTTACCTTGCTCCCCAAATTCCTTCCCGCGGCGCAACCAGAGGCCTCGAGGTCTCGTTCATTGCCACCATCGGTCGCATGTCACCGCATGCCCGGGTCGTACGTGCAGTCAAAGGTGGGGAGGGTTCAGCGGTGGCCACAGGCCTGCCATACCCCCCTGGGCCCTGGGTGCTCCTGCCCAGCGCTCTTGCAGCCTTGGTGTTCGTGGCCATTGGGGTACCCTCGAGTCCGGTTCTACATGAAAAAGAAGGTGTGAAGCTGTTAGCGAGGTTGTACGGATTGGTTTGCCACATACCTCAGTTCTGAATCCCTCCTCACAGGCCCTGTTCCATCGTCAGTGTCACTACCCATACCAACAAGGTACAGGGTAGCCATACACCTGGTGGCATTCACCATCTCCCTTGTCCTCCTCGAGCCCTCCCTCGCCGGCATCGTCATGTTTCCAAAGGTGATTCGCTTGCTTTGACGTGTGACGGTGCTGATGAGCGTTTGCATAGGGTGGGCGTGGGTTGGGCCTCGTCATGTAGCGGGTTCTCATTCAGCTCATATTCTTGCTGTTGCGGGTGCCGTTTCATGATATCGCAAAAATGGCAGATGGGCAGGCAACAGAAAGGTCATGTCGGCGACAACGAGCAGGCAGGAGGAGGGCCATGGTGGTGGAGGAACAGTACCGCTTGTGCCTCACTTTACGCGTCGCTCTCTTATCCTCGTTGACACATTATCCTCATGAGACGATGGCCCCAACAGATGGGTGAGTTGAGGAATGGGCAGGGGAGGTGTTGGCGGCAAGTGAGAGGTAGAGAGAGAGCGGAGAGGGCAGTACTGGCGGTTGGTTGGCGTGCTAGTATTTAGATCCCGCAGTGCCGAACCCGTTCAGTGATGCTGATGTGATGACATACAGTCATCATGTCCAGTCCAGTACACGCTGACTGATAGAAATCACGTCAGCATTCTCCGGGCCAAAATCTTTTCGAATTCTAAGTACATACTTCTTTAAGTACATTGAAATTGCCTGTCCAATGTGTTTGCAAGAACTGATTCTAATTTCAATAATAGTCTTTGAATTCCTAAGAACCAAATTTTATATTACAGTAATAACATTTCAGACTTGATACAGCCTGGCCCTCGTTTTGCCATGCGAAGCAATGGCCCTCATCCCCCAAGTTTACTTCTTCAAATACCTACTAACCTATCTATCAGCATATTGTAGATTGTTCATTACTTCGCCACCTCCCTCATGTGCAAGAATGAGCCGCATTGCTGCATCCACCACCACCTCCCTCGTGTGCAAGAGCGAGACGGAGGTGGTGTTTCGGCGATGTTCGATGCCGCCACCGCCTCTCCACCTCCCTCGCATGCAAGAGCGAGACGGAGGTGTTTCGGTGACGTTCGATGCTGCCACTGCCTCTCCAACTCCCTCGTGCCCAAGAACGAGACGGAGGTGGTGTTTCGGCGACGTTCGACGCCGCCACCACCTCTCCACCTCCCTCGCACTCGATGCGCCGCAACCGCGTCCTCCACCTCCTTTGCATGCAATAGCGAGCCAGAGGTGGATTCCTCAACTCTGTAAACTGGCCATGTGAAGCTGCCCACAATGGGCACATGAACTGGGGGGCGTACACAATATATATATCTTCGTTTTCTTATGTGTATTGTAGATAGTAAATGGAATTATTTTTTCACTACAAAAATGCCCCAAGAGCCGACTACGTATATGTAATAGAACTACAAAGCTCTACCACACATAGGACCTACTCTTGAGAGCTTCTCCAAGCCTCTCAAGTTCAATCCGGCCTTCGACGTCGTCCATTTTGCCACGGCATTCACATCCTCATCCTTCACCAGACCCAATAAACTCCATGACCCAAGACATAGAAGTGCACGTGTAGATGTTACAGAAAGCCGGCTCCGTGTGTGGTGAAGAATAAGACGTCCACGGCTGAAGAGCCGCTCAACATCAACAGATGTTGCTGAAAGAGAATATGAATTGGTACAAGAATGAAAAGAGAAGAGATAGTGCTTACCTGGAATGGTGAGATAATCGAGAGCCATTCGGTGGAGGCGAGGGTATGTTTTGTGTTTCTCCTTCCGCCACTTGATGGGATCCTTCACATCCTCAGGTTCACTTGCAAGATAAAGTTGAAGTTCATCAAAAATGGCCTTTGGGTCCAAAGGTGCAAGTGCCGAGTCGTTGGTGCATCCCAGGTGTGTTCCTGCGCTCTGCCTCCACCGCCGACTCCCTGTGGTATGAAATGATACTGGTAAGTCGTTATTCGAGAGCCGATGTGGTGTTCATGGACTGACTTCGGGTTTGTCCAGCGACTTCACGGCAAGAGAGAGGGATGGGGGTAAGATACATAGGAGTTTAGGTTGGAAATGAGGAGCGGGTGGGTCTGTACACAATGAGCACACCACTGGTAAGTCATATGCGATGAAGTGGAGGTGTTGTGGTACTGACCTTGGGCATTCTCCAGCCGTATCGGCGCTGTCAAGTACAAGAGAGGTCGCTTGCGCTCAGGCCGTAGAACAGGGCGCGGCACTGCCGCTCTCACTAGGGGGGCAAAGGAGCGTGGAGCAAAGGAGCAAAGGTTGACGAAGAGTGGGTATAGTCGCCAGCTGTTGCAACCCTTTCGATTGGCGTGGACGTTGGCGTTGATGTTGGACGAATGTTGGTTGGGCATCGGTACGGAATCGACTCTCCGCTTCGTCGTTGCTGACAAGACCTGTGGGGGACAGACAAAGATTTTGTCCCAGAGAGTGCTGATGTAATTTCTATCAGTCAGCATGTACTGGACTGGACATGATGACTGTATGTCATCACATCAGCATCCATCACTGGACAAGGCACCATCAGCGCATGACCACGTGCAGAAACATTTCAACTTTCACAAAAATATGCAAAGGACTGTAGTATTGCTCGGACGATGGAGATCTTGGGCTCAATTGAAAGCTATTAATGAGTAGAATTCATCTATCATAATTTTGGAGCTTAGTAAAAGACCCTCCTATGTGAAATTTGCGAATTACTGTAGACACTTCCCACATTTGGACATTCTTTGACATTGTTTGACATTGCCTTTACCTGGCACAGGGCTAGCCGGTCCGAAAGTAGGCTCACATTTGGAAAGTAGGCTCGCACTTAGAAAATACTCGCATTTAGAAAATAGGCTTGCTTTTCTAGTATGTAGCTAGTGTAATATAATTTGGGTGGCTTGGTCAAGTAATGTAATGCACTATTAAAGAAAAAGGCTCGCATCGGAAAGTGGCTCAGCTTGCAAGCTTGACGTGTGCATGCAAATTGCAATAATTTGGGGAGCCACATCTGCAGCATCAAAAACTGTTCAGTGGTGCAGTGGCGGCGTTGAAGGGAGGGTTGGCTGATTGGCCGAACCCTGCTATTACTAAATATACTCGGCAGATTTGGTGAATGGTATCCCGATTCCTGAACTAGAACGCACCAAAATTGACTATAGATAAGATAAACCTAGCCATCAGACAAACATATACAAAATTTCCCTCAGTTTTGATGCCAAAGGGTCCTCTCTGCAGAGGTCCGGGTTATAAAAAAAAAAACGAAACCCCTAAAAGGGTCCTCATAATCACGTGTTATACTTTATACTCATGTGACTATAGATAAGATAAACCTAGCCATCAAACAAACATGTACAAAATTTCCCTCAGTTTTGATGCCAAAGGGTCCTCCTGCAGAGGTCGGGTTAAAAAACGAAGCCCCTAACGGGTCCTCGTAACAGGGTTTTCGTTTTCGTTTGTGAGCCAGGACGAGCCGTAGTGAGAAGTCCCAAGGCCGGACGCAGCGGAGACCAGATCGAACGAGAGATCTGCAGCAACGGTAAGTGGTCCATGTGCTATGCATTGTGGAAGAAGAGTCTGACGGTGTTTCAGGTGTTGTTCATTCTCTCCTTTGAAGCGTGCTATATCAGGTTGCGGTAGTGTGAGTCCTTCCTTTATGATGTGTCACATAAAACTCATTCCGTTTTCTTCTTAATATTTTGTAGTGCGGCGGTGGGTCTGGAGGAGGCGCAAGTGGTCTATCCGGCGGCGGATGGAATAATGGCTCCGTGTTAGAGGGACAGTGGAGGAGGAGGTGCATCTAGCCGTGGTGGATCATGATGTTATTATGATCCATGCTTAATTTTTGTCATCAAATTTCACCCGAATGCCTTGCGTACTTGCATTATTTAGCGCGCGCCTAAAGGCGTAACGCATACATACATCAACCAATGGCGGCCCGGAGTTTTCCGTCACCGCCGCTGGTGCATGCGCCCGGACCAAAGACTCAACGTCGCGACAAGGTCCCAGGGGTGTACTGATCTTCTCCTCTCCTTCGCCATGTGGGCAGGTATCCGCCATTCAAACCGCTAGTGATATGTAACAAAATGGCGTCTTCACTCGCCATTGGCCACGAGTATTCATATCTTGACAGCCGATGGGGAGGAAGGCTTCTCTTTCCCAGGAATCTTGGCTTGCTTTCTTGGTAACGCTTCGACGTCGCGATGACTTCTGAGGGTCTACAACTTCAAGAAAGGCCGCCTTCCACCAGGTCGAGTATCCTCAAAGAAGAAAGTACTTCTGAAGCGTACTCGAAGGATCTTCCGAAACCGAATGGCGTCCCTGGAAAGAAACTCGGGTTTTGGAAGAGACTAGGCGCTGAGGATGGAAACGAAACACAGCGTGCAATGCAGAGTCGACATCTCGTGATGATTGGTGGGGTGTTTTCGTACTTGAAGTCCCGGTACCCTGCGAGCTCATCTTGAAAATTCAAACAACAGCTATCGGGGGCACAATTGGCACAGGAATATTCTTGAGTGCAGGATCTGTATGTTTCTTCCTTACCGCCATAAAAAAGTTCTTTCCTAATTTATTTGCAACTCGCATGCTAGGCCGTTGCTCTGGCTGGTCCTGGCAGTGCTTTACTGTCCTACTTTGTCGTTGGGCTGTTCGTCTACACGGTTGTTATCACTCTGTAAGTGATCTTTCGCATCGTCGAATCCCAATGGACTCAGTGGATGACGGCTATGCATATTTACATCTCAGTGGCGAGATGTCTTCAATGTATCCGGTATCTGGCGCGTTCTCCGTGTTTGGAACACGATTCGTCTCACCAGCCTTAGGGTTCACTCTTGGTATCAGCCTTTCATATGTACCTCGTTTGATAGGGTTCTGAGGCTATTTTCGATATTGTTAGGTTGGAATTACTGGTTGCAATGGTACGCCGAGATTCTTTACATGTATCTGGCGAGGTACTTAAAACTGAAATAATATGACTCTTCAGGAGTCTCTCAATACGTAAGTCCATTCGGCATCGATAATCTGCTTTGAAACTACATATCTGTTAACGTACAATTTAGCAAGCGAATTGACCGCCGCAGCCGTAATTCTGCAGTTCTGGACACAAGCCTTACAGACGTGGCATTGGGCCCTCATCATCATCGTCCCTATATTCGCGTTACAGTTGATACACGTCAAAGTCTATGGTTCGTCTGTGTTATTTCCGCTTCCATACTTACGCTGACTGGCGTGTATGTAGGCGAATCCGAATACTGGTTTGCTATGATCAAAGTAGTAATGATCGTCGTCTTCATTATCGTAGGCTTGATCTTCGACTGGGGAGGAGTTAAAGGCCATCCTGGTCCGGTATGTGCTGGTCAATTGTCTTCCACTGACTTGAGAGCGTTGTTATTAAATTCTTGTTATTCAAGGGTTTATCTAATTTTCATGACGGCCAAGCTTTCATCGGAGGCTTTGCGGCTTTCGCTCAGACATTCGTCTACGCGTTTTTCTCTTTCGGAGGCATCGAGCTCGTCGCTGTTGCCGCTGGAGAATCCGCGAAGCCGTACAAATCTGTCTTTCGTGCCATCAAGGCCACTTTCTTCCGTATCATCCTCTTTTATATCCTTACTATCTTGACCATTGGGCTGTGCATCAACCATGCAGACGATACTCTCTTGACTGCAGCTTTCGGTGAGCTCTCTTCCTAGTTGCCCTTTTATTTCCTCCTCGTGCTGATTGGAATCATGGTCGTTCTTCAGATAGTGACGTAGTCGCCTCTCCTATCACCGTTGTTTTCGTCCGTGCTGGATTTGGGGCAGCCGCACATGTCGTCAATGCTGTCCTCCTAACCGCCGTACTATCAGCGACAAACTCGTGTTTTTATGCCAGCTCTCGCATGCTCTTATCGCTGGCCCGAGCCGGGGATGCTCCGCGTGTATTTGGATGGGTCAACAGTCGAGGAGTGCCAGTTCCTTCACTACTGTAAGCTTTACGTTTCCTCGTGGTTCTTACAGGTCATTCACGTTAATCGCCTTCGCAGACTGTCCCCATCAGCAAATCCACAATTTACTTGTCGGACTTTCGGCACTTTCCGACTTGTCAAATCATGATTTGCCACTTTCGGAGAACAAGAACGCCTTCGCTCATCATCCACAGGTAAGTTTCTGAAGAACTTAATCGTAGATTTCTTCCATTAGATATACTTGTAGATATATTTCAAATAAAATTGACACTGCAGTTTGTGGTTGATGCACAGAGGGTGAGATATGCTGACAAGTTGACCCCATTTACAAAATGGTACATTTGAGCCCTTCAGTATCACTCAAGCTTTCAAAAAGTGAGATTTGAGATGCTTATGTATCAACAGTTCTATGCCCAGACAGATAATTAAAATTTTCTTTGAGTTAAATGAGAAATATTGAAAATGACTTTTCGACTTGTGAGAAAAGTGACCTAACTTTTTGACTTGTGACTTTTTGACTTTTTTGACTTGTACAAGTCGCAACAAGTCGCAACAAGTCCCAAAAAGTAAATTCAGGAAATACTGATGGGCCTTGCGTTCGCGTTCTTGACTTTTCTAACCACGATTTGGGGCGAGGGCATCGTGTTCACTTGGCTCCTCAATATTAACGGAATCTCAGCTCTCCTGGTCTGGACGAGCATTGGCTTCATCTCCATCCGATTCCGACAGGCGTACCAATCTCAAGGCTTGTCGTTGGCCGATTTGCCCTATCGTCAGCCGTTCTACCCATTACTGCCCATAGGCGTAATCATCTTGGGCACCTTGATGTTCATTGCACAGGGATATGCTGCTGTGCGTCAGCAGCCGTTTGAGCCTCGTGTAAGCCATTTCTTTTTTTTTGCTTTCTATGAATTGCGATTGAATATTTTTTGCTCATCACCGCCTTTTCTCGTAGAACGTCGTTGCGACCTATATTGGGGTAGCGCTATATGTCGTACTCTACAACGGATACTCAATATACGAGCGATTCTTCCTGTTGAAAACCGCGCATTTCGTGCCCAAATCTGAAGTCGATTTTGAGACCGATGCGGTTTGGGGACCTGGGGAGGGGGATGCTGTTCGTGCACGCGATCGTAAGGAGTATGAAGAAAAAGTAATAGTTGAGGAACACCCAAGCTGGACTCGGGCGCGGAGCTGGATCAAGGAACGTGTAAACTAATGGGTAGAACTGCAGTTGTAGCGCATGGTATAAATAGTTGTAGACTTCTTGAGTGGTTGTGGCTTGCTGAGTCCTCTTTGCATGATAATCCATGGTTGGAATAATTTCGTCAAATACATCCATTCAAACTACAGTAAATGCAGCGAGAAGCAAATAAATTTCCGCGGGTAATGGGACTCTGAGAAAGGTTTTTTTGCGATAGATATCGTACGAATGAGTAGAGGGAAAATGGAGATGTAACCTAGTATATACAGAGGTAAGAAAAATGATCATCGTCGGAGGACCAGCATCGAAGTCGTCACTATTCCCGCAAGCACACCCACGACACCCACAACGGTCCACCTAGTATAGTCCTCAAACGAATTCTTGATCATGTGCGGATCATCAACAGAGGCGCCGCGGAACGTGTAGAGGACGACGGCAGTGATGAATCCGATAAGGGAGTACGTGAGGAACACCATCGGCAGGGAAAGTGCAACTGTTCGCCTCTGGCATAATAGAGTATTCAGTCAATGCATCACAAGAGAAAACAAGATCGATACACACCGAGATTACCATCAGACCCTCAATGCCTACATGCGATATTGGGCGTTCCATATCTGCCTTATGTCTAAGGATAGCCACCCCCGTCGCAACCATCGAGAATGCGGCAAAGATGACCGCCACCATGCCTGCAGTCCGCGCGACATTATCCAGACCTGGCAAAGCAAGGAAGGTCACAGATGCGCTCAACACAATCGCAGCCTTCCCATGAAAGATAGGTGGGTATATGCGGTTTACAACTTGGTGGAAAAGAAAGGGGGTGGGGGAAGGAGGAGACTTACCACTAAGCAGGTACATGCCCCAATAACGATCAGAGGGCTTCCATTCCGGAACATCCCAGACTCTTGGTCGACGCGGCTGGACAATCTTGCTCGCTCGAGGAAGAGGTATGGAATTCCAAGGCAAAGACAAGAGATAAGGAAGTCGAACATTGCCCGACGGATAGGGCGATGTTGGACCGGCAGCGCGTTGGCGGCTGAGCTAACGTCTTTTGGCAACGGTTTGTTAGGGCGGAAGTAAGTTTGGCGCCAGAGTGCTAAGAGAAGTCATTTTAGAGGACAGCTATGTCAATTGACGATAATTATCTTACCGACGCGGAGAAGGATCCGGGCAACCACGCGAGTTCGAATGCCGTGGTCATCGTGATGGCCTTCTAGAAAATTACACGCTTAGCTTATGCTGTCTTCACAATGAAAGGTAACATACCGCTGTCGAACGAGCGGAGCAGAGCCATCAACTCTTGACACTCTTCCTGAGTGAACGGTGCAGGAATTGGGCGTTGAGAAGGCAAGAGACGATCTATGAGGAATCGCGTTAATTGTCATCAACAAATGATAGAGCAAGAAACATACCAGTCCATGCCCAAGTCAATACGTCCATCGCTTCGGCCTTGGACTTGTGAGGCAGGGCCGTGTGCGCAGGATGAGCTTCCATGAACGACCAGAACCGATACTCCATGTCCAGCTCTACAAAGAGTCTCGTCAGTAGAAGGAAAGAAGGAAAAACAATCACGACGTACGATCTTCTTCGTTCTTAGGAGCACTGGCTCCAGCTTGCTTCTTGCCCTTGCCATGTCCTCCATGTCCATGGATATGTCCTCGTACATACCCAATCACCCTCCTGTCCTCCTCATCATCCTTGACGACCGTCCGTGCGTGATGATCGACCCAATATCTCTCAAAGTAAATCACCACGTCACCCTTCTTACCTCCTCTTCCTCCCGCCTTTGCACCGCCCTTCTTGCCGTCCTTCACTTCCCGCAACCACGCCTCAACGCCGACATCCAATGTCTCATCTCGCCTCTCATCCATCCAGGCCTCGACGGCAGTCAGCACACGTTCAAGGCGCAGATTGACGTCAGTCGTAACGCGCCTCGTAGGGTGTACGTAGTAAATTGTCCCATCTGGAAGGTGGTACTCCAGCCAGCCAAGCTCGTGCAAGCGAGGTTGATTAGAGACACCATGCGGGTTCCACGATGATGAAGCCAACGGCGAAACGGAGGCCTGGTTCGTTGGAGTTGGGACACGTGCCGGCTGAAGGTAGGAGTTCGGCCGCTTGTTGGGAGTAGTCGGACGAGCCAGGAGAGGGATCCTTTCGCTAAAATACGCGACTCAGTAAAATAACAACATAGTACACATGTGAAACACGTACTCGGTCTCCAGCATCCTGCTACCTCCGAAACTTGACTGCTGCGATGGAATCTGATGTATTGGCCTTGGAAAAGTAGACAGTCAATGCCTGCCTAACGAGTCTGGGTATTAACAAAATCTTACTGTGGCGGTACGACCTCGTGGAATGCGGGCAATGGCATAACAATTGCGCCTCGAGCATCTTCATGGGTTTCAATCGGAATTTGAGAATGTTGCTCAGAGACTTCAGGTCTATGAATATATTCGTCAAATATTGCTCTTTCAAAGTAAGAAAGGATGAAATAGAGCTTACTGAGGCATCTGTGGTGCTTCCGACTGCGTGATAGCGATTATCGGTGGGACAGGATCGGCGAAAGGGTCTTCAGTAATTTCGGGATGCGGGTTCGGCATCCTATAAAGCAATATAATGAATACCTTGATCAAAATCCCAGGTTGGAAAAATGAAAGGCGTACTTGAAACTCGACGCTCGACTGTGAAGACTACCGTGTCCATTGCCACTTGGTTCTCCAACCGGAACAGGGATCGGAATGGGCAACGATCCAACGTACTGGCGTTGCTCTTCCTGTTCACGAGGAGGCACACTAGACGACGCCCACACATTGTGCGGCTTCTGGTTGTGCGAAGCACCACCCCAGATGTCCGGACTCATGTACTCGGGCAGGTCGTAGCTCGGCATGACGGTGGTGCCGAAGGCAGGTGCAGGCATCTGGCCCGTTTCTCGTGCAGCAGGTTCGCTCTGGTGCTCCCCGCGGTATTCATCCGCGGCTGGCTGATGCGGTTCAGCGATAGGCATGGATGGTTCGCCTCGGTAATACGATGCTGCTTCACCTTGCTCGTAGTCTGGCTCCTGCGGCTTCACTTCCGGTATGGGCGCGGGCGCGGCGATGGAAGTATTCGCATCGGCAGCCTCGACGAACTCGGTCGGCACATGTTCGGTAGGATCGAAGTCAAGCATGCTCTCCGCCATGGGTTTGTCGAAGTAAGACACGGTCTGCTCGAGGACAGGTGCTTCGATGGCTGCTGTGACTGGCTCCTCTCTCGCCTCGACTACGTGCTCCTCGACTACGTGTTCCTCGACCGCATGCGCCTCAGCAGGCGGTGGTGGAGCCGTGTTAATTGCGGCATCAGGATCTTGCACTACTTCAGGCTGAGGCAACGTCGCAGGCTCTTCTGTGAAGGCTCCGGGATTTCCAGCGGAAGAATCCACGACAGGAGGAGGGACGAATTCAGCCGAAGTCGTGGTTTGCTCCTCAGCAGGGGGCGGAGGAGGACCCGTGTTGCTTGCTGCGTACGGGTCTTTCACGACGTCAGGCTGGGGTAACGCCTCTGGATCGTCGGTAAATGCGCCGGGATTTCCAACAGAGGAATCGATAACTGGAGGAGGGACATAACCAATCGGACTGGTGGCCCGCTCTTGCTCGGTGGCAACCGCCGGCTGAACGGGTTCTGGAGACGCAGCGATAGTCGATTCAGAGGGCTGAGTTGCGACCACGGTTTGCTGAGCTAGAGGCGATGGACCGACTGTTTCCTGCTGCGTGGCCTCTGCCTCGCGAGCTGGGCTCTCGGCGATTGGGGTTGGGACGGACACCAGCTGAGTAGGAGGAGGGGTCACGACTGTAGGTGCAGTCAGAGAATCACGCGAGGAAACTCGTCTGAGAGAGGAGGAATCACTATCTCTCTCTCCAGAGGCAGGTGTCGAGGGGCGCGCGATACTGAGTATGGTAGACGAACGGCGCATGGCTGCTCCCATACGGGAGGCCCATTTCGAGGCTGGCCTCGGCGTGCCGGGGGGTGTTGCGCTCATTGTTGTCTACGGTCTACGGGGGTGAAGAATATAATAGATAGAGAGGATGAAGTCCTATAGGATGTCGAAGGCTCGTGTTCCGATGAGTGCAATGAAGACCAAGTGTGTTGGTGGGTAGGGTGAGGATGCGAAGACATGGAAAAGAAGCTTAAGGCATTATCAATGAGATGCCAGGAGGTTGCGTCGAGGCATGGTGGGTGATGCACGATACCGAACTTAGGTGTGAATGCGTATTCCAAGGGTCGTGATTATCGCGCGTAAGTGCTCGGATCGCCACCTTGGCAGGCCAACACGTTGTCCGGCGCGTCCACCCTGCCAATCTGATACTCGTCAAGCCTGCCACTGAGTTCTACTCGAGGTTTCGAAACATAAGTCCGGGTTTGATCTGGCTTGAAAGAGTCTGCTCTCACCTCAAAGGAGATTAGACAAGGCTTGACAGTAGGGAGATAGATCACAAGCCTCAGCCACGAGGCACCTCGATTGTGCTCGGCAGTGATATGACGACAAACACGTTGCCTCAGAACACATCTGTGGCCGTGAAATGGCGCGAAATGAGTCTCCAATCTCATAGCCCTGCTGCGAGAACGTACATAAAACGCCTCGTTGGACACACGCTTTCGCGGCAGGCTTGAAGGCCGCCGAAGTCTGGAATGTACTTACCGCCGTACTGTGCTGACGGCAATGCTTAATCCTGGAGGTAAATCGTGAGCGGCGAGGGTGTTACGGAAGAAAGAGTGCGCTGTGTCCATCTTGAAGGTTTCTGTCGCTTTCAAGCTGCCCGTCACCGACGGTGATGGTGGCAAGAGAGTGCATCGTGGTGCACAGCCACCAAAGCCTCGTCTCTCCGGAGTCCCATAATTATAGCAAATAAATTCATGCGATTCCTCATCTACCTACATACAAGCTTTATTCGCGACTTTGTGCTACGACAAAAGCAGGATGATAGGACAGTGACAAGAAACGAAGGGCCACAACGCTAGCATACCGCGTTGTACGGTTTTACTAAATGAGGCATTTATTGAAACGTCTCCAGCAGTGACGCCAAGCTGAAAAATCCTAGAGTCTCGACGCATTGGATGGAAACGGTTGAACGGCACTGGTAATCGTATTCAGACAGAAACCTGACCAGGAAGAGGATGTCATGAAAGCCTACTGTTGAAGCACTGCCGAAGAGCCAGAGTTTTGCGAATCCGAATGACATGGGGCATTTTCACTAGTATCAAGCATCCGAAAGCGTCCAGCCTCGAGATCCTCCATTCTGCTTGGGCTTCACCATGAAGGGTGTCCCAGAGAGCACAGCATGGTGTACCAAGGGCATTTGATGCTTGAAAGGATGCCATCAGTAGCTGGTGTTCAGTTGAAAGTTGAATAATAAAATATAGCGTGAGGTATCCTGTTCAACAGAGGATGGAAGACGTTCATTTGTGGTAGATGGAACACGAGAGTTTCCTGTACTCAAAAAAGGAAGAGATCGTTGTTAAATGGATAAGACGAAGACCGGGACGGTAGAGGAGACGCGGAATCCTTTCGCACAAGGAATTGAACGCTGTGGGTAACTCGTAGATGGAGCTTTGCAATGGAGTACTCGAATAATGGTATTCTTCTAAGGTGTGCAAGGGGAAAGATTCTGGATAGACGAGCCAAGTGTCTTCCGACCCTAGGGTGTACTCCGCACTCCAATCAGTCTTCGAGAAATCCGGGTCCAAAGGAAGATCCAGAGGCGCAGGCTGTCCAGTATATGCTTTCGTTGCCTCTATGATCGTCGGCACTGGGCTAATTACGTGAATACAGAGGCGTCACCGGGGGAGCACTCGGGCCAGGCCTGTCGTCAATCCAGATTCCACTGTTTCCAGAATCCAGAGTTCTAGCGAAGGGATCGCTCTCCGACTTTGCAAGCATGAATATTCGAACTTGCGACTCGGACTCTCTGTCCTGATGCATGCCAGTCAAAGATCTTCAAAACGAGGCTCAGAAATACTTTATGGAAGATCGTTGCTCGATTTTCTGGGAGAAAGCGTCAAACCGCAAGGCCATAAACATGAAGAGAGCCTTACAGTGAGGTGGCTGGCATATTCCAAGTTGCAGGTTTCGAGCCAAAATTGCAAATTCCAACCGGTAGTCCACGTTCGTCAATTTCGTCCTTGTTTGTTTTGAAGGCGTTCGGCAACTCGCTCGCCCCGCGCCCGTGCTCGCAAAGAGCTCTCAGAGATGTGCGATGATGCATCCAATGATCCAATCTATCCCTGAAGTCAACCAATGAGATTATGAACGAAGAAGATCATGCAGCAAAAGCATAATGACGAATATTATTTCTTTATCATAGCAGCAACTCGTTTCGATCGAGTGACCTCGGGGTTATGGGCCCCGCGCGCTGCCACTGCGCCATGCTGCTCATTTTTGTTCATTCCAAAGAATATATAAGTTTATTGAAGAATCAGAAACAAACCTCTCGTAAGTACAGGGCTTCTTGATCAGACAGGAGCGCTGAAACCCTTCCTTGAAATGACGAGTCGATAAAGAACCAATAAGGGTGATATCGAACGCTATGAGGACATATAAAGTTCAGACTATAGAACAAGATGCGACGAAGCACATATCAATAAAGGCCGGTATCAGTATTACACCCAACCGCAAAACATCGAGTTCATCTGAACGAGACTCCTGCTGTCGACATGGTATAGAAATTTTAGAATGCAAGGAGCAAGTAAAAGCAGAAACCACCAGGCGAGGCGGGGGTAAGTATCTGGACTGGATTTCCGGGAAAATCCAAGCTGGGATTGCAGTTTTCAGGAAGAAATATTTATCCTGGTTACCATCCTCCGCGATCTTTCCTGACTCTTGCACGTTTGCAAACAAAAACAAAAAATGTCGCCGCAGATCGTCCAAGATCGAGACGAGTTTTCAAGCGGTCGCAGGGCGGTTGAATTCCAGATTGATATTGAATGGACATTTCCAATTCAGAAAATGGTAGTATATGAGGAAAGGCCCTGTGCACAGCTGTGCACATGGTCGCCTATGTTGCGTCGGCTTTCAATCGAAACGCTGTTTTGCGCTCTCAGTCAGTGTTATAGAACAGTATAGAGTAAAAATCGCTCTACAATAAGATACACCTCAATAAGATACACCTCCAAATTCAAACGCGAATATAACTTATGTCCACTTTGACGAGGGCTTAGACAAGCTCTGGACGATGCGGGACCGAGAGGAATATGGAAAAGATCCGTAGGTTGCAAGTCGTCGCAATGGGACCACTGACCAGTAATTTCAGCGAATTCCCACGGGCGTTTAAACATTTTAGACTCGGAGTATTCCCGGATATTCTTCACACGGATCAGACAGTTTCCGATCAGTCGTTGTGCCGCGTCAAGTTATCTGAAAAGATATATGCGTCTCAGACTTGTACATGTGTAGCATGGAGAACAAAAAAAAGTCGTAAAATAGCTTCGAGTACCTTCGATTAATCGTTACGATTTCTTTCGTGCGTGGGCCAGTATAAACAAGTCCCATTGATATAGGCCGTTAGAGGCCGAAGTTGTGAATTCTACTTGTTTACCGGCGATGCCAAGGCGATCCAATTTTCCGAGCTGTCCTGATCAGGCTCACGCCACAAGGTTGACTTCCTCCATGCGAATTGTCTTCTGTTGTCTTCTGTTCTTTTATACGGCAGCTTTGCTTCACTCGCATGTGAATTCGCGTTTTCCTGCGCTTCATCGCATCCCAGGCACTCCAGAGTCCAAATTTCTAAGATATCTCAGACCGGAACTTGAAGTGGATGTCATCAGTTATTTATTGGTTCCCTGCCATGTTGGCTGTCGAGAGTTATCGAGACTGAGATGTATATTCGAAAATGCCTCAAAATATTGTAACATAGACAAGCTTTCGCATCTTCCTTGGCCAAACCGTCTCGTCTCGAGCGATCGATGTGACAGAGTTCTACCAGTGGACCACCACGCACTCCATTCTTACGGAAAGGAGATCGATGTCTCGAGCTCCCAGAAATTATATCACTCATTGTATGTCATCGAGACTCCAGCAGTCGCCTTTCTATCCCAACGGGCAGCTCTGTGCATTTGCTCTGCATGAATCCCAGAAATGCCTCCAGTAAGTAGCCTGGGCGCCTAAAGTTGTGCCTCATTGATCTAAATTAGGGCAGGCGCACGCACAACAGGACAGACAGTCACCGCCGACTAGCGTCAACTATGATTTAGTGGCTAAGGTCTGCACCAACTACATTATCCATCTCTTCGCTTCTTCAAACTATCCATATCCATCCTCTCGTTCAGCGTGGCAAAAGCACCTTTCCGCATACATATCCTTGGCGCTCCGTGTGTCCGACTTGGATGTTACCGTCGCAATCGCCGCCATGACTCTGCTCTGCCAGTACAAAGATGCAAGCCCATTCAGCGTCGCATATGGTGATGACGCCTACCGCCTATTCCTTGCTTCTTACATCGTCGCTGCCAAGGTAATGTACAACCCACCCCGTTCTCCGCGGTTCTGGTGGCGAATCGGGAACGGCAAGTTCGAATGCGACGAGCTGGTGAATATGGAGGTGGAACTCCGCCGCGTTTTACGGTGGGACGTGCAGATTGACCATGGGATGTTTGCCTGGTTTAAAAGAGTCATATATTGCTACAGCGCCTCGGATTCCGACGACTGCATTGCGGACGAGTGGGCCCAAGAAAACGACATGCGTTTAAATCCTCCCCCACCTGCGTACCAGGACGCGTCTCATGATACTCAGGTCTTAGAAGTTAACCATCACTCTTCGTCCTGGGGTTCGCAGCCGAGATGCGCAGAACTTGAACATGGAGAGGCTCGCCCCAGCTCTGCCATGGACAGGATGGTTAATGTTATCCCTCCGCAGTCAACAGGACCAGATGACGCACAAAGACCGTCAATAACGAGACAGGGGACGTATTCCTTCAAACAGAGAGTATTCGAGATCCTTTTGCGACGACCCAGCCTTCCAATGTGAATTTTCATATGGGCACATCGATTTTTGGCCCAATTCACCAACCTGCG
Source organism: Flammula alnicola (assembly GCA_015499995.1). Lineage (NCBI taxonomy): Eukaryota > Fungi > Basidiomycota > Agaricomycetes > Agaricales > Strophariaceae > Flammula > Flammula alnicola. The sequence continues at coordinate 250,139 of JADNRV010000024.1, read as the reverse complement.
TTTAGTTTACTTCGTTCTTCGTTCTTCGTTGTTTTCATTTTTACTACAAAGTCCTTCAGGTTATTGTAAACGGGCGACGATGCAAATTCGTCGACGTCCTCAACAAGTTGTGATCGCACGGCATTCCCACTGTTAGTCAATGACAGAGCATACCGGGAATTCAGATTATCCGTAAACCAGCTAACTAGAGTACTCGATGCTCTACCACTGGACCCCCCTCTCGTCAGATGACATACAAAACATATTTTTATTCACTGCAGACATCATAGCAGAGGCCTTGCCGGCGGTTGACATTGTCAGTTCTTGCCCGGCGATTATTCGAAGCTACTGCACGTAGATCCTTCTCGGAGCTCCGAGCTTTACGCGCAGAAGCCACGATACTTAATTAACGAGTATTGGTTTTTAGACAGCTCGGAGTAGCGCAACTTTATTACGTCTGGTGCTCCAGCTATTTGTGTCCGATGGTCCTGTAGGATTGATTTGTGCAAAAAAGCAGATCGCCCAAAGATTACCCGTGATGAACATTAATAACACTAGCGTCAATGGATACCGAAATACTGCTCCATGATCCCCTGAAGCGTGTCCATGGAAGCACCGTTTTCATCGTGAAAATAAGCGCTACCGACACATCCACTCGGCGTACCTGGGCGCAGGCGCCGGGAGTCTGGGCGTCTAATATACTCAGGGTCCAACTTGCCTAAGTGCTGTATCTGTGCAATCAATGTGCAATGCTTCATGAGTAATTTTTTTGGGCGGAGAAGACGTTCTCGAGTCCAGTAAGACGAGATATGCATCTAGAGGAGACTCGAACGTCGGGTTCGACCATCAATCTTGCGGAATGCGTAGCGTTTGTCCCCACACTATTTTTCTAAAGCACTTGGTCGCCGTCGCGCTCTGGAGTCTAGACTTCTATCTACCGCATGCCAGCAACACATCCTCATGGACCCTCCATAAATAATAATGTAATTTTGGCGCAGTGGGCACTCGGCGCGGAACTCTAGAACACTTTATTTACGTTGCTAGGATATATATAAATTTCTCCTCTTTGATGTTCTCCCAACCGCATGACTTTGTCCAGCCTTCTCCAATCCATCTGGCCAGGAACTCCCGAATTGACCACGCTTCCCCATGTGAAAACAAGAATGAAATTAATCGGCCTTGGCAGTGGGAGAAATGTTTTCCGCCGAAGAGTGTCGCTCTGAATCGGCCTGCTGTCGGTGGTTCTATGCGCACCGTAGTCGACGGTCACGGGTCATTCCCAACCAGCGCTTTGAACGCCACACAGGTATGTACGGTCCCGGTGAGCGCATCCCCGAATTGTCTCGAGTTCCGCCAGATCTATCGTGTCCTGCTCCGGCAACGAAAGAATGCAACAAATTCTGGCGGATGATCGATGAGCGGTCATGCCTGGCCATGCTCAGCGCCAATACCCGAACTGAGCTCGGAGCTGCCGTCATATTATTTTCAAACCGTTGCTTTTCTCACTGTTACATCCGCCATCTTAGTGCGGCCGTCAAATGCTGTCCGCCCCATCAGATTGAGGGTATGCATGATTTCATTCTTTGCGTTTGCATATCCTCTTGACCGGATCCAAGGCCCTCGTAGCCCACTTTCATTTGTCCTCTATAGTTTACATTCAGTTCTCGGGTTTGAAGGACGAGTAAAATAAGAATGAACTTCATCGTTACCCGATCTAGACATCATGCATAAACATATAGAACTTGCATTCCTTGAAACCCCATGGGCAGTGAATTGGCTGGCAGATAATAGCCGCCAGTGATAATCGGATCATCGCTTCCTTGGATAGCGGGGGCTTAGGGAAAATCTTGCAGGAAAGCTAAATGGTCCTTCGCGTTCTTCTTGCCAATGATGGTTCGGATAGCTTTGATACGATATGGAGAAGGTCTGCAGAAACTACTGCCACCTCGTGAGAAGGGTATCGATGGGGTCAGACCGGACCACATGGCGATCTTGCTTGACAGACTGCGGGACATTCAACTCTATTATTAAGTTTCATCCAGTCGCGTAAGGTCGCTTATGTTTAGAATTCTCTGTTGAAAAGTGATTCAATTTCAAACCTTGGGAGACGAAGAGAACGAAGAACCTCAGAACTTTAGATGGATGAATAGCAAGATGCGATGAAGACTGATGGAGACTTTGTTCAAGCGCCTCCCCGACAAAGGGATGCTCGCGGAGATGAAATGACCCATTTCAGAGTCCGATTGTTGGTCACGGCACAGGCAGACCTGGATGAACATCAGCACGGGACTTCCAGTCGTCAACCACTGTGACTGTTTTTCTCGCACATACATTCCGATTGTTTTCACTCTAAGCAGGTGGAGATCCGGTACGACAGCTCAGCTATCGCTAAAGTTTGGCCTTCTCCATATTCTAAATATCGTCGGAGCTTGGCCAACGAAAAATAATGCGGTCGGGAGAGTACTCGATGCCAGCAAAACACATCCGATTCCCACTCCATGCTTGCCCTATCGACCCAAGGGATCTTGGTCCTTTGCATTGTCTGATTTCCCACCCCCGCAATGTGTGTTCGCGAACCCCGGACTTGAGCTTGAGCCCGCATGCTTCACCTCTAGCCGATTTCAATTGGTTATTTTTAGTCCCACAAAGGCTTCTTCTGGTCCATATAAGCTAGCTTCGAAATCAACCTGGTCTCTTCGGTTGATTCGCACCACTTTCTCCCACCTTTGTTGCGCTTTTAGCACCTTTTTACCGAGCCCGCCTCTCAAAAGCATATTCAAAAATGGCTGGAGGTGCAGGAGGTACCGGTGGAGGCATAGAATCATCGTCGCTGCTATGGGCTATCATCATGTCCGCCTTCGCAGGTACGTTTTCCGTTACAAAAATCATACGATTGAGTGGAATCTCATCGCGCATCTTTTATCGCATTGCAACTGGCAGGTTTTGGTGGAATATTATTTGGGTGCGTAGATACGAAGCCGATGCTCCATGATGCTCTTCTAACGGGTCATATAGATATGACACTGGAACAATCGGAGGAGTCATTGCCATGAACGATTGGCTACAAACGTTCGGGAAGTTTGATTCAAGCTTGGGTTTTTATATTCCAACGAACGATAAATCTCTCGTGGTAAGCTTACCTTGTTGCTCGCGACTGCTGGAATGTCTGTAATCCGCGCGCTCTAGGTTTCCATTCTTTCTGCTGGAACTTTCTTCGGTGCCCTTTTGGCCTTCCCAATGGGTGATATGGTCGGTCGTAAATGGGGTCTTGTCATGTCATGTTTGGTCTTCTCCTTGGGAGTTGGCCTTCAACTGGACGCAAGGTGGCCAACTTTCATTGTTGGGCGTGTTATCGCCGGCTTTGGAGTGGTAAGAACACATTCTACTACAAAACGTCTTGAGGACTCCCTGATTGACACTCGCTCATCACAGGGTCTGGTATCATGCCTTGTACCCATGTACCAATCCGAGGTATTGTTCGATTGTCTTACCCCCCACAATGAGTATTTCTAACCATAATCACCGTGTAGTGTTCACCCAAAGCGATTCGTGGACTTATTGTCGGGCTTTACCAACTAGCCAGTCAGTCCACATTCCTCGCCTCTTTTTCTTCATATCTCTGACGTATCCTCCCGCTCGTCTCGGTTAACTAGTTACCATTGGAGCCCTCCTCGCGGCCATCATCCTGAATGCCACAAAAAACCGAACAAACCACTCTGCATGGAGGGTAAGCTCTTTTTCGTTAATCCTTTCATATTCATTCGACTGGTTCCGGTGCAAATGATATCCTGGGTTACCATGAAATCCAATATTCTATTATAAGGTCATATGTGCATCTGCTGACATTTTTTTTTTCGTTATAGATTCCTATCGCAGTACAGTTTGTATGGGCTGCCATTTTGGCTGGTGGAATGGTATGCTGCAATCCATTTGGCTCTATTGAATGATGTGATCTGAACATATCCATGTGTAAAAATAGATGATGTTGCCAGAGAGTCCTCGTTACCTTTTGCTGAAAAACCGCCAAGCCGAAGCCAGGAAGGCTCTTGGAAGGTTGATGACCCTTCCTCCAGACTCGCCGGAAGTAGAGGCCGAGGCACTCGAAATCGCCACCGCCTTGGCCGTGGAACAGAAGGCCGACGCTGGTAGCTACATCGACTGCTTCAGGAGTACCGAAAACAGAAATGGATTCAGGACGTGGACTGGTATCTTGATGCAAGGCGTAAGCACCGAGTCGTTTATATTACCTAGTCTTTTGGATGCTCATGTTCGCATGGTTCAGTGGCAACAACTTACTGGAATCAACTTCATCTGTAAGTTTCGTCTTCTTATGTTGTTCTTTGATTCAGCTGACCCAGCGTTATGAACTTCAGTCTACTACGGAACTGTAGGTTATGCAGACTACGCCTCCAATGTTCTAGCAGCTAACGCTCATACTTTCGCCAGACTTTCTTCAAACAAGCTGGCATCCACAACGCGTTCATCATCCAGTTCGTTCATCGACTTTGTTGTCCCCCTTTACTTATCGCTTATATATGAATTAAATTGCAGAATTATCGCCGATGTCGTCAACACCGTCATGACCATCGTCGGTGTGCAACTTATTGACCGTGTCGGGCGTAGGAAGCTCCTCCTCATTGGCGCTTTTGGCATGTGCATGAGCGAATTCATTGTCGCAATTGTCGGTGTCACTGCGGGCCAACCCCACAATGTCCCTGGTGGTGTTGAAGTTAACGTCACTGCTCAAAGAGTGTTGATTGCCTTCACTTGCATGTGAGTATTTCGACTGGCCGTGAAGTTCAAAATGTTCATATTTGCTCCCAGTTACATTGCCTTCTTCGCTACCTCGTGGGGACCCGTCATCTGGGTGCTTACTGGAGAAATCTTCGTGAGTCTTTCGCCTTTCGTACCCCTATAGCGTGAGTGTTGATCTGATATCCAACCAGCCCCTCGGAATTCGTGCCAAAGGCATGTCGCTCTCCGTCGCAAGCAATTGGCTCTGGAACTTCGGTATTGGCTATGCGACCCCATACCTTGTTGACCCCACCACAACGGGTGTCAATGGTGTCAAGGCTGCGAATCTGGGCGTGAAGGTGTTCTTCATCTGGGGTGGAACCTGTGTCGGATGCCTCATTTTCACGTAAATGTTCTTTCCCTTCGGTCGAAAGGCATCACGCTTACGGATTAATTTGCACAGCTACTTCTTCATCCCCGAAACCAAGGGTCTGTCTTTGGAACAAATCGATCTTCTCTACCGCGAGTCTTCAAGTACGTTTTGTCAGCGCCCTAACTAGTTTCAATGATTGACCCACTTTCCCTTCTAGTTATTGGATCGAACTCATACCGCAAGAAGATCCTTGCGGAAGATGAGACGTTCGTAAAGGCCTACAGAGGCGAAGGAGACAAAGTTGTAAGTCACCCTATCCTTACCGTCTTTCTGACGTGGTTTTCTGATCATTGCTTAGGCACATGCCCACGGGCTTGATGACCATGAGGAGAAGTCGAGCGCATAATGATTTGTCACTCGTCCATGTTATCCTGAATGACATCGGACAATGACCGAACTTTCTTATACAAGGTTGAATGACTTCGAGTTCAATTGTAATTTTTCTTGGTGCTTATGTCATGAATAATAATGTTTTTTTGATGTTCTTTTGGCATGGGGATGGGTTGGTCGGACTCGAACCGAAGGCCTCTGGAGCACTTCTCTCGATCACCTGACCGTCGCTTCTCTAAATTTCTCACTTCAATCAGACTCAGTCCTACTCAGTCTCGCCTAGCTCGCCTCCTTATGCTCTTTACGAATAGCTTTACTGCCTGCGGTACCACTGCTTTCTGCATAGCGTCTATTTTGTGTCGAAAATTATTTTTCTAAGCGACCGGGACATCGACTTCAGTTGGCTTCGAGTTTCCTCAGCCATTTTCACATTTAACTCGATTGACGCACAGAAAGTTTGTCACCCTTCGCATACATTACCAGTCTGTGTATACTGAGCTGACTGCCACTGGAGCTTCGTACCTTGGGTTTCGGCGGAGAATGTCCAACTATACCCAGGAAGGGCCATCGAAGGATCGCTCTTTTAATCAATCTACTTCTTGGGGTCGATCGCTTACCATGAAGTTCTCCTTTCTTGCTCTGCTCTGTGCCGCCTTCCTTGGGGTGCACCCAACTTTCTCTGGTTATATCAAAAGCAAAACTGGGCCTCGAGATAATAGCGAGACCATCTTTGAGGGCATCCTTCACAGTCGATCCTATTTCTACGTAGGAGGTTCATATATACCGAACTCCAATGAATCTGGGGACTCTGCAATTTCGACTCGACAATTGTATGTGGAACACCTGGTCCCTGCGAAGGTCACGCAGAAATATCCGATTGTGATGATTCATGGAAACGGTGAGTCAGACAGCTTTTTCTTTCTCGTTTATATTTCCTAAGGAGACATTTCAATAATAGGAATGACCGGCACAAATTTTTTGAACACTCCAGATGGGAGACCAGGATGGGCAGATTACTTTATGAGCAAAGGATACGAAGTAAGGCCACTCTTCTGGTTCATTCTCCGACCTCCATAACGCAATATCTCCTTAAGCTGTACATTGTTGATCAACCATCTCGTGGTCGTTCTACATGGCAACAAGGAGTCGACGGACCGCAAAGCACGTTTGACACTCTCACGATTGAGCAGAGGTTCACCGCGACCCGGAGGTTCAATCTATGGCCTCAAGCACATCTCCATACCCAATGGCCGGGAAATGGTAGTCGAGGCGATCCCACCTTCGATAATTTCTACGTGTCCATGATGCCATTTCTCATGTCAAATGTCGAGGCCTCAGTGAGGATGCATAACGCTGGAGTGGAATTGTTGGACAAAATCGGGGTAATCATCCCTTTTTCGATGCAATCCAACCTGACGAACTTACTGTGGCGAATCTCTTCGTAGCCCGCCATTATTCTTACACATTCGCAGTCTGGTCAATATGGCTGGTCAATAGCAGACGCCAGGTCATTATTGGTCAAAGCCATTGTGACCATCGAACCCATGGGCCCACCTTTCATCAACGCTGTCTTTCCACCTTTGTTGGCTGCGCGTCCATACGGATTGACCGAGATCCCGGTTGCGTTCACACCTCCCATCCAATCTGTCTCCGACATTAGCACAGTCGCCGTTGCTTCGACTCCCAATTTTACTTGCATCCAGCAGAGCGCCCCTGCTCGTAAACTCGCTAACCTTGGAAAAATTCCTGTACTTTTCATTACTTCCGAGTCAGGTTATCACACAGTCTATGACGAATGTAGCGTAGATTTCCTAAGGCAGGCTGGGGTACAGGTAAACCATGTCGCCCTTGCAGACGTCGGCATCTTTGGGAACGGACATATGATGTTCATGGAGAAGAATAGTTTTCAGATTGTTGATGAAGTAATCCGTCCGTGGCTGGAGAATACATTTTGATTTGTTACCTAAGTTCCCGCCGCTGTTGCCAAGAGTCTGACTAGGATCCTTGTAGGATCCGCTATAAAACAAAAATATGTGAAATACTTATTGACAACTTACTGTTTGACCTCCAAATACTTAGGATAAACATTCAGAATATTTTATATTGCCGGCGAAATGTGGCGACGCATCGGACTCGCAGCCTCCCAGCTTTGAAATTAATTACTTAGCTCAGCGCGTTCGACGCGCTTCAGTCACGAGATCAGCTGAAGTCATCACGTGTTGTGTATCGAGTCGCAACGATTGCAACTTTCTTTCCCGTTCTTTTCCCGTTCTTTCCATTAACAACTATGTACCTTTCCTTCAGCTTCGGACGTTGAAACTCTCCAAGGATTCTACTTTTACCTATCCCACTTATATGATGTCATTTTCAGAGCTTGACATGGACCTTCAAGCCCTCACATCTTGAGTCTCTGGTGGTTTGAAAAGCATCAGCATTCAGCCCACGGATCGACAATTGCCCTGGCAGCTAACCAGAGTGACGCAAATTGATAGGCCGAGGTAGAAACCTTCCCTATCTTACCTTTCCTACCTTTTGGCTATCGAATTCTGGAGCGCAAATTCTCCTCTGACAATATTTCGAAGCACGCCTTGATCCACAAGTTCGCAGGAGGTTGGGGTCGAGGGCTTGAAAGAAGGTCATCATTGTCACAACCTGGATCCATCTTTGGAGGGCGCCCATGGCTTGCAATGTGCTTTAACACATATCAAACTGCTTCTGATGCCGCTACCCCGCAAATACGGACTCTGGTCTGTCAGACAGAAATAGATTTGTCGGGGCTATAAGTATGCGAATACCAGTCAGTACGAGCTATTACACCTAGGCAACCCAATGTTCGACTCTCTTCCGTCACCATGGACTCTTCTCAAGTTCGTGTCGGAGTTGATGACTGCCAATGTGGTCACCTCGCAAGATTGGACGGCTCTAAATAACACTGTCGGAGGGCGCCTTCAGAACGGAGTACCATTTTCCCAACCTTGCTTTTCTTTTCGGGAAGGAGGAGCATTGAACACGCCGGACCCAGTGCAGTGTGCAGAAATCCAGTCAAGATACGAAGACCATGGTGTGTTTTCCACGAGTTTCTTCATCGTTAAGGTTGCTCACCCCGTTGTTCTCGAAAAGTATTCCGTTCTGACGCTTTCGGTGCCTACGAACTCCCTCAATGGGAGACCTGTCAAACAAGTGGCGACGAATGCCTTCTTGATTGGGCCAATCCTTTAAACCCTACTGCTTTTTCTTCTCCGCAACAGTGTCGACAAGGAAGTGTACCAAGCTATTATGTGAGTATTCTTCATCCCTTGACTGCGAAAAGGCGATATTGATTTTGACGGGTACTTAAGATTGACATTAAAGGTCCAAACGATGTCCGAGCAACATTTGCTTTTACCCGGAAAACTAAAGTTCCCTTGGTCATTAAAAACTCTGGGGTACGAATGAATATACTGCGTTATGCCATAAACTGATTTTAGCTTGCAGCACGATTACTTCGGACGTAGCGCGGGGCCGGGAACTTTGGCACTCTGGGTACGTCTTGCAAGAATCAAAGTGTCTCGATGTGTGAAGCTCAAAACGTGTTCCACCAACAATACAGACGCGTAAACTTGACAAGGTACGGACTCTCTGTTAATGAAATATACGCGGTTCTCATGAAACCAACATGTAGCTTGTTCTTGATAGGAATTTCGTCCCCGAGGGATGTTCGTCAGAGCCCACCACAGCCATCACCATTGGGGTTGGTGCTCATTGCCTCTGTAATTTTTAACTTAGCTCAGGAGACCTTTATATGACAGGCTGGCCAAAATTTCCGTGCGATCTATGATTTGGCGCGTGATAACAATGTTACATTTGTTGCAGGAGCTGATCCTAGTGTTGGAGCATCGGGTGGCTGGGTGATGGTGGGTATACGATTGTCAAATTTCGAAAATGGAACAAACTTATGTTTTTAATCTGTGGCAGGGCGGGGGCCATAGTGCAATGTCGCCTGCCCTGGGACTTGGTGTTGACAGAGTGCTCCAATTCAAAATCGTGACTCCGGATGGCCAGTATCGTACCGCGAATAAATGTCAAAACCAAGATCTGTTCTTTGCTCTTCGTGGTGGAGGCGGTGGTACTTTTGGAGTCGTACTCGAGAGCACGTTCATGTCTACTCCTCAAGTCACTGTTCAAGCGTACGTGATTTTCTTATGAGGGGTCGTTTTACTAATGAAGTCAATAACAGGGTTTTGGGCATGTACGAAAACACGAGAGACAATAGTGTCAAATTGTTGAAAGCCCTTTCGAAAGGTGCGGTACAATTGGGAAGTGACGGCTGGGGTGGATACATTACAGTGTGTAGTACAGATTTCTTCTTGCTTTTCCAAACTTACAAATCTGTAGCCGGCGTTGTCAAGTGCCGTTTGGGCCAATCCTATCTTGAATGCAGCCGATGCTGAGAAATCTGCTGCTAGTGTCATCGAAGCGTTTTCCTCTGTTGGCGGCAGGACCATATTTTTCACTATGGATTCTAATACCGATTTCTTTGATACGTTCATTGCTCCAAATACTGATGTATGTCTGCTGTCCACGTTCGCGTTTCTCGAATTGACCTACCTGCCATCAGCCAGTAGGAAGACCACAGGTCATGGGTACCCGCCTCATCCCATCCGACAAATTCACGGACGAAGTTCTGATCGATGCCATGATCAAAGCGATGCTCGACTCTGATTTTTGCCAAATTCTCGCTGTCACGCCTTTCGGATTCAAGGATTTTGATAAAGACGGGACATCTATCAACCCAGCATGGCGTAACGCCGTTTGGCACGTATGATAAAATTTGCTTCGTTATTTTTCGATGACAATACTGACGTGCCCTTGCAGTCTCTCATGAGCTTCCACTGGAATTTCAACTCGACTCTTGCGGATCGAATGGGCCAGTATCAGAAGGTCACAAAACTTTGGGCTACTGTCCGCGAGCGCACGCCTGATGCTGCTGTTTACATGGTACCTCTTCTTTGCGAACATGCCCTCTACTAAAGCCATTGCTGATCGATATCGAATAGAACGAAGCCGACGTTTATGAACCTGATTACAAAACATCGTTCTGGGGACCCCATTATGCTAAACTTTTGGCTATAAAAGAGAAATAGTAAGTGTCGTTTGCGGTCTACTAGATCGATATGGTATTGTATGTTAATCTCATAACATTGCAACAGTGACCCGGACCACATCCTTGATTGCTGGCGCTGTGGTACGTATTACACGTCACCACACATACCGTTTCAAGATGACTAACTAGGTTTCAAATCTAGTTGGGTGGAAAGGAGCTCAAGACGACAGATACAAATGCTATCCTAGCACTAATTCTGTTGATGACAGCGAGGAATTGCAAGGCTCCGCGGAGCTTTGACATAGCTAGCGCTGTTTCTGGCGAAACCAAATATCTAAATGATTCTGATAATACTAACATAATGTAGTACAAATTTTGGGGATCGATTACTTTCTATTTAATGCAATGCAAAATTCCAATTCAATTTCCCAAAAAGCAGACCGACTGTTTTCTTATCCATGACAGTCGTTGTCCATGGGCAGCATTGAGCTGCATTTGTGTTGAATCTGTACAGGTTAGATCAACCGAAAGCGGAGGAGTCCGTGGGAACTATGCACATTGAATGCGTTTGCGTCTCTTCCCCTTCAACTTCTGTTCAACTTGCTTATACCTAGTTTTATTGCGGGCTCCAGCTTTATAGCGACAATGTATGCAATCAGTAACCAAGGACCAGGCCCCAGTAATCGAAAGAAAGGAAACAATAACAATAAGTTGGGGAAAAATCAGTACAAGGACCGGCGTCAGTGAGCAAGTTCCATGGATTACTGTTGAAATTTTGGAACTGAATTCGTGTCTTTATAGCATTGCCTGATGACCCTCATGTCGCAAAATTATTGGAACAGTATCACTTGAAGGGTGTCAGCGACAAAAAGCAAATCAGCAAGCTTCTCCTCGAGGAACATGGCCTCACTTTGAGGTTTGTATTTTTCCTATTCATTAAAGCAATTACTTACCTGGAGCATGCCACCTATTTAGTGAATCTAGTATATCGCGACGTAAACGGAAGCTTGGCCTACGGGGAAGCCATATCACTACACTCGAACTGAGCGATGACTTGAAAAGACAGCTCATTTTGGATCAAATGGCAAAAGACCCTGCTGGAAAGCTTGGTCCTCGAATTGTGAAGCAAGCAATATTCGAGGAGACAGGGATACAATTAACTCGGTGCGTAGCGGTCTTATATGCCTCGCTCAGCATTTTAATTGACTTGTACTTTAGTGATTACATCCGAGCGGAGATGAGGACGTTGGATCCCGTGGCTCATTCTGCGCGAGTACCCGCGCACGTCAGGCAAAGCAGCTATATACAACCCAAAATGCCTCAAGTTCTGAGATACCGCATACCCTAGAAGATCACAGCCCTGCTGAACGTTACTCGCATTCTCTCTCCCAACCCCCTGACGCCATCAGGATGTCTGATTCGCGGACATTTTCACATCCACCGCCGAGCGCCTTCTCCACTTCATATCCTCCGTCTTCTCCATCTTCTCCGTCTTCCTCTGCTCCTTCTGAAGCAGACATGGATATCGACAATCATGAATTTGCCTACCCACCTCCCATTCCTCACCTCCCTCAGACCCATGAAACATCGCTTAATGTTCCTTCCAGAGAATTAACTCGTCCAAGCGCCCCTTCGCCATCGATGACTATTGCCTTGGGTATTCTCCAGGATGCAACGCCAAAAATGGAGGCTCTTACTCAAACGATTGGAGCGCTCGACACAGAAGAGCCTCTTGACGCAGAAACCTATGAGATGGTTCTGAAGGCAATGGAATCGGCAGCACTTCTGGAACGACAACTATCCAGATTCATATCAAGAACACGCTTCCGTGGTCCATAGTCATAAGAGCGCTGACGCTTCTCAAGGCTACTCATTGGCTCTTTTAGTTAGCACCTTCACCCATACATTTAGTATGTACCTCTTATGTTTCCTACACCCTTGACTGATTCGTGATTTATCGCAGCTTCATTGAAGGGATGAACACCCTGCCTTATGGCCTTGATGCTCCCAATTTCTGACTTTCTCAACTGTCCAAATTATCCCTGTGTAATGTTAATAACGCAGTTACCTCGATTTATAACTTTTATGTAAGAGGTCACAGGACATGCCTTCAGGGTTAGAGCCCTGAGAGCTCAGCACTCAGCGCTCACTCACTGCCGTCAGCGCTCCATTTGATACAGAGGAACTGCTCCCACGTCAGTTCTACGACGCCCACCATGTTCGCCACCACCCATCTAGCGCTTTTGGCGAGCGGTTTGCTGGTTGTCTATGCCTATGCCTTCCGCAAGCGCGACGTGATTTCATCCTATAGCCCACTCTTAACGGCCTGCTAACCCCGGATTGTTACAGCTCGATCACATTCCCACCGTAGGCTACTCTGATCCAATCCTGTCTTGGATTTCGTCTATACGCTATGTTCTCGGAGGAAAAGACATCTTCGAAAAGGGATACCGTTTGGTACGTGGTCACGAATCATGAAGAGTTCTTGATCTAAGTAATTGGGATCCAGCACCCCAGACGTGCCTTCAAAATTCCAATGATTGATGGGTGGCTCGTCGTCTTCAACGGATCACAATACGTTGATGACATACGTCGAGCGAGTGATGGAAAGCTGAACGGCTTCAAGAGTACATCTACAGTACGTTGATCGTCTGAATCAAAGTCGGTGATGTAAGACGTTCGAACACGTTTTGTCTTCACTACAGTTCTTCCAGTTCGATCTTACACTTGGGCCTGCTATCACAAATAATCCCTACCATTCCACTGTCATTCGCACGTCTTTGACAAGGAACATTGGGCCTCGCTTCCAGGAGATCTATGAAGAAGTGGTGAGTGCCTACAGCGACGGAATAGCCGACAATGGAGAAGGTGTGCCGTCATTCCCTTCTTTGCGCTCATTCTCAATTCATAACTGTGCAAAGAATGGGTAGCAATACCAGCATTCGATTTTCAAGTTGATGTTATTTGCAAGGTTTCCTCGCGGTACTTCGTTGGACAGCCTCTATGTAAGTACTCGCATCTCTCAGTTTATCTCCGAGCAATATTTCCTGATCTTCTTCCGAAATTAGGTGAAGATGCGGGATTCCGTTCTCTTTGTGAGCGGGCGACCCTGGAAATATACAAAGGCAGGGTTATAAGGCTTTTCCCTATACCCTTGAGACCGTGCGTATTGTTCTGAAACCCATCGCTCAATGCCCTCATGATATATATAGGCTCGCTTCAAGAGTTTTTACGGGAACCCATGGACTTAGGGCCAAAATGGAAGGGCTTCTCAAACCAATCATCGAACACAGGCTGGAGCAAGAAAGGTTGTACGGGTCTGACTGGCCCGATAAACCTGTGGGTGTCCTTCGCTTGTCGTTTATTGACGTTACACTAAATTTTTCTTTTGCGAGAAGAATGATCTTATTTCTTGGCTTATGGATGGTGCCAAAGCAGCAAACGAGAAGATTACAGTGGCTGATATTAGCAGCCGAATGCTTTTCGTTAGCTTTGGCGCTATTCATACCTCCTCCATCGTAAATCCGTCTTACCAGGTCATCCGCTTCGTCATCTGATATTTATTCCTGGATAGACATTCACCGCTGCATTATATGCACTATGTCTGAAACCACAAGATGCTAAGGACCTTCGGGAAGAAGTGCAAACTATTGTGAAAGAGGAGGGATGGACAAAGGATGCCTTTTCTAAAATGCACAGACTCGATAGTTTCTTTCGTGAATCGCAACGGATGCATTTCATGTCCAGTCGTGAGTACTCGGCGGTTCTTTGTCCCAGCGCGTGCAGTATACCGATAACCCTTTTGTAATACAGTTTCTGGGGGCAGGACAGCTTTGGTGGATTTCACGTTTTCAGATGGCTTAAGCGTTCCCAAAGGCACCTCGATCGCTATTAATGTCTGTGGCCGACATTATGATGAAGAAAACTATGCCGATCCAGATGTGTTTGACGCCTTCCGCTACGTACGAGAACAGGCGGAAGACCAACCCCTGGTTACGTCACCAACGCTCGAATACCACTCCTTTGGACATGGGCGCGCGGCTTGGTGAGCGTCATTAAAATATGTCTTCGGTTATTCTAGAAATCACTAACCTTACCACACTATACCACAGTCCGGGCCGTTTCTTTGCGATGACAGAACTCAAAATCATGATGGCACACATCGTAACAAATTATGATGTCAAGTTGGAAAAGGACGAGTACCCTCCAAAGATGTACATGGAAGCTAATGCGATTCCCAGCCGCAGTGCAAAAGTCCTATTCAGAAAACGCATCGATTGATTTCTTTCAAAACCACGCGTTGATTTACTGCTTGGGCGGAATTTTTGCTTTATTCGCATTCTATTGCTTTTTGTGACACGGAATATCTCATAATGATTCATTGTCGTTTTCAGAATCAGCTTCGACCCAGGCACAGCACTTCCGATTTTATGGGTTCTAGCCTTGACAACTCGTGACATGAAGATGCTGCGACATCGATTCCTTGGACAAATGGTAGATCGATTCCGCCAATGACTGGCAATTCCAACGGAAACTTTGTTTGTCCAAGACAATACTATTGCTCCGCGTTGTCACTCACGCCGTTAAGAAATGTCGAGCCCAATATGCTGAAGATTGACGATGAGCGGAAGTCCATGGAACATGTACACCTCTTGCCGACTTCGTGCAGGCTAAAGTATTCAATTTCATTTCAGAAGACGTTGCAAAACATTTGATCATAGAGATCGACTACATATCCGAGGCCTCATAACTACAGGAGACGAGGGACCTTCCAGTCAATCCAATCCGAATCCACGAAGCCGAGGTCATTGGCACCGTCCGTCTCGATGATGCTGGTGTTCGTGTGTTGGCTGAAGAAGAATTTGTTGAAGAAGGCATCGAGTTGTGGTTGCTGAGACGCCGGGAATGCGCAATGACTGTGGTTCCCTACCCCGGAGAAGCCCATGTTGTCGGGAACGCCCAGCGCCTGCCATACCTTGTTGGCGGTCTTCATGCACCCGAAGTTGGATTCGGGGCCCAGCCAGTCTATGCCCGTGTTGTCGATGACGAACAATGCCCTAGGGGCAATCAAGCCTGCAAGCATATGGTGATCGAATGGGAGGACGTCGACGTCATTTGCATATTCTGCGAAGGTTGTAGAGAACCAGACGTTCTCTTGGACGATTTCGGAGGCGGTCTGTGTGTCGATACCGTCCGCGAGCATCTGGTCAGAGATGCGCCAGCAGCCTTCTCCACCCGACCCTGACTCCTGTGGGATGGTGAGGGCGATGCGATTGTCGAACGCTCCGGCGACTAGGGCACCCTTGCCATTGCGCGAGCAACCCGTGACACCGAGCCTGGTGAGATCGACCTTGACTTCTGGTTTTGTCTCGAGCACATCGATGATCCGACTGATGGCCCATGCCCAGGCAGTCATAGCAGACGCAGTGGCATTGGTTCCGTAAAGGGTGTAGAAGTCTCCTATGCCCCGGCTGGTTGCGTCGTTCTGCAGTGCAATGACGTCGTTGTCAAATGCGAGTACAGCAACGCCTTGAGGAGTTGGGATGCTACTGCCGCCAAGAGCGATAACGGCAGGGAATGGAGCTTCACCCGAAGACGGCAAGGCAACGCTGACGTTGAAGGAGATGGATTTGCCAGAATGGGCGACGTCGATGGTGAGTGTGTCACCAGAGAGAGAGCCAGAGACGAAATCTGGTTTCGGTGGGAGGGTTCCGAGCTCGTAGCGTTGGAAAAGTTGATTAATTTCTTCGCGACGACAGTCCCATTGAGCCTTCGTAAGTACGGGTGACCCATTGGCAGCAAATTTAAATGGGTTGGGAAGTTTGGAATCCGAAGTCAGGGTGAGATTGGATGGGAGAGCCGGGCATGACGCCGGGAAGTTGATGCCAGAGGAAGTAGTGGATTCTGTAGCTGGTGCAGCTGCATGGTCGAACTATTCAGCTACAGCCGAGCAGATGAAACACTGTTTTTAACTTACATAAAGCCAATAGTGGAAGAGTGAAAGCAAGAACTGCAAGCCAATTTTTGACGGCCATACCTCTGCTTGGGTAAAGTCCAACTAGATTTTTCGAAGGGGTCGATGAACAGAAGACCAACAGATGTCGAGGTTTTATAACAAAATATATGGGAAGTACTGAAAATAGCGGGCCGCTTTTGCAGTTGTCAAAGGGCCAATTCAGCCTTCAAAGTCCTTTATAACTCTTCTCGCTTCAAGGAGCTCCAGCTGCTCCACACGTTGTATGACAAAATTCTCCGTAGAGAGCAGTCACTGGACAGATATATGACCTCAAGCAGCTGTGGTATATAGCGTACGACGGAGAAAAGAAGTTCTGAAGCACAAGCACGAAGTCGAATGACGGGCCGTAGAGTATCGAGAACCGTTTCGTGAGTGACAGATGCCGAAACGTTTTGGAGTTGTTCGAAAATAACAAGCGAGTTCGGCTATGTTCAGCAGATACCTAAGACGCGACTCCCGATATGATATGAGTGGCTTCATAAGTCTTTGGACGAGTGACATGTGAGGAGCACTTGAGGGTTAGGAGTCAAGATGCGGGATTGTACGATTGCAACTCTGATCACTCGACTCGCTTTTTGTTTATTTGTCAAGTAGTTGATTGCATGTACAGTATATACCGTCTCTCAAATTTCATTTACTCACAAGCGGATCGTATGGATAAGGTTATTCCGATGATCTTCTGCTCCTTGGGTCATTTGACACGTTTTTCATCTCAGACAGTCGGAGAGGGATACAATATTGAGCAAACGGGAGACACAAGTGCTAAAAAAAAGCTCGGATACGGGGATTAAATCTGTAAAGAAGCTGTTCGAATTCCTTCTTACTAGAGTCGTCTCTCTATTAATACAAAACGCATGGTTCATGTGACCATGTCGCGACGGTTGTATAAAATCCGCTGGATCTTTAAACTATCTTTAAACTGGGATACCGATCCGAAATTCCGTCTCAAGTTTCCATCCGTCTTTCTGTTGCATGTCGTACAGGCAAGAAAACATTCAGGAGGCTAGGATGCAAACTTTTCATTGGCTATTGGACGTTGGCGACCTAGCTAATTGTCAACGGGTCATTCATAGTCGTCTGAAACGTAAGTCACCTCCATAGACTACTTTACATATATAATCGTTGATTAATAATTGGTTGATCCGAGTATTTTATCTACGTACCTCTCTGCTCCTTTTCTTAATTCCGGTAACAAGTGCAACCTATTTTACCATCCATTTACAGATGGAGCCACCGGCCAGCGCTTAACATTAGCGCTCCCTACCAACGGCCGGAACAATCATGGTATGATGACGCGGAGGTGTTATTCGACTTCCAAACCAACATACAACCTAGTCTCAGCCAGGAAAAGTAGCGATTTTGAGGTATGGGATGCTGGCGACTCACTTCAGGTGGAGGGTGTTAAGGTGTTCTCACTTGGTTCTTACCGGATAAATGATTTTGGAGCGCTGGGGTTTGAATTCCGGCCTTCGCCGTCAACGCCACATAATGGCCGAATTCAGCCGGATTCCGACCTTCAGTTACACCGACATGATTCATGAACGAATTGAGATTATAAACCACCCAAAAATACCCGGGATCCCGACCACGTCTGCCAGAACCTGAGCTGCTTAGTGACGATGAGGACTTGCTAAGAAAGAATCATGCTCCCCACTCTTTTTCATTTTTCATTAGTCTCAACCAAAATCGAAACCACCACAACTGGGCAGGAAAACGAATTATTCACTTGTTCTCCATCAATACTTTTGAAAGAGACAAGAAGGTGGGTTGGCATACATGAAAATGTCCGTGCTATACTTTTGGATTTGAAAATCCATTGTTCACGAACATAGTCGTGCTCTTGTAATCAAATCCAAGATCAAATCTAGGCAAACGGTGCTCATCGCTGACGCTAGCAGGCCCGGTTGTCTTTACTGCCGGCTTTATAAATTACGGGTAATACAGTACTTGTGTCTGGTTACACGATATACAGCAAAGTCATAATCGATTGTGGGCTGATCAGGCTGGTGATCGTCAATGACAAGATACATCTTATTGTGTACCGTTTATTGTGTATCGTTATCAGTTTTTACGGGATATCGTGTGTGTCTGATTCAGTCAGGACTCAGAAGGTGCCCCTTTGAGGTCATTCTGTTATCCTTGTGCTGAGTACCGGCGTTCATCCCATATCTTGATTTGCAGGGCTTTGCGCTGACACACTTTGATCATGATGGTGGCTTGACATATCTGGCAATCTCGGCTTCTCTCCAACCTCCACATTCCCGATACTAGTTTCGCCATTTTACAGGTCATACATGGGCGTGAGGATCCCAAAGGACTCAGGAATTACCCCAGCACATAAGTCCCTGAACGCGTATTCTGGACGGCGGGCATCTATGACGATTCATGGTGTTGGTGCACGATGCCGCTCTAATTTGTTGGGCAGGAATCCAGAGTCAAATAAGCTTACGTTGTACAAATCGGCAGGGCTGGCTGCATTCATCGGCTTGTGGAATGTCAGAATGAGATACGCAATATCTACGAAGTAGGTTATCTCTGTCGTCCATTGTGAGCTAATACCCGCGTCAGCTGATAGGCTCCGTGTTGAGCGCTGTGGGCCTGTGGACACATGCCAGCCCTGCATTCGGAATGGAAAGTCAGGCCACTGCTTCAGATATACTTAAAGGCAGCCGAGACGTTTGTTGCATGGAACGCAGTTCAATCCGGACCAGTGATGCTTGAATATACTCAGGTCGCTTTATTCGCAGGCAGTCTGCTTTTCCTATACCAAATTTTATTTCGGAATCGAAAGGTGCGCGCGCCTATCTTGCTCCCACGCGTGAAGAGAGGATTGATGGTGGAAAACATAATGTAGCTGGACCACATCCCAACAGTTGGCTATTCAACCCCATTACTGTCGATCTTCTCTGGCGTCAAATTCCTATTCGCCGCACGCGAGATTATTGAAGAAGGATATCGGAAGGTGTGAAACTGCATAGTGGCTGACATTCGCGGGGCATTTTAATTCGCATCGTTGCAGTATCCTGAACAAGTATGGAAGCTGCCAATGCTTGAGGAATTTCTAATCGTTGCCAACGGCCGACAGAATGTCGAAGATATTCGAAAGGCGAGCGACGACCAGCTCTCTGGAGTAAGGAGTAACCCAGTCGTACGTCTCCATTTGACCAATTTCCTCATGTCAGAATAATGAAAGCGGTTCGGAATGCCTTCTAGTTTTACCAGTGGGACCACACAATCGGACCAGAAGTCTCAAAAAACCCGTACCATATCAAGGTTGTTCGAGGGCCTATGACTCGAAACATTGCAAAACAATTTGACGACCTCCTGGACGAAGCCACTTTGGCGTTAAATGATGTGATTCCTTGCAAAGCTAGTGGTATGCTTAACCATGTTATCGAGGGACTTGTTTTTGAATTTTGTATCTCAGAGTGGGTGACGGTCCCGATTTTCGAAGGCCTGGTCGAAACTATCTCCAGAGTAACAATGAGAGCTTTTGTGGGCTTTCCTCTTTGTAAGTGGGATTTTTTTTTTGCCGGACCAGACATTTTGACTGAAGGCGGACAAACATAGGTCGGAGCACTGAATTTCGTGGCCTTTGCGTACAAGCGACAATGGAACTCGTCAAGGGGCGACTCTTATATTTATTCCCAGCTTTTCTGAGGCCGTGAGTCTGTTCGATCTTTAGTACCCACGATTATAACTCCAAGAACAATTTCATCTCCAACGTATAGATTCATGGGTACACGGATTAGCAACATAGATGGAGTCGTAGCAGGCATCGGAAAGCATATCGCACCCATCATTGAGCATAGGTTGGAGCAAGAGAAGCTTTACGGTGAAGATTGGCCTGGAAAGCCTGTGAGGGCCGTCCTCCTATCCCAAGTAAAGGATACAACTAATTAGGATTTATTTCCCAGAACGATTTAATTACTTGGACGCTGGAGGGAGCCAAAGCCGCTGGGGAAGACCGTACAGTGAAAAATATGGCCAAACGCATCGTCATGTTTAGTTTTGCATCCACGTTCTCTTCTGCGGTGGTGAGTCCCACCTTTCCACGATATATTCCTCCCTGAAATTTTGTTCAAATTGGTCTCGCAAGTCAATCTCGCAAGCTTTATACGAGCTTTCCGCTAGGCCAGAGTATGTACAGCCTCTCCGAGAAGAAATAGAGGGAGTTATAAGTGACGAGGGCTGGACGAAGACAGCAATCGGGCGTCTATACAAACTCGACAGCTTCTTCCGTGAGACGCAGAGGTATAATGGATTAGGCCTCGGTGCGCCGCCAGAAAATTTCACCCCCCCCCCCTTCACTGATACTGATATTACCTAAATGTAGTCCTCATGAATCGACGCGTGTTGAAGGACTTCACGTTCTCCGACGGTACGCGCGTCCCTGCTGGAAGCCATCTCTGTGTGAATTCTTGGGGACATCATCGGGACGATACTTATTATCCCTCTGCTGACACCTTTGATGGCTTTCGCTACGCGCGGGAAGACGGCAACGACCAACAGCTAATGGCGACCCCAACTCTCGAGTACAACGCTTTTGGACACGGTAGACCGGCATGGTAAGCGTTGTATTGCTCTTACTGCCTCAGGTTATCTAAAAAATAGAAGTCCTGGGCGCTTTTTTGCAGTGGCTGAGTTAAAGATGATGTTGGCCCACATCTTAGTCACCTATGACTTCAAGCTCGCGGATGGCGCACAGCCTGAAATGAAATGGTTCGAGACAAAAGTTATCCCAGATAAATCTATAAAGATGGTTTTCAGGAAGAGAGGATCTGCGGAGGACTGAGCAATGAATGATATAGTCTTACATTTCTTGAAGTTGTATAGTTGCGCCTTGAATGTGAATTGCATTCCAGTATGTATCATGCGAATGTGGGTATTGTGCGTGTCTAATCGTTTATGCAATGCGATGGGTATAGTGATGGGTATGGTATGTAATGTATGAGATGAGATGATTGAATGCGTGCAATTTTAAAGGAAAATAATTTAACCAGAGAGCATTTTGGGAGATTGAAAGCGACACATTAGCCCATGTCGACAACTATAGTGGCCTGCCAGTTGTTCTCGATGACGTTTTGCAGCGAGACGAGAAAGACGTGGTTCGGAAGGATACCCTGGGGTCCAATATGATCTTTAACCTGGGTCGAACGTGTTTGGCCAGCAATCTATAAGGAAGTTTAGTAAGTTATTTTAATATTTAAAGAAGAAATGCGAACGTACTTCAAGGAAGCGCAGGATGTTTTGTGCCACTGCCTGAGCCAATTTAGCACGGGTGATTGGGCCGCCAGTTGTGACATCAATACTACGAGCCCATTCTACGTGCGGGTATCCAGGCCACTGTAATGAAAGAATACAAATAAGCGGATTGTCGGCCTGAGATGTCAAGAAGCCAAGCCGTACCATAATACGGAAGCTAATTCTCACCAAGTCGGGGCGGTGAGCGAAAGGTTGGTCGGCACCACCCTTCATTGCGTCGATAAGTCCAGAGACACTACGCGCGCTGAGAGTAACCACCGAGCAACCAGAACCATTATAACCTGTCCAGTCAAACTTGATATCTGGGAAACCAGCCCGTCCCATGGCGGCATGGAACTTGCTTGATGGGCTATAAATTGGTTGATTGAGACGGTATCTGGTCGGTTGGGCGCCTGGAGGAGGAACTGCGCCTCCTATCGCACTGTATCCAGATTTTTGGGTTGGTTGAAGGTGCCCATGAAGAGGGTTAACGTATGACATCGTTAGGTAGAATAGGATACGAGAAGACGACCAGAGCAGCTGAGCTTGACTTGTGTCTGGGGATGAGGGTGAAGTGGCCTGAACCGCCCATCTTCTGCAGGTATTATATCCCAAGAACTCTGTGGCTCATTAGTATGTTGCTATGCCGTACGAGATATTTAGCCAACGCTTGTAACCAAGCGCGCGACTTCAAAGCGCGGTTTCGCGCGAATACTAGACAATGCGTGCTGGGCTAAAATGAAAGGAACATGGCTCCCGCCTTTAATCCTTGACCTGTAGCCATTGAGCCGAGTACAGTGTAAAGCCTTTTATGCAGTCAATAAACGATTGGACGTGTATTAACCCTACGATTGTCCATTGTATCGTTGCCAGGAGTGTGATCATAAAGAGCAGTACGCCCTCGTTGAAATCACAAAGCCGCTTTCTTACCATATCAGGTAATCATGAGGACCCGGTCTGGGCTAGGCACACTGCTTAAAGTGCATTGTGCATACTATTAAACGCAATTGGGTCAACGCTTTTCATTTTGCTCCCCTTTCCAATGTTTCAAGGGTAGGAACGACCTCTTCAAAAGCGTGGGCTTCACTAAAATGGTTCCATGACCGGGCCACTCGCTTTAGCACGTGGTAAGTCAGAACACGTTGCAGCAGCAAGGCGTCATCATACTTTAAAGCTTTACCTTCAGTGACGCTCATAACGGGTTTTCGCATGGCCGAAAGGCCTGCGTCAAGGAACTAGACGATCAAAGCTTACTCACGGAATGAATCACTAATCATATCATTGACTATCTAATAATCACTTCATATCAAAATCTTCAAGTTCACAATCATTACTATTAGATGTCGAAGCAGATGGCACAAGACAAACGAAAGCTTCAAGAAAATCCAGGGGATCACTAATCAACCTGGGGAAAGTATGTAGTCCGAGAAATAGTAGAATAGCCGAAGCGGAGAAAGCAAGCATATGCATGTAGTAGATACAGAATTTGAAGAAAATTGAAAGTATGTACGTAACTATGTATTAGTGTAGGCGATGAATGAGCTCAACTGTGCGTTGAGTAGTGCTTAATGTGGTACAAATGCAAGTAATAGGGAGATGAGCAGTCGAGAAGGGTCGTACGAAGGTCGTGGCACGGCTTTGAGTCGTACGCGTAGAAAGCAGGTCGTTGGCGAAGAGTCGTGGCGGTGATGGTTGTCGACAATACAACTGCAATGTGGAAAGGACGTATGTAAAAAATGAAGATAGAATATATTTGAATGGTGAGGGTTGATGCATAGTGAGAGGCATTGGATGAAGGAAAGAACAAGCAAAGCATGTGTCGCATAAAAAACAAAAAACAAACAAAAAAAGAGAACGCAACGCAAGAAGGACGATGGGTTCACCGCTCGGGAAATAAGAACCGTTCATTCGTCTTATCGGGCGATCCGGGTTCCTGAACATCTGCAGGCCCACCGCCGCCTTCCGGATCCATAACACCCCACGCGACGGACTCCCCATCCGGGTCAAAGCCTCGACCACCCCTAGGCCGTCTCCTATCATCCTCCAGCTCCCTCTCCCGCTCCCAGGCGCCAATCACCTGCTGCTGGTAGAACGAGACCGGAGGCGAATACGACGACGGAACGGTGCTATCGTAGACCGGAAGCGCGGGGTAGATCCTGGGTCGGCGTGCACGGGAGTACGTGCGTATCCGAGGCTGGTTCCAATGTGGGGCTGTCTCGTCTCCACCATCGGAGAGTGGAGTAGGTGAAGAGGCAGCAAAGCGGTCCAGGATCATGTTTGACGGCGGCTGGAGTGCAGCACCAGGGTCTTCCTCCCCACGTGGCGTCAGCTCCGACTGCCAATCGCCTCTGCCTGGGAAGGAGTCGCCTTCGTCGTCTGAGAAGACGGGGTCAGGGAGAAATCCCTGCGATGAGACGGGTGGCAAGTAGCTGAGGTCAAGTGATAAGTCAGAGGCATTTGAATAGTGCCGTTGGCGGGCCCTGGCTTTTGGACGGGAAACTCAAAGGATGGCGTGGGTGTGACGGCGTCAGAGAAGAAAGTGAAGATGGTATGATCAGAAGCGTGAGAGCTCGATGCTTGCCAGTATTGCGGACCTTCCGGTCCGCGCAGGCGCGTTGCATGCGACTTGTCGTTATGTCGTCCGCAGAAGAAGCTGTCGGACGCTGATTTACAAGGAATGTATCTTATACCCAATGGATTGCCGCTGTTAAAGAGATATGTCAGAATAAACTAGACAGAAACAAGAAAGAGGCTTACCAAACGGCACAGCCAACGCCTTCCTTCACGCAGCCACAAGAACTGCGCACGAATTTGGCGGCTTCCCGAGTGTCGAAGTAAATGGCTTCCAGTGGCACGACGGAACTCGACGCCGTACCACAGGCCGACCAGAGTCCAACCCGAGGGTGAGGAGTGGCCCGCATATGCACAACAGTTCCACATCCCGTACTTCGCTTCACCTCTTTCTCCTTGGCGTGTTGCAGTGGTGGGTAAAGCGGCAGAACAGACGGTTTGAACGGTTCGCTTTCGTCCGAGCTATACTCCGCAATCTCAGCACCACAGACGAGAGTATGCACGTCTTCGTCTGCCTCTTCCGGCTCTGCGACTGTTCCGGTAGCGTAGGGTCCGAAGCGTCTTGAAGGCCGCTGGCGTCTGCGTGCGTAACGCGATGTCGTCCTTCCCAAGTGGCCCTCTGGCAACAATGACAGGTCGAGATCAAAGTCCGAGTCCCAACTGGGTCTTTCAACAACGACTAGGCTCCGAGTCGGACTGGATACTCGTGCGTTGCTCACTGCACTGTGGTCGATCCGCATGGCGCCCCTGCGCCGCAAACGTGAGGCCTCTCCCGTGCGCACCAGATCAGATAGCACAATTGAGTCATCCGCATCAACTACTCTCAATGGTGTTGTCGAGGACGAAGAAACCGATGACGAAGAGGCCGAAGACGATGACCGCCTTCTAGGTTCATTCCGAGGGTAAATTTGGGGCATTTTGGCATGAATGCTCGGTGGTCGCTTCTCTAACGACCCGCGAATTTCACAACTAGAAGAAAATGGTTTAGATAGCCGACCGAGATTGTAGTGGTTGTGGAGAAAAGTTAAAGATATGTTCAGATTGGCTTGGCTGGCCGTACATGCGCCCAAGGCGTGTCATGATCACATTACGTAATAATGACTCATAGAGATTACCTAATTTATCATTCTCATAAATGACCTCACGTAATACTACATCAGGTCCGACGCTTTTTGAAATAGACCTTGGCTTCAAGGTTCGGGCTGAATCCCTTCTCAATGAACCCGCTCATCGGATGCAACTCTTGGTCTGTCTTGATATCATACGTCGCAATCAGGTAGGCCAGCATCGTCTTCATCTGGTATGCCGCAGTAAAACGGCCAGGACTGCGGAGAACACAAATGAGCCAGTCAGTCGTAGAAAGAACGAGCGAACGAGATTCCAGATGGTCAACCAAACGCACCATGCATGCTTTCCATAGCCAAACGGCTGGTAATCAGTGCCTGGTTTGATCAGTTGTGGTTGCTTCGTGCTGTCTTCGTGTACGAAGCGAAAACCGTCAAAATGGCGTGAAGATGGGTATAACGTCTCGTCATAGTGCGTGCCATAAGCGTTGGAGAACATATCAGAACCCGCTGGTATTAGAGTGCCATCGGAGAATACGAAGTCCTTGACAGCCCTTCTCCCAAGATGCACTGAAAAAGGTAACCATGTTAGCTGGACGTTTGTCTAAACCAACAGCAACCGTCTTGAGACGCACGGATATTTAAGTCGTAGCATCTGTGAATTTCCCTGAAGAAGCTGTCCATTTTGTGCAGCTTGGATATAGAATCCTTGGTCCAACCTCCTTCTCCGATGGCTGCTTCCACTTCCTCTCGTAATGGCTGAATATACTCGGGTCTTGTGGAGACTTCGAACAAGGCACATGCAAGCATCTACATTTGAACCTTAGCGATGTAAACGGATATTGAAAAATCGAGAAGACCAACCATAGCGACTCCATCGGATGCAAAGGTGAGAAAATATAATCGTGTCGCCATGTCATATGCTGTTACTTCCACCCCCGATTTCTCTGCCTCTTCAATCAACCAGGTAAGGGTGTCGTTCTAGTGACGTCGATTTAACTTGCATCCACGACTTTGGAGGGAAAACTTACAGGTTTATTTGGCCATTCAACTCCATGTATACGCTGCTGCTCGAGCCTGTACTCAACCACGGGCCGAAGATGCCGCGACATTGCTTTCAGGTCAGCCCCTGAATTGACGAGAAACTTTGAGGCAATTCTACGTCAAAGCTTGATAATCAGAATGACACCAAGCAGAAAATTATTGGACTTACGGCCTAAGAAGCTTCGGAAAGAAACGAAGGTTTCTTCCTCTCATCAGGACAGTGCTAGAACGGCCTGATAAGTCGCGGAACTCCTTGTTCTGGCCTATTTCACTTCGTTCAGTATCGTGGTTTCGAAACAAAGACAAGACATGCTCACACAGAGGGGATCCCACAGCAAGACGCGCCGAGAGCCTGGAAATGACTTCCGTTATGGTTGAAAATATTGGAACACCAACCCACTCTTCGCAAACAATTTTTCCATCAGTGCAAGTTACAGGTAGTAAAGGTGTAGCTCACCATTAGAGTTGGATGGTATTATTTCCTCAAATGCGCGAGTCGCTTCGTCCCGCATCTCATCGAATTGTGCCGCGATGTTACGCGTCATGGGCGAGCGCACAACGTTAATATGATATGGATTGGTCGTAACCTCGGGTCCTAGGGTGTAGTCAAGTTGAAGATACTGCAAGTTTTCAGAATCAAGAGAACTAGACATCGAAAAAAAAAATAAGAAAAGAACTCACGGATTCGAAATTTATGACGGCAGAGAGCTCGCGCCCGCTCGCTTTATTGATTTCTTCCACCCGATGTGTACCATTTGCCACAATAAACCATCCATCGAGTGTCGAGAGTTTCCAGACTTGATTAGGGTACTAAGCAAGTCTTTAATTCAGCTTCCGATCTCAATGACATGATTGCTCTTACCTTGCGGTAGCCTTCTTCGACCAATGCACGGCTTTCCGTACGGAACTTGATGGCGGTGATATATGAAAGAATTGGCGATGAATATCCTATGGTAGGAATATGATCCAACTACATCTCCATTGTGAGCAAAAGGCACTTCTGCATTGGTATTTGACAGACCTTGGACCGTTTAAAAATGAATAGACACAACACTGCGAGGATTCCGGCAAGAATGAAGTATGTTTCATTCATCTTGACGCAGAGCTACCTCAGGAGGCAGAAATACTGGTGGCGAACGTTAAATATGACTCCGACAGCCAGGCTGAACACCAAGTTGAGGAGTACGACGTGCTTGTGGTTTAAGAAAGGCCCACGTCAACTGCAACAGGGGGGCACCTAAAAAAAGAAAAAGCTGTTTTAATTATTTTGTCTGACACCTCGAATGTTGTCTGAGAGAACCCTCCATTTGCTTCCTTTATCGCACAATGCACGACTTTGCTCGAGCTCTCACGCATTCGCAGCATTGTCAAGAAACCTGCGATAACTCACCTGACGATTGATCACGAGAACGTGCGTCTGCACTCCAAAAAATGACCCTTCCGGGCCCAGGCCTTGCGCGCTTCATGATGATAATTAATTTCAGACGCATATCTCAGAGCCCCAGCGGTTGAGCGTTGAGAGCAGCATATTTTCCGAGTCAAAATAAAGATTCCGGGAGGGATACGATGTTGTGGTTGGGACGCGCGACGCAATTGCTGAATTCTGTATTAGTCAGCTAATCACGATCACGTGTATTCAGGATGCAAAGAAAGATCGCGACAACAAATTGAAACCAAACCAGGACCTCTGAGTCCTTGATTCTTGACCATATGCTCAGCTTCTCGCTAAGCACCAGTGGCGTGGCGTGCCCGCTGCAGGGAATTTTTATATATGTATGTTCAGCCGGCGTCTTTCTGGACAGCCTTTAGTCCACCTCAGGGCCCAACGACTCGGACCAATTGCTTGTTGGAAAGGGATGCCTAACATCAATTCTTGCTTGGACTTTCAGGAGGGCTGTTTCCACTCAAAAGGAAAGTGGTAATGGCATGTTGTGTATATTGGACAAAAGCTCAGTCCATCCTGTAGGTCCCAGAAATACTAAATAATTAATGCCGCAACGGAAGCGGGTGTATGGGCCGTATTGTCCACTTGACTCGTAGTCAACTTGTCTTTGGATTCCTGGACAGCCTACATAGCATCGATGGTGTTGAAAGGTGGGTTGCATCAAATCAAATCGGCCCCGTTCGTCCCCTTGTTTATCCCTTTCTTCCCTAGTAGCTTTCTGCTGTTCGGCTTTCTCTTTCCTTTGCAAAGCTCTCGGCTAGCATCCTTTGAGGGTTGTTCGGAGTCCGGACTACGTCCCTCTCTTAGACGATTATCCCTCCCGCAATAGGACCTGGCCGCTGCTGGCTCGTTCATCGGTGGAGGACAGTGGACACACAGCCATCCTGTTGCAGGCCTTTCATTCAATTACAACTCGACAGACGAGGGCAGATGTTTCTTGGGAACGCATACAGTGAACTCGGGGGAAGGCAA
This sequence comes from Flammula alnicola, assembly GCA_015499995.1. NCBI lineage: Eukaryota > Fungi > Basidiomycota > Agaricomycetes > Agaricales > Strophariaceae > Flammula > Flammula alnicola. The sequence continues at coordinate 221,225 of JADNRV010000024.1, read as the reverse complement.
GTTGCAAACCTATTTTTTTTTTCCCTATCAACAATCTTTTGACGTACATGTTTTTGATTGTAGGAATTCTTCAAGTCGTATCCGGCAACCACGATAGACGTGAGAACGAACGACTTTATGCTCGTCTTGGCGTTACTCGTTACATTCGGTGGAACGGCGCCGTCCAACGGAGTAGAAATGCCGTGCGGGAAAGGACCCCGAATCATGTTCCCATGCTGGGGGTCAGACAACAACCGTGTTTCCATTCGATGCAAGTTGTTTACATGTGCAAGGCGAACGTCGTCATTATTGGAAGAGTTGTGGGCGGTGAGCATTTAAACCAAAACAACACCACCTCCGTTCCGGAATTCAAGGATGAAACGACTGGTGTGCATACGCATATTGCTCAGCCCAGCGGCAATCTCAATGGAACGGCGTGTCATGGCAAGTTGAAATGCTCAATGCTCTTGCCAAACGCCCAGGTAATGCCCCCAATATTTACAATTCGAGTTCTCTAAAGATTAAATGACAGTCAGCGGATGAATGACGGTGGAGGCCCTTCCGAAATTCTTCCTTGCGCCCGCCCTCAGCTATGTAAGTATTCCCGTCCCCGGTGCATTTGTTCAAATCGTATGTTTTGATCCTGACGTAGATGTCAATAACTCCATGACCTTCCGGACAAGAATATGGGTCTGAAAACTTTTATTTGCTTTATTCCTCGATCCCAATGTGACAGTGCGTTCCCAGGTCCCATGATGCTTCGATATGGCGGCGAGCTCTTCAACGCCACGATATCTGCCAGCTCTGCAATCTGCTTCATCGAACAACTTCGTTGAACGACTTCTGCGGCTCCATAGATTTTACGCAGTCGATTCCAACATCCTCCATATCTCCAAGGTCCTCTCAACCCGGACCGGCGCTCCTATTCGTCGATATTAATGGCGTACGAACAGTCAAATCGACGTCATCATTGGCGGCAATCTTGACGTACAGGCCGACATCGGAGGCAAACGTCCCACCTAGCGCTGAGCCAACATGCATCTATCTTCATCCTCATGCTCGGCAGGCTGCCGAGAATTCTAATAGATCGAACTCGGGACTAAGCTTAGGCGCTGCTGGAGCGTCGTATCCTCGCTATCTTGGCGTGATTATATCGGCGTTTGTATCGCCTGTCGAAAAATATGCGGCTGCACGAACTATAAGCTTCAGCGACTTTGTCTGACCTTTCCGCAGGCGGCAGAGGCCATAAGTCGGTGGGGTCTAGTTCCTTCGTGCCGCTTCAATGGCCTTGCGTAGAATGCGAGTAGAAATAGCCATTCGCGGCATTGAGGTGATAGCCAAAGTATGTTACCCTTAGGGAATGACTCTTGTCCCGACAGCCCGACTACTGGTCATCTTTCGGTGCTGCATCACTGGCAAGCGATGGTATTTCTGAAGCCTCACTCTGCTTCACTGGACCATTGGACTCAGTGGCCGAGTATCTGGATATATCCTGTATGCGCGGCTTTACAGATTACCCCCACGATGTATTTATACTCAACGTGTGTTCAATTGTAAACTGGCCAGGGTGCACCCCTTCTTCGTTATCATGTTATGTACTAACTATTTCCCACCTCTTCGAGATCGATATCTTGATTAACAAACACTTCCCGCACCTAACGCACTCTCAGCGCAACTTCTCCAGCATCTAGACCTCTCTCGAGTCTCGTGTGGAATATCTGGGGTGTCAGTAGTAGAAATCCTGGAATATTCTTTCAACATATCTCAATAAGGCTTAATCCCGCCGTATTAGCCTTCGCCGCATGTGGGTAGGTGAGCTGTGATTGTAGAAGATTATCTGATTATTGACAGGATTTTTTTCCCTTCTGTAGAGTCTTTATCGAAACGCATACTGGCATGCCTCAGACATATATTTAGAGCCTTCTGGCGCCCAAGGCAGTATGAACGGCAAGCCTGTGCTGCCGTCATGAGCCGGGATCCATCCGGTCACGCTGTCACAACCTGCTCTAGAATGCCAAGTCCAAACTGCTAATTTTGTGTCTCACCCATGATCCACGTCCACGGTGATGCCTTGGCCTCAGCGCATATTCAATGATATTGTCCCTACGTATTGTCAAGATGATGAGGTCTCAAGATAGACAACAATGGCTGATGGCTGATAGCTGGTTGTAAGTTAGAAGCTACTTAATTCCCTCGACGGCATGCGCAATTCACACTGATAAAAATAAAGAACGAACATTTTTGGGGAAACATCAGCTTTGAAACCAAATCAAATGGCTGCCGGGAACCTCGTTGAGGCTCGCCCCGCGTTCCAATGGATCTATCAAATTTGCAATAACGCCCGAATACGACGGTTGGCACAGGGTGACCCTTGACACTGGCATGCTTTAGTGTCCCTTTTCGGGAAAGTTGCGGTGATGCCGTCCCGTCGAATGCAGGAGGGCTGGTAAATATACATAGCGGCACACACATAGCCTTGGCCTTCTATTTCTTTCCCTTTTTTCCCCTCTCCTTTCCGACTCGTAGGGATGACCATGCTGTCCCCGCGTCTCTCGTTAATAGCTCTATGGCTTTCGACAGCTTTGTCCTCTGTCCGTGCGGCCACTGGTGGCTCGTTTGCTGATGGAGGAAATACCCAGATCAGCGCCCTAATGGTATTGTGCTGGACAAGTTTTCGTATTTTTCATCACTAATTGCAGGCGTGGACAGATGTTCCTTGGTAGTGAGGACAGTGTCTACATCTTAGACAAGGCTGAGGGCAACGCCGCCCAAATCAACGGCCATCCAGCATGGGGTGCCCTATGGTGAGTCCAGTCTCCTCCGATCTCCATTATGATCCTCACCTTATTGTCTGTAGGGATATTTCGTCGCACCAAGTGAGCCTTATGGACGTGACGTCAAACACTTTCTGCGCTTCGGGTATGCATCTTCCCAACGGCTCTTTCGCTGCTTTCGGTGGCAACTCTGGTGTTGGCATCGCCGGTCTTGCCGGCTCTCAGAAGAACCCCGACGGAACTGGCGCTTGGGACAGCGTTTATCAGGATTTCGATGGACGAGTGGCTATTCGCATTGTGAACCCCTGCAAATCAACGGATAACTTGAACGGAGTTCAGTGCGGATGGTACGACGATTCTACAGTCTTAGCCATGAAACGCCGTCGGTGGTACTCCGCTGCGGAGCCAACCGGCGATGGCACCGTGGTCATCCTTGGAGGATTCATTAATGGAGGGTTTGTCAATCGGTGGTATCCAAACGTCGACCCAGCGGGTGAGAGCGGACAAGCGGAAAACACGTACGAATATTTTCCCGCCAAGGCTGGCGACCCACAGACTGTCCAATTCCTCGTTAAGACATCGGGTCTCAATGCCTATGCTCACACCTTCTTGATGCCTTCGGGTCATATGCTCGTTCAAGCAAATCTTTCAACAAGTACGTTACTCAATTTCGTCGTTTGTCCTTCAAACTCATTTTTTTCGCTAGTGCTGTGGGATCACACAACGAACACCGAAACCCCACTCCCAGACATGCCTAACGGCGTCGCCCGCGTTTACCCGGCCTCTGGTGCGACCGCCATGCTCCCTATGACACCTGCGAACAACTACACCTCTACCTTGATCTTCTGCGGCGGATCGGACATGCCAGAATATGATTACGGGGACTACGGAGGACCTTACGTCGACACTTGGAATTTCCCGGCATCTAAGGATTGTCAGAGGCTCACGCCTGAGCCTCAGGATGGATCGGCACCGGCATACGAGCAGGACGACGACATGCTAGAGGGACGGACCATGGGTCAATTCGTCTTGCTGCCTGATGGCAAAGCTCTCGTCATTAATGGCGGCTTGAACGGTACTGCCGGTTACTCTTTGGGCACGAAAGATACCCCTCTGGGCCTGATGCCATTCGGTACATCGCTTGCTTCGGGCCCAGTGCTGACACCGGCGCTCTACGATCCCACTGCTCCCAAGGGCAGTCGATGGTCCAACGCTGGCCTGGGCAATTCCCAAATCCCTCGCTTGTACCACTCTTGCGCCATCCTCCTCCCAGATGCCTCTGTCCTGGTCGCCGGATCCAACCCTAATCCTGATGTCAATCTGACGACAGTGTTCCCTACCGAATACCGAGCCGATATCTTCTACCCTCCTTACTTGAGCGCCGGTGTGCGTCCTGTCCCCACGGGCATTCCGCAAACACTGTCTTACGGCGGCGCCCCTTTCGACATCACCGTCCCCCAGAACTCCTATTCTGGTTCCGCAAACGATGCTGCTGGTAATGCCACCGTAGTTGTCATTCGTGGTGGGTTTACGACACACGCCATGAACATGGGTCAGCGGTTCTTGCAGCTCAACAACACGTACACCGCCAACCAAAACGGCACCATCACGTTGCATGTGGCGCAGATGCCCCCAAATCCCAACCTCTTCCAACCCGGACCCGCATTGGTCTTCGTCACCATCCATGGTATTCCAAGCAATGGCTCCTATGTCATCATCGGCAGCGGCAATATTGGCCCTCAGCCAACGTCGGCAGCCAGTGTCCTGCCTCCCAGCGTCCTTTTGGCTGCTGCTTCTGGCGGATCCGGATCAGGCTCAAACTCAGGGTCTGACAACAACACAGCCAACGCAACGAAGAAGTCGAACATAGGTGTAATCGTGGGTGTTATCGTCGGCGTTGTGGCTCTGCTTGCTATCATCGGAGCCATCGTCGGGATTGTTATCGCCCGCCGCAGACGCGCGGCGGCGGGCCAGGCACCCTCAGCCATGTACGACATGTCTGGCCCACCCCCGGTCATGGCACCGCCCCGACCTACATGGGCCTCCGCTGACAGAGAGTCGAGCATCTTCACGCCTTTGAACCAGCAGGCGCACTATGATGATGCTTGGGACCCGAGCACAGCGAGCCTGAATGCGCCGTACAAGGACGACCACCGACCCTCGATGTCCCAATCGCAAAGCTTCGATAGCGCCGGATACGACCCATACGCGCAAACTGGGTACTCGACGCCATCGCACGGAGTGCAGGCTCAACCTATGGACGCGTTCCACGAACCAGAGTTAAGATACCGGTAGAACTGGACAAGCGGAATAGAATATTTTCTTTCTTGTGTACCGACTGGTCTTGCGAGTTCCGGACTTTTTCTTTCTTTCATCAAGGACATTCTTAGCTAGCGTTTCTCTCCTCACGACTGACACTCACTACATTCCCCATGTCAGATACCATTTTTACCCGACAACATTCTATCGACACTGCATTTTCGCTATTCATCACGCTCTGCCTCACAATGATATGTAGTAAAATCTAATTAGTTTCTGTAAAGTCGGACGGTGTCATGCCACAGTTCCGTCCGCTAATCAAAAGAGCATCGAAACACCTTGTACTTACTGTTCAATGGGCAGAATTTCGTAGAAATAGCTAGAATTAATGGAGTGCTCATATATATTGACGATGACAAGAGAAAAATACTCCTACATAGTTCCCATAAAAAAAATCTCACAGTTCCGTCCGCTAATCAAAAGATCATCGAAACATCTTGTACTTATGTTCAATGGGCAGAATTTCGTAGAAATAGTTTTTTTTTTTTTTTTTTTTAATTCCAAGTTTACATCCTTTGAGGTTACCCTATGTCGGATGTCGCGTCGTAATCTAGTCTGTCTAACTGTAGAAATAGTTAGAATTAATGGAGTGCTCATATATTGACGATGACAAGAGAAAAATACTGCTAGTTCCCATAAAAAAAAATATCCTTCAGAACTTCTGATCAGACGTAGCGTGCGCCCCACTCAGCCGCCCGAATGTATTGACCATAGGATATGGAGAGCGAAGATCGTTCAGAATCGTACCCGGACTCAGATACATCCTGGCCCACCTGGACAACGCTGGACCCTCGTCGCTGATATTTATCAATTAAAAATTATATTTTTTGGCAGTACGGGTGTGGCGTGGAGATGCGGAAACTTACAAGTTCGGAGAGAGGAGGAGGGAGATTGCTGGCGATTGCCACGGAAATCAGAAACACCAGAAATACGGCGATGTAAAGGATTGCGAATATGAGCATGATACTCAAGTCGTCGAGAGCCATCTGGGATGCTCGAGCTCAAGTACCTAATGACAGCTGAGGGAGATAAAGAATTCCCCAGTAAGTTGGAGCTAGGCTGCTTGATCGAGAGCTTCACTTACAATTCTCGGCGGGAAAAGTCGGAAGTAGCTCCTCCAGGCTCCATCGAGAAATGGCTTGATTTATCGTTGAAAAAGATACAGCAAGAACAAAATCGCAAAATCTTCCTGCCAGTGGAAGAATACCCCATGTCAGAATGCTCTAAGCATACCATCGTTCATTCACAATTAATAGCGGGTATCTTGCAAGTTGTTGGGCAGTCCAGGGAGCGGAGCTCCTTGCTAAAACCCTCCGCGGCAGTTTACATGGAGTTGTATACCCAAGATAAGGTACAGTACATACTTTACATGTGGCGTTCTATTCAACGGCCATTTCCGGCGTTTATGATCGTGATTTTTTTCGTTCCCATAATTGGTGCAGAAACACGGGCGCCTATATGGTAAATGGAGTATTCGTGGATAGCAAGGAATCCGTAAACTTTTCCCGGGCAATTGAGCTGGGTAGTTCTGTTTTTCCGAACCACTTGTAAACATATACTGTATGTTTCGTCTCTATAACCTTGAAATTTTCATGTACAACGGTGTATTATATTATATATACTACTGTACTAGTGCATACTCCCCTTATCCGACTGTTATCATGATGGAAACTCGGAGAATGGCATAGTATAAAGCGTCGATAAGATAAATTAAAGCCCAGTAATTCATAGCCATATGAGCCCTAAACAGTGTCATCTATTTAAATCTTCAGAACCCTAAGCAGAAACTTACGACCGGGCAACAAGCTGATGGGATATTTAGTGCTTGAGGAAGGAGGAGTTCCGAACTTAGCTATGGCCAACCACACCACCAAAATGGAGACGTAGGTGATCGCGACCACGAGCAAGTCTAGTGGCATACTGTGATAAGTAGAATGTCCGTTAGTCTGTCGGATGCGTCAGGCATATACACTCACGTTTGTAGACAGTATGGGCAGCTGCAGCCACTATCGAAGCATCTGGGACATCTGTTATTTAACCCTCAGGAGATACAGGAGGAATGGTGCTAGTGCTTGCGTCGAGCAATCTATCATTCGTTGAAATTTTGAGGACATTAAAGCACGTTGCTGAAGCAAGAAACTTGAGTTTCGTCATATAAGCTGTCGAGAAGAACGTTGGTGCTTATCGTGGCTCACAAGCATAAATCATGTACAGGTAGGGTATTGGGTAGGTAGTCCTAAGAATGCTGTCGCTCATAGACCATACTCGAAGCTTGACGGGACTGTGGTTGGAATGGAACTCGGTCGGCGTTGACTCGGTCCGTGTCACTGCATTGGTGGGTGATGACTGCGACGCAGTCGATGAAACGCTTGTTGACAAAGCGGAGTTTGGCGGTGCCGACGAAGCCTCGCCGTTTGCTCGCCGCGGGTGAAAGTTGGAGCCAAGTTGGACCGTCCGACCAACGCAGAAGCGTGGGAGCTTCATTCGACGTTATTCAAGATGCGGGGTGACCCGTATGCTCTTCTCCTTCTCTCTTCCCCACATCTACATTCGCGCGCGGATTTACGACCTGGACACTGATAAAAGGTATGTTTTGAATCCCTTACCCAATTTTCCTTAATTCACTGGAATCGTTGACGTTTGTCTTCCAGGCCACCAGAATACGTGATCATCATGATCAGCTGAAGAACCTTGCTAAGCTTCCAAAGGACGATCTTCTTACTTCCTACCACATATGCTTTGTGGCGATTTGGAAATATCGTGACCATAAGGCAAGCAAACGAAATCTTCTCCTTGCTGCTGAAGCCTAAATGACTGGAGGATGTTCAGGGTAAAAAGAAGATGACGAACCAGCCGCGCGTTGTTCGGTCAATTGAATAGGTCGTGGACACATTACGCGCCCACGTCCACAAATACGTTTGACACGACTCTGATCACGAGCAGAAAAACATATGACTGCGGCACGTGGGTGATGTTATTGGCTAGCCTATACAACGCAAGTGACAACGTGCTTCAACTCTTGCTTCTGCCTCCCATCTGGTACTGTAGCACTGGCTATACAAGATGCTATGTTTAGGTTGCGATAGCTCCGTCTTGATAATGGAATCAAGCGCCGTCGTCGACGTTTCTTGATCTTCCTTCCCGCCACTTGGACCCACTCGATCCCCGTTTGCTACCCAATACCCAACCAATACCCCCAAGTTGACGACGAGGAAACGGTCGAACAGTTTCAGTCCAAGGCATGCTCAACAATTCGGAGTCAATATCCGCGAACTCGACGCATCAGATATACCCACACGTGGAAGCGCTGGATTCAGATGACGAAGAATCGATTGCTGGAGAAGGCGTCCCTTTGCTGTTACCGCCGCATGCTCAACGTTACACTGCCGGCGCAGAAACGTTCTTCTACTCGTCGCCGGATGCTGCTGGTAGTCCGAAGAACGCATTTCGGACTACGTTGCACGTGGATCTAGAGACGAAGGGCAGAAGCCGCAGGATATATGAACCTAGAAACTTTGCTGGCGATTTGGCTACACGCTCGAAATTTTCGAGGTCTCGGAGGAACGCTGCACTCTTCACGTCCACTATTATGTTGCTCTCTTTCGCTGCAATCTGGTTCTTCTTTTCGGAAATTCATTCGTGCCATGCAGCTCCAACGTCCGAGGTTACACAATTCGTCCCTCCGATAATTCAACAGTCGTGGGCCTCGTATACCCCGTATTTCTCTGTCAAACCATACACTCCTCCGCCATCTGACTGTAGCATTACCCAGGCATGTCCATTACTCTCCACTTTCTTGATCATCTTACTGACCGTATGAATTCATTAGGTCAATATTGTAGGCCATCCCAGAAGCTCATAAATTTCATAGATCCAGATCTCATTTCATTTTACAGATTCAACGCCATGGCGCTCGTTTCCCAACTTCTGGCGCTACAACGCGTATCGTCGCTGCGGTTCAGAAACTTCAGTCAGCTACTCACTATACCGATTCTCGACTGAACTTCCTCCACAATTATACATATACTCTTGGGAAGGACGACCTCGTTCCTTTTGGAGCTTTCCAGTGCGTATGTGTGTCCATTCCGAAGATCAACTATAACCGTGTGTAATTAAGGTCCGAGGAAGCGGGCCAAGGAGCTTATGAACGTTACTCGAGCCTCATCTCTCAGGAGAACCTTCCTTTCGTGCGCGCTTCTGGGAGTGACCGAGTTGTTGATTCTGCCACGAACTGGACATTAGGTATGCATAATTCGATCGCAAATGAGCCCTTCGTTGAACTTAAATGTTTAGGCTTCTCGCTCGCCAGCAATCACGTGTTCAACCCCGTGCTCTCGGTTATTCTTCCCGAAAATGTACCGAGTTTCCTTGGCTTTGAGGAACTGCACGCTGACTTCTAATTATTATTCAGCTAAATGATACCCTTGACGATAATATGTGCCCCAACGCCGGCTCATCTGATGAGCAGACCGCTATATGGACGGCTATCTACGGTGCCCCTATCGCGCAGCGTTTGAATTCCAAAGCACCTGGTGCCAACTTGACGGCGGCAGATATATCGAATCTCATTCCAATTTGTCCATTTGAGTCAGTTGCAAACGACGTAACCAGTCCCTTCTGCGCACTCTTCACGGCTGAGGAGTTCGGTCAATTCGAATACTTTGGGGATCTGGATAAATTTTATGGGACTGGGTGCGGTTTCACTTTTTTTCTTCTTCGTCAGTCTTCGATACTTATTTCTCGGCTGCAGATACGGTCAGGCTCTGGGCCCCGTCCAAGGTGTCGGATACATCAATGAACTCCTTGCACGGTTGACAGGCACGCCTGTTCGAGACAACACGCAAACCAACAGGACCCTTGATGCCTCGCCTATCACCTTCCCTCTGGACCGCACTCTATATGCAGACTTCTCACATGACAATCAAATGGCAGCGATATACGCAGCCATGGGTCTCTTTAGGCAACCGCAATCTCTGGATCCTGCACAGCCTGCTCCCAAGAGGACATGGATCACGAGCCACTTAACGCCATTTAGCGCGCGTATGGTCACGGAACGCCTTAGTTGCACCGTGCGGGGTATGGGGAAGACCGCTGGGAAACAATCGTTCGTCAGGATATTCGTAAATGACGCCCTTCAGCCCCTGGACTTCTGCGGTGGCGATCAGAGCGGGCGCTGCACCCTGAGTGCATTTGTCCAAAGCCAGGCGTACGCGAGGAATGATGGTGAAGGCGATTTCGAAAAATGCTTTAGTTGAGCTCTCGGGTCGATTTTTGGACATTAATTCCTCATCGGACACATCAGTAATGTTTATCAATCTTGTTATTGTCGCAATCGCTGTTAGGCATAGAGCTGATCGTGTCACTGTTTTTTTCCCTTCTTGTTTTCTTTCTCAGTGGCGCAGCATGAATACTATATCCGCCTGGAGCTCCCCGCAACGTGGGTGGTCGAGTCAGTGATACGTTTGCCTGGGGATAGAGTCTCACTTGTATCGGAGGCCGTTATCCAACCATTATCTCATCCATGGTGTGTCTCCGGCCACTTTCCATCCGCGTCCCTGAATAATCTGGGGAAGAGACCCCAGCCAAGCTTTAAAATAAGCCTCGAATTTCCAATATCCCCTCTGTACTCCACCAGCATTTTCACAACCACATTGCTGCCAATGTACAAGAACGCACCATGTATGGTCATTTTGGTGTCTCAGATCACATGGCCCCAAAAAAGGCTCGTCTCGACCAGGGTCCACACCTGATTGGGATACATTGCGGGGATATTTGTCGATACCCCGCAGTGCGCAAGTTCATTACGATCGTGCCCAAATGACCGGATGTGCATTTTTTGTGCATCTTGGGCGTACGGGAACCCGTGTGGCGCCGAGCAGACGCAAGTCTCGCAAACATCCTGGTCTTTCTCTCATGGTCTTTTCCGTATTCGGCCAGAAAGAGTGCTTCCGTGCGCCCTTTGGACGCGTAGGCCAAGGATATTTGACTCCTGAGTAGGCGTGGTATCCTCCACAGTCTGGCTGTTTGGAAACGGTTTAAATACTCGGACATATCTGTTTTTCGAGTAGCGACACTTTCTTCCCAGTTCACTCCGGTCGTCTTCTCTTGTACAGCTTCTTTCGCTCGCAGACGCTTTACAACTCTTCTTCAACCACACAATACCAATCATGTCCACCGACAAGAACATCGACAAGATTGATATCGAGCACAACGAGAAGAGCATCGATAACAACAGCATCAACCCCACCTTCCAAATCATGAAGGCGCCCTCGAGAATTGCCAACCCAGGCCCAGCGTAAGCTTCTTCCCTTCTCCAAACACCAGCTTGTAATAAACTAACGCCTTCTTCCCTCTCATAGTGGCATCTTCTCCTTTGCGTCGACGACGTTCCTGCTGTCCATGTATAACCTGCACGCGCGGGACATCCACACACCCAACGTCGTCGTGGGCATGGCCATCTTCAGCGGCGGCCTCGTGCAATTCATGGCAGGCATGTGGGAGTTCCCGAGAGGCAATGTTTTCGGCGCTACTGGTACGTATCTACCCCTGTCCTTTACGCTTTCCTCCCCTTCCCTCCTTCGCCGCCACCTCGCGAAGTCCCACTTCCTCCTGTTAATCCTCTCGCCTCCACGTGCAATAACTGATCTCCTCTCGTGTTACGTAGTATTCTCACCTACGCTGCCTTCTGGATGTCCTACGGCACAATCCTAATTCCCAGCTCTGGCATCCTCACCGCCTACAAAGATCCCACAGAACTCTCGAGCGCTCTCGGATTATACCTCATCACATGGTTTATGGTTACTATCATGTTCATGTATGTCAGATCTCTTTAATAGTTGCCCGAACATCTATTAACTTGGGCCTCAAGCATACCCATCCTGCATCGCAATATGTCCTTCATCATCCTTCTTTCCATCCTCGCTATAACATTTGCACTTCTGGCTGCAGCAGAATTTACCGGCAAAGCTTCGTAAGTCGTTTCTGCCCTCACATTCTTCGCATATACTGAAGAACATCATTAGTATTGGAAAGGCTGGAGGATTCACAGGCGTCATCACAGCATTCATCGCCTATTATGTTGGGATCAGCGAACTTCTGGAGGCCGACCCAAAGCCAAAAATCAGACTACCACGCGGCGTCTGGGTGTGAATCAAGATACGGTGTATGGTGCATGTACAACAAGTAGCCTAGCTTTGTGTTTACCTCAACTTCTAATTTATTATCTTCGTCGTGCTTGCGATTCACGAGCTATATCGACAACAATTACATAATTATATTCTCTCAAAGAAAAGGCCTATACACTATTTGCTACAATTAAGACGAAAGCGAAAGCGAAACACAAAATATTCTGCTCAGACCTCCATGCGAAGCAGAGCACAGAGCGAAACAGTGGATAGATGGAATTGAGTGGAGAAACGAAATTATGCGGGAAGGGCTAAAGTAAGAATTCCGGTGGGAGTATAGAGTGGGATGAATTCTCGTCATATAACGTGTTCCTGTGCTGTGTATCCAGAATGGTATAGGCGGAACCAGAAAAGAGCCAGGAGGCTAGACAAAAAAGACGAATAAAAACCAAAAGCTGGAGAAGCAAGAATGAATGGAGGTAGAAACAAGAACGTATGGGTTATTAAAGTAAATAGATGTAAGGATAATAATAGACATTTGAATGAAAACAATTGCTCAACCAAGAACACATGAAATGACGGCGTCAGAGGAAGGAGGGAGCGCGCGACATGGAAGAACAGAAAACAAGCCAAACGAACAAATAAAAATAAAAGATGGCCCCCTTAGAGTTGACGGGGAACGAACATCAGTTTACACTCCATAGCGGCAGGGAAAATCACCTGAATTCAAGGTGAATGGACGTTTCGATAATCCTGAGGCTAAAGACTCACAAAGCTATCTTTGATGTCCATGCTCCTCTCGTTAGTCTCCGGTGGAGCAACGATGTCAAAATTCTTAACGAAGGCAGCGACGGCGAGCTTTAGCATCATCTGAGCGAGATTCTGGCCACCGCAAATCCTTGCTCCAGTTCCGAAAGGCATCATGTATGCCGTCATCCTGGCAAGATCGTCTGAACTCTTCGCGGAACCTTCTAGCCAACGCTCCGGAAGAAACGTCTCAGGAGAAGGGAACACGGATGGATCCCGATGCATAGACCAGGCCTGAGTAGCCACAATTGTCCCTGTGGGAAGGCGTAACCCATGAGGTCGAATATCTCATCTGATGCTCCATTCTTGGACGTCGAACTTGGAACCACACGTTCCAGAAGGCTAGGAGCAGCAGTATACATTCGAAGACCTTGATAGATAGAGAAAACGCGTTAAAGACGAGAACGTGACAACGACGAGGTAAGCAACCCAGATACCTTCTTTCATAAAGGCACTGAGATATGGCAGCTCTTGCAGGACACTGATATCGGGCAGGACCTTGCAATCAGGCATTGCCTCGTCGATTTCAGCCTGAAGCTTCTTCATGATGTCTGGACGGCGGCTGAGCTCCCAGAAAAGGAATGTGATAGTTGTCGATGTTGTATCAGTTCCGGCCATCCTGGCATAACGTATCAGAGAGACGCCCAAAAGTGATCATGAACAGAGATTGATAGGGACATACATATGACCGATGCATTCCGAGATTATATCATGGTCGGGCATTTGTTGGGTGGGCGAGTATTGATACTTCATCAGTCTTTGAAGCAGGGAAACCTTCTCGGAATCGCCGATTTTACCAGCGTTCATTTGCGCACGCATCTCATATACTCGTCCGCTAACGAACTGTGAAGAGACTTGGTCGGCGAACGGCACAGATAGGGAAGTTTAAAATTTAAAACTAACCTCGGCAAGGATTTTGTCAGAATCACACATTTGTCTCCATCGGTTGTTAGGGATGCGACAAACAAGGTTCCAGGCCCACGCAGGAACGGCACTACGCTGAGATCGTATACACATAAGTTAGCCAAAAGAAACTATCAGAGTATGTTTAAACGTTTACAAGAACGCCACGTTTTGAGAAGTCGTTTATCGCCGTGGAAAGAGGATCCTCGACGTCCATGGCCCACTTGCTGACTGCTCCGAGGCGATAGCCGAAGGAAGAAGAAACCACGACATCAGCCATAAGGTGTCGGAACAGAGCCATGCACTCGACGGGAGTTTTCCAGATATATTCTCGAGAGTCTTCAGAGACATCAGATTTAAAAATCAGTGAAAAGATGACGTCGTTGAAATCATACTACGTACATTGATGAGCTCGAACATAAATTCGTGCATATCGGGTTGAAACTGAGCAACGCTCGCATGGGTATAGTGTGGAGCAAATGATTTTCGTCGTATAAAATGGCTTTCATGATCAAGAGTCGTCATACTGTAGATATCAAGTCAGAAGAGCGAAATGTATGCATATATGCGCGCATATACTCACGCGTGATCGTTGTCGTTACTGTGGGAGGAGTACAGAGTTAGATTAGTGTATAGGCGGGCAAGGGAGAAGACAAACGTTAATAAACTTTTGTAAAAGTTGCTCTTATCAAATTTGTGCACGGAATACACATTACGCGTAGTCGAAATGTCGCGAAACACGATTCTGTTCGGACCTACACGCACAACCGGGCCATAAGCGTCGAAGAGTTCTTGAATCTTTTTGCATTTGCGCAGGCGGAGGACGTCGAAAGTGAGTGACAGGTCAGAGACGGCAAAGTACCAGGGTCCGGGTATCGCGCTGAGAGGAGACAAAAAAAGATTGTAGATTACTCGTATGAGCAGGTATGTGAAGACGACGGAGCCAGCAATGAGGGCGAGGTTGTGGCTGAACCAACGGGGGAGATGTGTATCGCGGAGATCATGGTTGAATGGTATGGTGGAGAAGAGGCGACGGTGTTGCGTGGGAGAAGAACCTGCGACGCTGCAGGCTATCGGAGAGGGAGAAGGGGAGATGGATGAGGGAGGAAGGAAGGAAAGGTTGGGAATTGAAACATGGACCGTCGAGTATATATACCTCGGAAGAGAGGCTGACAAATCCCCAAACAAAATGAAAAGCAATGCAGTTTGTCGCGGACGCCAATCTATTGCCTGAGCATGAGCAGATGCAAGCTGTCGAAACGCGTCGAAAGCACAACCTTGCCATTTCGAACCCCGCTCGTACGTCACTGCCGGATTGAGTTATTCAAATGCCGCTTCGGGATACTGCTTGAAATCGTCCTCACCTGCTCCCGGGATCTATACCACGTCCAATACAGTTCCATTGCGTGCGCCACTAATTAGCCGGTCCACCTTGTCCTTTTTCTCCTCTTTCGACCACAAAATGCGACCCAATCGTCGTATTTTCTCTCGCATTTGCATCCGACTCGGGCCGCAGTCAAACCAGACATCTTCTCTCGAGTTTCTTTAAAACGACGTTCGGCATTTTGCACCCATGCCGTGCACCCTCGTTTCTCGTGATTTGCTTTCCGCCAGTATTCGCAAAAAAGGCTTGCCAGAAATCTTGTCACCCTTTGCTCTGTGCGGCGCCAAATTGCGCGAGATCGCGTACATTCAAACACTAGTACTGGCTTTGACAACCCACCGCTTCAACCTCTGGATGTTTCTCTGAATCGAAAAGTAAAATCCGGAATTTTCCGCATGTCGGTTCTTCTCCCAAGGCTGTACGCTCTGCCATACTTTATCGCTTACGAGATCCTGGGGAGCTCTGTCAAATAATAGTGCGAATCGGCACTCTCGCGCGTCTTTTCATGTTTTGTCCCAATAGTCTTCCTACCGCCACCAGATCCGAGCTGAGATCGTACATTCTCTCCGTCAGGACAAGCTTAAGTTAAGCTTCAGATCTCTCGGACCTCCAACTTCAAGCCTATACTCTATCCTGCTATCGTCCATCCTCTTTCATCAAGCCGGGCACCGTCACTGCTGGTCTCTTCAAAATGTTTGTCACCAAAAGAAACAAAACACTCAGCCGACTCAATCGCACAAGTCTAGCGATTCAGCCATACCTCAATTCATGTCATGTCAGACAAGAGAACAATATAAAACTCCTCCAGATCATGTGCTAGTACATATCCAGGAGTGCGCCTGTCCGCTGCAGTCGCACCGCTCTCGACCCTCTAGCATTAATATTACTCAACCCCCCGCGCTGAGTGCGTCGGGCGCGATGCGACCCTCCGAAGGTCAGTTGGGCGTCTGTCAGCACCGTATCGCAGGCCACTGACGAAATATACTCTGAAGGCTATCGATAACTCCAGTGCGCATGAACAGAGTTTAATGCACTCGTATGTATATCATACATGGAACATCAGCGTACGTGAAATTAACATGATTCTCAGTTGGATTTGAGCGCACAAACTACCCGGAAACACGGACTGTTCACCCGTTACCTCCAACGTACGGTATGCATATCCGTTGTTGTTAAGGTTTCCTCATCACGAAGCTCGAAAAGCAAAACAGTGCCACCTGCGGCGATAAAGCGTCCTCGATTATTATCTCTACTGCACTAGTACTAGCCTAGCCCGTGATTGGACGTACCCGGCTCCGCGAGACATGGACATCACCCATATCAATGGTAACTGAGGATCAAGAACGCGCTGATACTTCGAGAACAATAACAATAAAGACTCATTAAGCCAAGCGTCACGCCAATGCGGAAAACCCAGGACCTCCTTCAACGACTAGTAGGAACTGCACCGGAATTCAGAGGAGCCAGGCCAATCGACGACTCTCAAGTAGTAATACGTCCCTGTCAACTTTGACGCCAGTACGTCAACCAAAGTGCGCAGAACATGAAGCTCATCTGGCGATGATCAGCGATGTCAAGAGTACCAAAGACGATTATCGTATACCAATATCGTGATAATCAAAAACGAGGCCGAGCCGACGCGCATTACGAACGCGCCGCTTGGGCTCGAGTCTTTTTGGTGGCACAGGCGATAGCAGCTGTAAGCGATCCGGGAGGCACGAGGCATGTCAGACCCTTCGTGAAGTGACAGATGTGGCTCGGTCATTGAAGCTGGACTCTGTAAAGTACATCTACAGGAATCAGACATTGCCTTTAGAGGATGAAGCGTCGGTCTTGCCAGGAAAGGCCCGAGAGACACCAGAGCCACAGTTCGCCGCACGTTTGCGCCTGCGTGCAGATAGACGTTGACATTATAGATAGATACGCCAACGGAGGTGAGGGTGACAGCTATCTCACAGATTCGTAAATTCCACCTTGAAAACACAGAGTCGCGCGCAGAACAGTGCCAAGTCCCAATCGCAGATATGACGCACCGTAGGGACTTGGCAATCGCCCTCGCTTGCTGCGGACGATCCGCCACAACGAAAAGCGAAAACAAAGTTTTTCATACCCTTCTCCTCTTCAATTAATCCTGCTTGAAAATCCCCGTGCGAGTCTTGAGCACTGAAGCCGCGCCACCGTGATTGTCTGACGAGCATAAGTTTGATAACCTCAAGCAGCCATCAAAACCCGTCCGCGTAGGCTATATGGCGCCAAAGATGCCAGAGTTCAGACGGTGATAGTCACTGTTGATCTGATCGATGGCACTAAGCACTCGGCCGGGCGTCCTCGCACCGGCGGCGAAATTGGGAGTTCATGTGACGGTAGGTTATTTACTTTGGCTTCAAGAGACTGTTTATTAAGGGGTGATGATGATGGATGATAGATTGAGAGAACTTGAGACGCAGGAAGGACTGGACCGGTGGGCCGTGTCACGGACAGTGATTGCGAAGTATGTAGGTCAAGAATAAAGCATATCGGTGAAGATACTGATAGACGGTCTGCATCGTTCACGATCCAGGAGCGGTGGCGGCGGCAAGGCTAGGTACATTATACGACAAGGTTGAAGGATCTTGTTAATGCGGCAGGGTTTAAGCAGCTCTGTAGATCATGCGATACAAGACATTGAGTAAAGACGGTTGAGCAGAGGCAATAGAAGACCAGCGGAGATTGTTCATCAGACCTGTAAATCAGAGAGTCAGTGAAGGGTAGGGTGACGATTAATATGTCCATCTGAGCTGGTTTTTTGAATGACAGACAATATATGGGCATGTAAGGCAGGCTTTTATCTTCACCGTAGCGTATAGGAACGGAACTTCGCTGCGAGCACCCGATTGTTTTTCCGCTTGTTATGAAAATATCTTTCAGCCTCTGCGCGAATAAGATGACAATTCAAAGATATCTGACAGATGGACATTCATCAATTCGTTATAATAGTCCAAATGAATTGTACACTCACGATAAGTATTCGGTACGCATGACACATGAGATGAAATTTCGCACAGCAGTCAGCTATGTATAGCATTCAATAGGAACGAAGGTTTCCAGAGAGATGTTCAGAACTAGAGGTTACTCGCATCATGTTTGCAAATACTTAAATACTTACCAGCAGGTCGGCAAGCAGACAAACGACTGCGCCTTGATGACTAGTTGGGTCGTAGTTGCCTTTTAGTCATAGATGTAATGAAGAATTTCAGAACTAAGTTGGGACAACATTTAGCAGATGGCTATGAAGGCGTCTCTGATGAGAATTTCGGTCGCATCCTGGAGAAGACATAGGTGGTTTTGATAAAAATGTTCTTTGAGTTGCGAGGGAGGACACGAAAGCCATGGTATTTTCTTAACGCGTTCCCATGGGCGTTCCGGGAGAAATGCATTGTGAAGTCGGGCATCCGAACCAGTTTGCCCCGTGGGAGCAGCTTAATGAGCGCATCACATGATGCGTAGTGTCCTCGGTTCAGTTCGGCTAAGGGATCAAATGCCCTCCGGTCCTCAATGAAACGGTCTGACAATTTCCCTCTCTCTCCCCTGAACCCTCAAGGCCCTCAAGAACTGTTCTACATCGTGTAAAAGGTGTGGGTCAGTCGAAATATATAGCTCATCGAGGAACCGTAACAGTCTTTCCGATTCGAAATCCAGGTGCTTTTCGACCTGACTCGACTTAAGGCTGCTTGAAGCCTCGCGGCGATTCGGAATTTAGAATGCCTGCCCCAGCGATCTATGTACTTGCTATTGTCGGCACTGTCGGTGCTGTTATAGCTTTTAAAGAGGTGCGTAATAGTCCAAGTTCGCCTGAGTTGTCTGACGTCGAAATAGTTCGTCTATGAGCCTCACATCGCTCCAGCCATCGATAGATGGAAGGCCGAGTACCAGGCTGCGAGGCACAGAAGGCGGATGGCAGCTATACATCAAGCCCAAGCCGAGGTACAGATGACCCAGACACAGAAGAAAGAACCGAAACCCAGAGCAAGTGACAAGTTCTCTGATGAGGACAACTCCGACGACGACGACGACGATTCAGGTCATGGGAAAGGCAGCAGTACTGCCAGTTCCAAGTTCATGAAGGGTGGCTTGCTGCTTAGGCGCCCAGAATGGGACGTACAGAATCAAAGGGATGTCGAGCTGGATAACTTCGTAGCACGCGAGGTCAGCGAATGGAGGAGTGAGGTTACCGGTCAAGTCTTGAGACAGAGAAAGAATGTCTCGGAACACGCTATGGACGAGGTACCACTGATTTTATCTCTCGTCGGATTCTCGCAAGCTAATTAAATCTCCATTTACAGTCGATCCACGCAATCCCCTACGTACCGCTGTCTCCTTCACGTACTCATGTCGTGTTTGATCCTTCTTCGCCATCGACTCCCAGTGCTGGAAGCCGGGTTCCTTCTCCTCCTCCTCCGCCACCTGTACTTGCTCCTCCTACCGGCGTGAGCACTACCGGGCCATCCCCTACCATAGAACCTCAGGTCCGTTCATCTTCAGCAGCCCCCGTAGCACGAGAAGAGCCGGTGGATCCCATTCAGAGTGTCGTATCTGTGTCTGTACCAGTTTCTTCGCCCGTCTCATCTATTCTCGCTTCGCCCGCGTCTCCCATGATCCATCCGCCAGCAGAAGCGATGATATCCCCTACATCGCCTGAGGTAACACCTTTCCAGCACGCGATCACCCAATCCACCTTGCTCGACAGTACCTCTGATCTCTCACCGACTTTTAATATCCCATCCTCTTCAAATGTGTCCGCGGAATTTGATCCGTTGCAACAGTCGTACCCCCAAGTTGTTCCATCGCTGTCGCAATCATATCCTCAGGAGCTAGACTATGAGCATGGCCTCGAGCTGCTCTCGCCACCATCTTCGCGCTCGGCGTCGCCTTTTTCCATGGCCGGTATGAGCCCTAACCAAGACCAAGGCCAGAGGGCGCTGAGTCCGTTCAGCAGCATCGGCAGTCGCTCGACCTCCACATTCTCTTCAGCCGTATCTTCGCCTTCTCCTCTGCGAATGAATCTCAGCAACCAGTCGTTTGACGCCGTGTCTCCAATCGTACAGCCACATCCTATCTCGCCTTTCCTTGATCCTCCTGCTCAACAGGCGGAGAGCACGAGCATCACAAACTCGGCAAGGAGTTCAACGACGTATCTCTCTTTTGATAACTTCTCGGATGATGGTGCAGACGAAGATCATGACCAGCCATACGGTAACCTCGGTGCAAGCATCGGTGTGGAAGGTACCTTCGGTCCTCCCAGCCCCCACCCCTGGTGACATCGCAGTATCAACCAACACCCCATTCACCTCTCCTCCAGGGTCCTTTGTATGACAACATCCCGTCTGTTCCGGATATTTCTCGGCTGCAAGAAGGAGTTCCGATAAGGTACACGTCTTCGCTAGGTAGCCAGGGCCCTACGAGTGTGTCGAACCCCAGACAAATCGAAGGTCTAGGACTGAGCCTCTTCCCTGTCCCGCCCCGCGAGCCAAGGACACCAGCCCCCCCACGCCGCCTTCTGCATCTCACACGGCTAACGCTGCTGTCGCAGTAGGCGCCGGCGCCGGCGACCCGTCGTACTTCCGCCCCTCCTCTGCCGCCGGCGCCGGTTCCAGCTCCTACTTTACCGTGCACGACGCAGGTGCAGGTGCAGCCCGCGCCCATACACCAATGCAAAGCGACGGCGAGCTGTCGGATTTGGACTTCATGTCGGACTATACGCCGAGCGAGAGCGACCTCGGGAACGAGAGCGATTCGAGCTGGAGTATGGCGGGTGGGTCGCATGCGGGCGGGTCGGCTGCTGGTAGTCCTAGGATGGGCGCTGGTGTGAACTTGACTCGTGGAGGGACGGTTAGGGATGCCAGAGGAGACCGCTCACGATGGGCGTGAGCTTCGTCTTTTCTTACATGCTCGAGAGACAGCGGCACGTCCGTGCATCGTGTTTGGCGATTCCAACAATCAGGCCCGAACATTGAAAGAACGATGCATATCTATTACGACGCATTTTCCACTTTGCGTCATCGTCACATACATTCGTCTGCCCATCCATTCCAAGACGACACTACATTCCAAGTATCACTACACCAGGAAACATTTGTACCACCATTGAGCCTACTTGAGCCTCTTGACATCAAGTCTACATTCGCCACCGGCCTAGACTACCTGACTGCCCTTCATTCAAGACCTGCATTATAACATTCTTCCCTATCATGGTGCATGTACAAACGACACACATACAGATCTCCCTTTTTCTCCTCTTTTTCTCTCTCTCCTTTCTCTCTCTCTTTCTGTATTCCCATCTCTCATCCCGTTCGCACTTCCATTCCAGTTTCGTTTCGTTCTGTAGTATTATAACCACACCAAACTGAAATATTTCCTCTCCTGTACACCTCTTTCTCTCATAATTCCTTGCTGTCGTACTTATTTTCTTTCAGTCTCTCTCTCTCGCGTGCCTCCCTCTCCATACTGGTTTTCCTTTCTATTCCAGGTATCTATTGCGCGCCCTGCATTCTTTCGCCTCTCGACATTTTACCAATAATTGCAAACAAGAAACTATTCTTTCGCTACACTCCTACGGATCCTACAATTGACAGTTATTACAAGGTCGTCTCTCCATTACTTATTTCATCTTACCGTCTTCTCTTCATACCTCTCTCTTCCTGTCTTATCGCTGTACTGTCTGTGACATCCTCAGGTAGACCGTTATCTAAA
The DNA here is from genome assembly GCA_015499995.1 of Flammula alnicola. Classification (NCBI taxonomy): domain Eukaryota; kingdom Fungi; phylum Basidiomycota; class Agaricomycetes; order Agaricales; family Strophariaceae; genus Flammula; species Flammula alnicola. The sequence goes on along the minus strand of JADNRV010000024.1, from coordinate 199,206 downwards.
TATGTAAATTGCTACAGCAGTTACTCGTCAATATTCATCCAAGTTATAAGAGTCTTCCGTAGCTAGCGTGGATGTGCACGCGCTCTAGATCCCTTGGACTCTAACTCACTCTGAATCATCGAACAGGCATATCTGGCGTAGTCCTTAAGATAATAGATATTCAAAACCGTCACTACATAGGGAATAAAACTCGTACTGAAAATACATACTACCCAGAGTCGTGGGCCTGAACGTTGGGAGACTCGGGCTCCGGGAGACCAGGAAAATGAATCTCAAAAGGTGGTTTATCGCCCGAAATCCAACCTACAAAAGTGGAACCATGGCTAAGCCAGTAGTCGAGCTTGGGTAACTCCGCATAAATTTTGGTGAGGAAGACGTTGGTCAGGGTATCGATCAACCAACCATCTCTGTCTAAAGTAATTCTTTGGGACGCCGGGTTGAAAGGCATAGGGAGTAGTCCTGAGAGACCGTCCTGATTATCCGAGGAGGAGGTTATGAGGGTCGTATCGAGCTTGCCGGTATCTGTGTCCATTATGTATATCTTCCCACCCGACGCTGACGCAATTTTGGTTCCATTAGGCGAGAATCCAGCAGAATGCACGTCGAATGGATGAGCTATCATTTTGGGAGGAACGCCTCGGTTGGCAAGGTCCCAAATACAGAGAAGTGGGTTTCCACAGCCCAGGGCAACCTTGGAGCCATCGGGCGAAAATGCAATGAACTTGAACCAGTCGTTCTTGACCCAACCATTTCCGTGGCTTGTGAGTGGCTGCGCGATTTCTTCACCCGTATTTGCATCCAGAATATATGCGTTGCGTTCACAACTCGATAGAAATATAGCCGTGTTGGGAGAAAACGCAGCACAAACGGCCCGAGGATTGTATGTATCCTGTTCGAGGCGCATGATAGGTCCATGGTTATGAATCATTTCTCCGGTTTTTGCGTCCCAGATGCAGATCGAATTATCGCGCGACCCTGAAATAATTCTCGACCCATCTGGAGAAAATGAAACTGATAGAACGTGGGCCTCTTGTCCTTGGAGCAATTGGAAGATTTGCTTCCCTGTAAGAGCGTCCCAGAGGCGCACTGTCTTGTCAAGGGATCCCGAGACAAACTTCGAACCATCTGGCGAGCATGCGATAGACATGACGCCACGACTGTGGGCCGTGATAGGTGGAAATATGTCCTTGCCAGTTTTTGCCTTCCAAACGCGGATCGTTGTATCATTGCAAGCCGCTGACACGATCTTCTTCCCATCTTGTGGTAAGAATGCGACGGACGTCACACCATCGCTATTTGCGGTGCGGATTCCTCGGGGTGGAGAGAGATTCGCAACGGTGGTCCCTCCCTTTATATCCCAGACAACTATCGCTCCATCCCGGGAGCTTGAAACAATTTTTGTCCCATCTTGCGAAAATGCGATTGATAAGACCACACGGGCCTCCAGGTTCGACAATAGACCTGGAACTTTGCCTCGGCTGATGCTGGGATTGGCGTCCCAAACGCGCACAGTTTTATCAACTGAACCGGACAGAATCTTTGAGCCATCGCGCGAATACGCAACGGACGTGACCCAATCGCTATGCCCGCTAAATGGAGGGAAAGTCTCGACGCCGGTATTGGCGTTCCACACTTGAATGGTTTTGCCATCCTTAGATATTGCGACAATTTGGGATGCATCAGGCGAAAAGGCCATAGAAGGAAAATGGTACACTGCCATATCCGGGTGGCTAGCAGTAAATTCGTCCCAAACAAATTTCTTCTCAAAGGATATGTTGGACCCTATTTGGAAGATGCTTTCTTGCGGTTTGCGAGGAATACTCTGGCCGGTCGCCGCGTCCCATACGCAAATATCCATAGGGACATGTGATGACGACATAATTGTGGAACCGTCTGGGGAAAATGAAGCATATGTAACGGCATGGGCGTGTCCCTTGGAAGCTCGAAGAATCTCCTGGCCCGAGTTTATGTCCCATACACGAACGGTACCATCTACCAACCCCGAAACAATTTTGGACCCATCTGGAGAGAGAGCCACGGATATGACGGCATAACTTCTGCGCCCTCCAATAGGCAAAAGCCCTAGAATCTCCTTGCCGGTGATTATATCCCAGACGCGAATTGTACCATCGGTGGCTGCCGACACAACCCTGGTGTCCGAGAGCGCAACGGATAGGATCCCACCGCTGTGGCCTCCGAGTGGTGGAATAATCTCATTGCCGGTATATGAATCCCAGACACGTATCGTTGCATCATCAGATCCTGAGGCAATCTTTGATCCGTCGGGCGAAAATGCTACTGCCCTAACCGGCAGCTTGTGGCCTCTGAGTTGCTGCAGCTCTGGAGGCCAAAATTGCTGTGGATTCTGGAGACGCGGTAACCTTTCATGATGGAAATTTCCAAAAATGGATGTGCGCGCGGGTGTAAAGGGTAAAGCACTTGAATAGACTAGCAAAGGGTGCTGCTGGATGGTGTTGGAAAAGTATCGCGTAAATCGCCACCCGTCGTACAGCAGCTGTCGCAGATCACGAAGCTCGGGTGAGAATTTCTGTAAGGTGGCTTGTTAATTGAAGCAAATGGAGGCGACTGTTAACGGCGTACTTTGGTCCAGAGGAAAAGCACTCGCAATAAGTGAATAATTTCCCCGTGGTAATTCAGGATAACCATAGCCTCTATCCAGTGCAGTAGATGTCGATTCAAAAAGAGATGGATTTTTTCTGCGACAGACGCGGTATATGCCATGTCTGAAACCTCAGAGACATGCTCAACCCAAAATCTGCATGCGTATGATATGCCGTCTGGAAGTGTTTTGGCGCTATCCCAGTGCGGTAACGTCAAACCACAAATGTTCTCCTTGAGTTCTTTGTCGAGCAGTTCCACGCATCGGAGAGCAACTTGTAAAGTAACGGCTTTCCTGTCGATAAACCAAGGTTTGTCTTTACACCCGTCCGAGCCGTCGTTTGCGAGATAGTCGAGGAACGATGGATGAAGAGAGTGGACAGTGCCATTTTTACTTCGGCGCAGAAAGCACAAGAGGAGATTGACTGTGTCGGTGGACGATTCACTACGAGAGAGGATGACGTCGATTGCAGAGCAAGAAATTGGGTTCTTCGCTACTAGAATGATTCCAAGGATCTCATTGCAAGACCGAGCAAACTCCGCATCATCCCAATTACCTGCAGCGCGAATGGTTGTTTCGTATAATGAATGAAGAGCTGTGAACGCTGTGGACGACCCCGAAGTCACGACTGACTTCCCCAAAACGTTTTGGAGGGTAACTCGAGGATCATAGCTGTCCATATAACGGCAGGCCGTGGCAGCCCACACAAAGAGGCCGAAAGAACGCTCCGTCAAATCTTGGATTATGTCATCTCCAGGCCAATCTGGTTCGAAAGATTGATGTTTCTTCTGGATTTCCGCCGTGCGATACCGAATAAAGGCCGCGATGTCGGTCATATTTTCTGCAGCGCCGATATCGAGGGGCTTCGATTCAACCAAATAATGCTGTTCAAAAGTGCGAGTAATGTCTGGTTCTGGTCGGCTGGTCAAGATGATCCGGATAAATGGAGGAAGCCCTTTCAACCCATCGGACAGAACATTCAATAATGTCTGGCGATCCTTCTCATTGCCGCATTCATCCAACGCGTCGATGACCACAGCGATTGGGCCATATGGCCACGTAACCGAAGATAAAGCCCTGACTAGCAGGTTTTCGAACTGATACTGGAGTGATGTTTCGGAAATGGTCTTCAATTCTTCGATGATAGAAGATATCGCGATCCCTATGCGATCGTCGAATTTGGCAAGCTGAGAAGCGACTGTCCTTATAAGCATTCCCGGATCGCTCCTGTCTTGGGCATCGCGATCGAAGAAAACGAAGGCCCCAAGGCGATTGACGGAACGTAGCATGTTTGCGATGGTCGTGGATAGGGTGCTCTTTCCGGTCCCAGCCAATCCTGAAACCCAAAAGGCCCTTTGTTCGATGGCAGTGTTCGCCAACCACTCCTCCACAGACTTAAGGATTTCCAACCGGGTTCCCGGCAAGCATATAGGGCGCTTATGTGTCTCCATTGGCACCCAACGCAGACTTTCGAGGTTTAGCTTCCTATCTAAACGAAATTGAATTTTACAGGAAAGAATCCAATCGACGGAGGACATACCAAAGGATTGGACAACATCAAAAGTATGAGCGGAAACGATGGCTGTGCCCACAGCAAGCCCCCGATCGAATTTATCTCTTAGGTCCTTGAATGCTTGAGAAAATCGTTCAATCTTCATCTCGGTTGTTAATGTGAGAAATCCGACGACTCCGTCTACAGCCAAACTAAGGCTTCAGTTATGCAATTTCTGAAGTATAAAATGCGCGATCTACCTCTGAAATCTTGCCGAAGAACATGTTGAATGAAGTAGCCGCATTCGATGGTTTGGAATAATATTTTCTCTATCACATCCTCAACGGAAGAGATCTTCTGCAACCCTTCGTCCGAGGTTACAACGGAATAAAGATCCCTCATCGTTCTCGTAAGGCCTAAGAGCTTCAGGTTTTGCATTCGCTGTTTTTGGACGATCTTTTGCAGGACGATGTCAATGTCAGAAAAAAAGATTAGACATCTATTAAAGGGACTCGCTTTCAATCCGACGGCGACGACCTGCCAAGCCAAATTCACAAAAGGGTGGACCTAAAGAAATTTTAATAAAGAAGCGACATGTACCTAAGTTGGGGACATGCCTTTGCAATCTCATCTCCCAGTTTGAGCAGGATGCTGACCTTTGAAAGTACTGATTCTAATGCAGTCTGCAGATCCTCGTCGTCAATGACTGCGTCGACGACTGTTTTGGCGGAAATGATCTCCATGTTAGTGGATTGAGCTACGAGATTCCTCCTTTTCTGCGTCTGCTCGAGAATAAGGGAGGCTCCTTTAGGCAAAGATGTCACTGCGGCGCGAACGATGATTTCAGCGCTGGTGGCTCTGCCTTTCTTGTCGGTCAAGGGTAAGTTTACTAAATTAAATTAGAAAATAATAATGTTAGCCAGATGCAGCGGTGGATAGATGTGTTTACTCGCCATCAATATCGTCCCCAAGGTCAAGTAATTCCCCGACAGTCTTTTCCGCACGACCTAAGAGTTCATTGAAGGCGAAACCCTTGTGGAAAGCGAGAAACGTGATGGTGGTATCTCTACTCAGGCTCCCACTAACGCCTGGTCAGTAAGATATAGGAAAACTACCCAGGTTTCAAACTCACAGTGTAAATTCCCGGTCACGGGCCCAACGTGGTTCCGTGCTTGCTGTATCAATAGGAAAAGTTCGGCGACTGATATTGCGAGCTCTGAGCTCGATGAACGCCTTTGGTTCCCGTTTTGACAACGTCAGCGGAAGGTGGCTAGCACCAATGACTGTAGATGCTGATCTGTCAGCGTGATACGGCGATAGCTGGATATGGGCAACCCGCCTGTGATTTTAAGCACTTGGGGGTCCATTCTACAGGGGTGACGGTCAGTACGTAGCTTGAATGAGGGGGAGAAAGGGCTCACGAATTGGCCATCTTAGAAAGCCTTCGGAGTCCCAATATCCAGGTTCTGTTTTATTTATTGTATCTGTCATCTCGAGATTAGCTTCAAGGTCAGCCGTATGAACCAATTGAAGAGCCGTGACATACATGTGAAGCGGCATGGTTCTATTATAGGTGCCGTTATGAATAGTAGCATTAAGAAGCGTTCCTGGTGTGAATGAAGCAAGCGCCCAAAGCTTAAGACAGATAAGTGTTGTATTCCGTCGATGCAGTGGTATACATCAAATGACGCCCTATGAGTAAGGTAAGTAAGGTGCATGAAGAGGAGAGACAACGAACCTTATTCCTTTCCAACATCCAGCGTACAAAAGAGGACCCAATCCGCGAGAACGACGGAAGCAAAATAGACGCTCGGTCTCATCCGACGGGAAAATTCGCCCTGTCAAGGTGGAGGTCGTCTAATTCGATATGTCAGCAGATCTCCCACATAAACACCCGGTGTAATGCCTAAGTGGGGTTACATTTCGCCTTTCCGATTGAAGAAGAGCAGATAGAGACATAAGGTTAAAGTCGAGGGGGGACGAGTGACAAATCCCGAGTCGGTCGACGTAGTTGGAAGGACAGACCTATAAAATTAGATAAACATGAGTTCTAAACCGCATAGGGAGACATGCTGAAGTGAGAGAGGGGATATACCATTGAACTCTATCGCAGCCAAGTTTAACGATTGGCTGACAAGAGAACGGCGATTCCATTCGCCGAACCTCTAAACTTGGGTGTACCACCCAAAACGTGTGATAAGAAGCAGACGTGGTGGCTGGAGGTGCCAGAATTCAGAAACCCTCGGAATAGTGCTGTGTCCGTGCGCTAATTAGACAAGTCACGCATGATAGCGTACTCTAAATTCGAATAGCTCTTGAACACGGTGTTGACCACGCCGCGGATTCGGAGAAATTGTATCATCTCCACGTCGGGTTCGCTGCGGCAGAGGATGCGAGCGAGTGCGAACATTTTCCTTCAGAATCCCCCCACATTTTGGTATTCCAACAATACGCTAACACGCATTTCCTTTGTAGCCAACGCGCTCTGAAAAGTAAACAACTGAGCAAGCTAGATAACGACAAGCCAGTGAGGTGAACCTTCGTCCGCTACTAACCTTGAGTCCAGTAAGCAGGCAGATCAGCCAAAGGCTCCTCAGCTCATCTCATGTATCTCATTTCTGCGCGCCGTCAGTAAGCGTCTCTTGGCATCAATTGAGTTTGGGGGCCAATGACCCTATGCTTGCAATTGACGACAACAAAGAGGTCAGTACACGTTTATGTTGCATGCTTCTTTCGTCAATAACCTCTTACCCTTTCGAATCAAGATGACTATACAGATGCAAGGCCATAGGGGAAAGTCCTTCCAAGACCGCATATATACGACGCGTTGGTTGACCTTCGAGCCTTTCCCAAGTCTCCATGATTCTCAGACGCACCCTCGACAGCGCATAGACGTTCTGAGTGGGTAAAACAGGAGAGCCTGCGGAAGCTACACATGAAAAAGTACTAAATTAGAGCAAGACTTATTGATGTAAAGTCGAATGGACTCGTATTTACCTGAGGTTGATGACCAGTTCTCGTTTATACAAGTAACAACTGCTCAACGTTGGGTTCCCGCCAATGTCGTAGAATAGACGGGAGAAGAAAGCAGCGTGTCGGGGATAGTAGGTACTAAGGTACAACTAAGAAAAGTTTTGGAATCGTCGTCAGTCAGAAATTGAATACTTGCTGATCATGTGACGAATGGTGAAGAGGCCACGTGTTCGCGACGCGTGTGTCCAAAATTCAGTTGAAACATTTTTTGAAATTCGAAAGGCCATGCGAGACGCTCGGTCACTCAAAACGATTGAGGCAAGACGCTGACCAATTCAGGCATAGAGCACATTTGAACAGGGAAGAGTACGCGACAAACCAGAGAAAGGTTGTCCAATGGTATCAACACTACACACCACATAATAATCTAACAACAACCCAAGGGAATAAGAGTAATATAGGTATGTATTGGGTATGTAATAAATGTCCGAGCCCGAGTCCAGTTCACAAAATGTCCGAAAAATGTTTTAGATATGTACGCCTTAATACCCAAGTCCATTACCGTCATTAGAAAAGAAGGTGTGGTATCATAGAAGCAAGGAAAAGGAGTGGCGAGACTAGTCGTGAAAATTGTCCGGAGGAAGAGGAGGGGGAAGAGGATTTCGGCGCGGCAATAGTAGGAGCTGCAGCTGCAGCTGTTACCACCACCACGGAGGTGCTGACCCCGGTGTCTGTCTGGGGACTCGGTGAGTCCGATGCGGTGCTAGATGGAACGACAGCGTTCGACGAGAGGTATGTGCGGATGTACCGGATTTCCCAGTAGGCGCTGGCGTAGTTGCTCCCATTACCGATGACATTGTCGTTGACCTGCAAGAGGGGTTCGTTATTGAAAAAACCTGATCGCGAAAGATAATAGAGGGGGTACTTACGCAGCTGTTCGTGGGCGTCTGGCACGATGAGGAATATATGCTGGGTACACCAGCCCTACGAGACATTGAGTCGAATGTGCGAAAGCGATAAGATGTACACGTACCACACGCCGCAAAGAGTAGTCAGCAACACCAGGGTCTGGGGTGGGAAAAATTCCGTGAAATTACAGCTGTTCGGGGAGTAGGCAGACGAGGGCAGCCCCCATGTGGTGGGATCCATCGTTGAGGTCGAGGTGGCAGTTTTGATATTATCGGGTATATCTGCCCTCTAAAGCGACCGAGTTAGCTTTTGAAAGCAAGCAGCATTTGCATCCAGACTTACACTCCAGAACCAAGAATTAATCCCCGTAGTCTCATATTGGAGGGCGTAGACGCCTCCTCCGGCCTGCGCAAAGCCTGCACCGAAGCTGTTGGGCTTGTTCTCCGCGACGATGCAGCCACGGGGCACCGAGCAGTCGGCTTCAAGTGTCGTGCCCGTCTGGCCAGAGGGCGTCGTTTGGGCCTTTAAACACCCGGGGGTGCTGTGCAGCGCAACTTGATTGTGATCCATGTTGTTAATGGCCTCGATGATGTCGATTTCTCCTGCCAGTGGCCATTCTTGCTCTATGCCATAAGTCCAAAAGGAGGGCCAGACTGAGCAACCGTATGGAATATGCACGGCGTCTATGATGATCAGAGAGCCAGCCCCATAGCTGTCAAGCGATGTAAGGCGAATCTATGTGGTGTAAGGTCATGCAGATGGATTCAATGCAATGGAGTGCTCACCGAGTTCCGGTTGACAGTGGGTGCTGGCAGAATTGTCGTGGTATTGTCAACCGCGACGACTGCATTTCCTGCACCATTGATGAATGTCAGGCCTTTAGAAACGGCGGTTGGTTGGTCCAGGTAAGTCACATTCCCTACACACGAGTTAAAATGCCAATTCGACCGCTCAGAAAAAAAATTCTCACCCCAGGTCGTGTTGTCAACGTTTCCATAGTACTCAAACTTGTTGAAGAAGTTGTCCCCTGCATACTCGCGAAGTGGGTTGTAAATCGCCGAGACTTGGCTAAAAAGACAGGGGAGGACGTGAAGTATCGTCGACGGAAAGCGTCTCATGGCGTACAGAAGATGGGAGACCAGGAGGAAACAAGACGGAGTAAGTTGGCCATGCCATATTGAACTTGAAGATGTTTCCGCCTTTGCGATCAAAAATAGACCCACTCTAGCCACGCAAAACAACCGTCCTGCCGTGTCGGCTCATGACAACGTGAGATGCAATGCCTTTCTCAAGACGCAAATGGACTAAAATTGAAAAGATATGTACCTCGAGGCACCTCTTCTCCCGAAGGCGACGGGGGCAAAGTTTACTTTAAACGGACACATGGAGGAGATTGTATTATCAATTTCACCGTAACAGAAATAGAACAATATATTGAGAAGGACAACCACGCTGAGTTTTTACGAGAAGTCAACGAGAAACCCGAGTCAGGTGAAAAATCCCGCTGAGGCATTTTCGATGTTCAGCATGGCATGCTGAGCATGCATCTGTTGTGCGGCCTCACTAAATTTGTAGTCTCAGGCTCGTGTCCAACTCGTGTCATTAGATATGGACAAGTCATGGTCCAGTCATGTTATTTAAGAGGCAAGAAAATAAGTAGGAGCTCATTAGTTTGCTAGCGACATGATAAGTTACAATAGACAGAAAAGTGCAGTACTTGATCAAAGCATAATGTTAATTGGGCGATAATCTCGACCTCGAAGCTCGACGACCTGGAAATAGAGAAGAGGAACGCGAAGCTGGTCTGGCACCCAACGCTACACCTGAGCTGCTGCGAGTCCGTGTCTATTTGAATACGCACTGGAGGAGCCGTTCCTCCTTTGTCTCTTCGAGGATCCTTGATCGGAGTCCTCATAACAATCCATAGGAGATCCGCGCTTTAAAGGAAGGCATTCAACAGCATATTCATTTTCTTTCGGACAGATGGTTTCAGACAGAGCATCTTGGAAAGATAAAGCCATCATCTTATGATCGTGGAGATCGAGGTCACTGGTATCATTTGGAACCTGGAGTGCGGCCTCGGATGGATCAATTTTCTTCAGTCTGGCCAAGCGTTGGATTCGCTCGTTGAGCATTTGATGGTGCAAAATCCACGAGCAAAGAGCTTGCCGGACAGAGTCCAAGAACAAAGTCAACGGCTCATTGCCAATCACAGCGAAATCGTTTTCGATGTCTTTTAAATGCGATCAAAGCGCATTTACCGTCGCCACCAGTAGCGCTTGAGTTTTCATACTCAAGGTGCTGATCGAATATCCTTTTAAGGATCTCGCTCACAACAGCAGTCTTGGTATGCTTCAAGTAACGAAGGGTGAAGTAAAGCACCACATAAAAGAAGGATTCGAGGTCATCTTGAAGGGTGTGCACTGAATCAGCGCGGCGAAGAATATTGATGGACATGAACTGCCAAGTTCCCTGAGTTATCAAAAAGTCAGTAAATTTCAGAGAAACTTTCTATCCAACATACCGTTCGAGAAGGCTGCCTGGGTCCATTTTCCGTCTTGTTTACAGTCCTCGCGAGATCCCAGTCGTTCAAAACTCCCCCAGTACCATCCCGGGTCAGGAGGACATTATTTCCACTAACGTCCCGATGAAGAATGCTACATCGTTCATAGGCATCCTGATGAGCTAAAGCCAAACAAGTCAGCATCGGCCGTAGCCTGTATGAACAATCGTGCGCATCATACCAATAAACGCGTCAAAAACGGCCTTGAGGAATTGTTTGGAAGAGGTAAAAGTTTGAAGATGACGACCAATGAAGTCCATTGCGAAACGCGCATGTCGTCGTAGGCACAGATCATCCGGATTCGCCCCTAGATTCCACTGCTCCATCGCGTATTGTTGAGTAAGCGTAATCTGTTCTGGACCTTCGAGGTCGTCACCATAGAGTATCGTGGGTACATTGCGTACATGATGCTCGTTCAGGGTTCTCAGGATGTCTGACTCCTTCTCCAAATCAGGCCCTACAGCTCGCCAAGAGTCTTTGAGAAAGGCAAGTTGGTTCGTCGAGAGATCCCAGACTGGATAGCCCTTGGTTGCCCTTCCAGTCAGGGAATGTAGCGGCTGAGCGATGGGGCCCCAAGCAAGAACTTGGTGAACAGAGCCGTCACCGGGAATGTCAATTTTAAAGACCTGCCGTTCCTTCGTAGGCGCCCATTCAGCAAGCTTCTCTCGTGCCAGAGCTTCCTCCTCTGGAGTAGCGAGATGGACGGTCGGATCCCAACCACGTTGCGTAGGAGTAAGATGGGAGAACCTCCACAGAAACTCACGGAGAACGGAGCCGTGCATCCGGAAATTGAAGCGTCTGCTAACGATGCCGCCTTCTCGGTCTAGGCGGATGAAGCGAACGTATGGATCTCCAAGCCAAACAAGAAAGCAGTGTAGACGGTATTGACGAGCACACCATACAGTCCCGTAGTATGCTATTTGGCCTCGGCATCGTGAACGGTCCACCGCGGGAGCTTCGAACAGGAAGGTGTTGCGCGCTTCGTCACTGGAGAACTTTTCCCGAGGATCTTCGAACGGATCGTATGTATTGTTCGGCGCCTCGAGTTCCCAGAGCATCTGAGCTTCCTGAAATCGTACGTGATTCGTTGTAGTGTCCACGCCTCTGTCGTATTGAGAAATGTCGGGTGTGCCTTGCAGACCAGGTTCGGAATCTGGGTCGGGCCACTTAGAGGTATCTATTAGCTTGTCATTTCCTAGCACTCCAGCTGCGTTGACTAGAGCGATCTGAAAGAACTTCAATACCAGCCTACGAAGAGAAAATGGAATGCCACTTACAAACGGTCCGTACATTTCCGTTTCCTTCTTATACACGTCCATATCTTGAAAATGAACGTCAGAGAAGGCGGGTCGAGCTTCCAACGTCTCATCTGTTTCGGGAAGAAATTGCTCCATAAAATCATGGATGGGCATAGGACCGACCCATTGACCATCGAGTTCTCGAGCCATCTCCTTCTTGCGATCGGCAGCCGAAATCTGTTCTGTAGCAAAGTATTGTGAGCCTTGTAAACTCCTTTTGACAGGGGAAGAGCCCGAAGGCATGGATCTCAGAGACAGAGCCTCCTCGAGGGCGGAAGAAGACATGACAAAAAGAATATCTTACCGAGTGTCCAAAATCTACGAATTTAAGGAGAAAGCGAAGATATGCCACGGGGCCACCGCAGCTGAAATATGGCCCAAAGCCTGCCTATCCGTTCAGTGGGCAACAGAGGAACAATGGAAACTGAGTCGCGCTGGGATCACAGGATGGCCTGTCAAACCGCGCGTATGAAACTAAAACATCAAAATGTTAGCATACGCTAATGTATTTGATTGAGGATCGACCGAGGTCCGAACCTTGAAGTTGTTTTGACAACAAGTCAGTGGCACCATGCAGTAGTCTCGGACCAGCTCTCTTAACAGTCCCAATTTGGCGGGCCTGTCAAGACAGGATGGGGTGGGAAATAAACCGTCGAAAGTTGTAAGAGAAGGTCCCGGTTATCTGGTTGGTTGTGTCCCAGACTCTCTTGACGAGATATCCCAAAATGGATCGTTACATAAGAGAGACTGGCACGAGACTAACCATGCAGACGAAAGTTGCCAGTTGGCAGACTGAGGAAGAGTCTTCCTGGAAGACTGAGGAAGACGCGAAGTTGAAGTCACGTGGTAGTTATTAGGGCAGGCAGTTTGGCGTTATGAATTGAAATGCATTAAAGGGCTGGAGTCGCTGGACGCTACTTACGTGCTTTCTGACAGGAGTGGTTCGCACGGCCTGTGCGTTTCCACGTTCAATTCGCGGCGTGCCAGGTCCTGCCAGGTCATGACATTGACGACACTGCAAGACCACTCTTCTACCCTTTTCTGCGTAATAACCTTACAGCTGCAAATCGGGTGCCTGCTACCATTTTCTGGAAGTCAAGATCCGTACGTTTCCAACCTATGGCAGATAAAAAACGAAAATCGGAGGGAGAACTATATTCGATTTTTGTGAAGAAGCCCAAGCCTACCGCAGAAGACAGTGTTGCAGGAAGCCCAGCCAAAGTAGACGATGACCCAAGTGCAGACACTAGATTGTTGTCGCTGCAAAGTCTTCTGGATTTCTCTCTAGTTACCACGGAGGATGAAATTTCGACCCGGTTCGACCAAATAGCGAAAGCGCTCATTCACGAATTCAGACTTGTGGTTCGTCGTGAAAATGCGCGAGATGTAGAGTTTGAAATATTGGAGGCGGAGTTCTACCTCCAGGTAGGGGGCTGTCACGAGGACCCATTTACCCATGGAAGCGAGGAGCAGAAAGTTGGCGGCCGATGGTATGTCCATAAAATGAATTTCTCTCTCAGCGACTGCTATCCACAGACGCATTTTCTACGCACCTCCTTGTGATTTACGAAATGCTGACTACTTTATTCTCTAAATCAGGTATTTCCATCGTGCCCCGAGGTTCTCCAAGGATTCTCATCGAAGTTTAACAAGCACTACTGAATACAGAGGCGGGTCACGTAAAGGGATGGATTTAACATTCGGAGGGCCGCTTCAATCTACCGAGCCACTCAGTGAGGGCACATCGACCTTGGCCGGTCGACTTTTGCGAGGTGGCATTCTGCTTCGTTCAGTGCGCCAAACAGCAACCGGTAAAGTCGTCTCGGGACCCTCGCTGCTCGTCGATCAAATTCTCAGCGCCAGTGGCGTGTCTAGCATCGAGGACCTCGTAGAAAATAAGTGGGAGAAAAACACTTCTGCTTTCCACTCGGATGCTAGCAACCATACCACTTGCATGTTCTTGAAACCAGTCCCGTCGACAACGACGCAGAAAAGACCCCCGACCATATATTTCTCTCCTCGGATCGGCTTAGACCTCTCGCACCCGGGAACAACAAGCCCAACTACGTTGCCCTTACACCCACGAATTCGATTTCTGCCAAGGCGATACCGCTTCTTCGTCCATCCAGAATGGCTCGTTGCAAATGGACGTCCCCAGACGTTCCTGGGCGTTCTGCAATCCTGTATCTCGTCGTATCCCTCGCACGCTGATGGCTTGAAGAAAGCATCGCTCAGCAGAGAAATTGCCAGAATAACTGGAACCAAGGAGTCGACCTCGGCGAAGTACCTCGCAGATTATATAGCTGGCCGCACAGCTGGAGTTGGACTCCTTGAATCGTTCATTGGGACCAAGGGTAAAGGGGCTTCCAGTTCGGTGTCCACGTATTTGAAGATGATGGGCGCACTATCTAACCTGCCACCATGAGAGTTTTGGACTCGATTGCTACATTGTCATTCATGCTACATACATCCTACGTACTTGATACGGTATATGTTGAGTCTTACATACTTACAGACATTGAACGCTACAGCGAAATATACACTCATGCAGCTAGGGAATGAATTACAATTGCGACCCCAGTGTCACGACTCAGCGGCTCCAACAGTTCTGCAAATGGCGTCACTCCCCTCCCTTCTCTGACCGTGAGGTTTAGGTTCCGCAAGTGGCCAGGAGACAGACCACGACGATTGTTGCGGAAGCTCCTGGCTCTGATTATCTCTGCCAGTGGACCCACGCTGAACATCCCCTGATTCCCCTTGCATGTCAAGGAAAATGTTTCCAACAACGGCACGAGAAAATCCGATCCTGACAATTCGTGAAGAATCATCTCGACTTCCTGAATGTAGCCGAGGTCCAGAGTCAAGAGGTTGGGCGTCTCCTGGAGCATCCGGGAGACGCACGCGGAATCAACGGAAGATAAACTAAGGGTGGTTATAGAGCATGTGGATCGACGGATAACAGCGGCGACAGATTCGGCAATGTGAAGGGAAGTGGAAGAGGTAGCATTCGGGGTCTGGTGTGTAACGATATAGAGTTCTGTCAGTCTAGGGAGAGTGAGTGGCTGCAGAACGGTGGAAATCTCTGCGGGGGAAGCCTCCATCTCGAGGTTGCTCAACGAGCGAAAATGCAAGGGCTTGATGGAGTTTGCATGGTTCTTGATCAGGCCTTTGTTCCACTTCGAGACGAACTCGACCAGGTTTGGCATTCGTTGCAACATTTCCATGAATTCCCCTGTGCGGAATTCGCAATAGATGGCTTTGAAGTATGTGAGCTGCGACCATGGTAACATCAGCGTGCGGAAGGGTTTAGTGACGCTGAAGAGACGTATTTCTGAGAGTTGTTGGGCATGTTGGAACGAAATAAAGGGAGTGGAACCTTTGTACACCCCGGATAAACCTAGGGATCGTAATCTGGCGAGGCCATGATCGAGATTGGGGGGCTTGTAAAGCATGGATAGTGAGAAGGAGATATCTCGCCAACGATGTGAATACCGAGAAAGGAGTTTAAAGACTTCTTCAAAGTGAACGGGGGAGCCAATTTCTATGAATTTGATGGACAAAGAATGGTCTTTTGAGCGCTCGACACAAAGTCCCACCAGACGGGCTACCACTGACACTGGTATGCCAGCTTTGTATGGGATTAAGCTCCCCAGGAATACGTCGAGGGATGACCAAATTTCTTGTGTCGAGATTGCCAGGTCTTTCCATCTTTTACAAACTTTTTCCAGTTGCCAGACGTCCGAACGGGGAGCACAAACGTCGACTCGTCCCCGTGAGCAATACAGCATGATTTCTCCCAATAATTCGTCCGGTAGCTGTCGGATTGGAGAAAGAAGACCGGATTGGTAGCTGATCTCCAGCTCGATATCCGAGCGCTGGGTCTCAAGTTGTTTTATGGCTGAGTTAAGTCGGTCCAATTCCCTGTCCAAAACCGAAAGGTCGGCTCGAAATTCCTCTAGCTTTGTTGCGATTGAAGCCCTTTCTTCGATAGAAGGAATGTATCCGAACCGAAGCTGGGATAATGCGGGCTCGTGATGAATTGGAGGCTTAAATTTAAACCTCGACGACGACAACGGGTTGGTGTTGCCGCAAGCAGGACACACAAGAACTTCTGTCTAGGATGAGCACTGTTGTTCGGCTTTATAAGCCGTAGAAAAATCGTTGGAGCGTGGTAAAGCTCACTCATTAGTTCCATTTGAGATTCTGTTGTCCATATATGATGTTTCAAGCTGTTGAAGCTCTATATCGATTGCTGTAGCTCGATTCTGCAAGTTGGGAGAGGTGGTAGACTTGCCACGGTTGAGAAATGAATGACGCTCGGAGTATCGGGCCCGGAGATCCGATGGGTTTTCCAAACTCCGATGCCCGCGGCGACAAATTGAAATGACACAACGACGATTATGCTTTTAACTTTCAACAAGCTTTAATCTTTGCTTGTCCTTTTGCAGTCTCTGTGGAATTTAGCACAGAGCAACCTCGTCTGAAATTGCTCCGATACTTTCTAAGTATCAGATACATCTCTGTTTCAAAGGACCTCCCTTAGCTTTTGCTACTACTTTCTATCCGGAGTTATTGTGGTAGGTTTCAAATCACCCACTATTACTCTCAAACAGCATATCTCTCTCAGCAGGCTCGTGTCGTGCATGTCATGACTCACGGGTAGAATATATTGAATCCGACCCCAGAACGTGTGCTACTTATTCTATAAGGCAAGACATACTTTTGTGGAGCTGTGTTTTGACCTAGAGAATAACCCTAACTGCCTTCTTATGTGGCCAACAAATCGTTTCTGTCAAGCGCTGGGTCAGCTTTACTCAAAGGGCTCCACGCGATTCTCACCCGCTCCTCCATTTATGTCGTTCTGCAGATCCACCAAAACGGTTCTGTTGGATAATGCGCTTTATTGGGAATTTCCCATGACGAAATGATCGCGATATAAACGATCTTAGTCTACAAATACACGATTAGATCTCACGTGGGGTCGGTTGAACCGGAAGGTTATATGCATGTCTTTTAAACTCGAACGCAACGAGGCTGGTTCTCTCTATATTATACCCTGCTCCTCCTTTTTTCCAGCTCGCTCTCTCGGTCAATATATACGGACTAATCAACTGCAAAAATCATCGACTGGATGCAATTATGACGATCACAGCGCCAAGTATAACGGAGGTCTTGAAAGGACAACTTTATCTCGGAAAGTACGCCAATTCATCTTGTAGTTCCTCGTGTTGCTGTGTCTCACCGATTGTTTTTTTCCCTCTAGCTTGTCCGCCGCTCTATCTGTTGAACAGAGGGAGAAATACTCTATTTCGCACATTGTATCCGTTTGTCCCGACTTCCCCTCAACCGGCGCAAAGCACCTGAGCATCTCGGTCGAAGATTCAGAATACGAGGACCTCCTTATCCACCTGCCGGAGGCCTGTAGCTTTATCCAGCGTGCCCTTGACCAAGGTGGTCGAGTGCTTGTGCATTGTGTAATGGGAATCTCGCGCAGCTCCACGGTCGTTGCCGCGTTTTGTGCGTGTTACCTCTCCTACGAACCATTTTTTTATCATTAAAGATATCTCCAGTGATGAAGACCAAGAAGGTAGCGCCTTCCGCCGCTATTTACGATCTCAAGAAAAGTATGTAGTTGATCCTCGTTTACCTTCTTTTTCGGAGGCAGTGCCTGACGCCACACTGGACCTACATAGGGAGACCGCAAGTCCACCCTAACTATGGCTTCATCAAGCAGCTGGATACCTTCGCGAATGCAATTTCGAGCCGTCGCCAGCTAATGCAACCTATCGCTCTTGGAAGAGACGCCATGAACAGGATGTCACATACTTCCTGAATCACATGGTCGACACCGTTTCCATTATCCCTGACAAGCTACTTCTCAGCAGGTATGTTCTAAATTTATGGGATGTTATACTATTCATGCGCCCCGCTTTGCGTATTTTTGGTTCTAACACTACATGTGTCCTTTCGTCATGAATTAGTGAATTTCCTTCGGATCCTGGGCAAGCACAGTCTCTCCTGTTAGACTTGGGTGTATCGCATCTCTTGTCTATCTCCCCCGCAGAAGTATCTTCAGCTGCTAGTTCAGTTGTCCATCATCATCACGTCTCTGTCGACAATAACTGTCCAGAAGCTCTCCTTCTTGTTCTCCCTGAGATCTCTGCTTATGTTCGCGACGCCCTGAAAAATGATGGGGTAGTCCTTGTTCATTCTATGATAGAGTGTCGGGCTTGTATAGGAGTCTGTGCCTATTGTAAGTCGTTCACTACTCCTCTCTGAAGTTATCTCTGATGAACAACAGTAATGGCTTTCGGACGCGATTCGCCGGAGCGGGCTTTTGCTGCCATTGAAGATGGTAAGTCAACACCCTCGTATTCATGTTCATCTCTTCGCATGAAATTACTGATCAACTCTCTCCAGCCCTGCCCCTCTTCAGCCCCACTCAGAATTTCTCGCAGAGCCTGAAACTATTTCAAGCCTGTGGATACAAACCTACAGCCGGCCACCCTGTTGTAAAAGAGTGGGTTGCCTCCGATAAATCGTCATCCAGGTCCTCAAGGACCTCGAATGATCTGAGTAAAACGGCCACTTCTATCCTCAGCGAAACGAGTTTTGATCTGGGGGCATTTGGCGATGTACTCAAAGCGATACAAAAGAACCCGCAATCCTTCATAAGCGTTCGATGATGTTAGTTATTAGTGAGGCTGGATCTCACAAAAATGTAGCGTAGTATATAGCTTTTGCGAAGTTTCTCGTTACCTGTGCCACTTGCACCCTTTCAATTCTACTAGCTTACATATTTGCTTGAAATTTATTATGTAGCGTGCTACAAGTTCTTCGTCCTTTAATATCTTGTCTACAGGCTATAATCAACCTGTTCTACTCGAGTACAATAATTCAGCATGTAATCTGAATCATGACGGCGCGCGCCAAACTCGCCAAACCAGTTAGCCGAAAGCCGTGATGACTGCCGGCGGGCATGTGCCTTTCCTTCTGACCCTGCAGAGGCATGATGCTGCAAGTCAAGTCTTGCCAACGACCATACCAAGATGAACTCGAAAACTCTACCTAGACTCACGAATCAGTTGACCTATCACAGACCGAAGATACGCTGGAACGAAGCACGCATACCGCCGTTGAGCCAAGAGTCGAAACAGTACGATCTTGTTGTTTTACCCCACAGACTGCTGAAGCTAACCAGCGGTTCTCGCTACGTAGATGTCTTCGAAATCTCGCCGCCTATCGGCGGCCAAAGCATAAATTAGCGTTTCCTCGCACTAAGCGCGCAGCAGTGCTTGTGGCGTTGTTTGTTGGACGGCAAGGAGATCTATACGTCTTGCTCAGTCGGTAGGTGTGTTGCGGGTGGTTAGAGACGTGTCTTGCAGCTTGTTGACAACCTAGCTGTCGCAGACGATCTGCGACTTTGAGAACTTACGCGGGAGATACATCGTTACCTGGTGGAAAGGCAGACCCAGAGGACAAGTCTATCGAAGACACTGCGGTGAGTAGCACTCAAACAGTCGGATTTATGCTTAACTGATTCTTCATTATCATAGCGTCGGGAGGCCTTTGAAGAGGTAATATAAGCAATTTGGTAGGAAAGCTGGGCTGACTGCACCCTAGTAGATCGGTCTACCTCGAGATAGGAACAAGGTACCACTGTTGTGCATCCTCGAACCCTTCCTGGCTGCTGAACTTATCGTCACTCCGTGAGTTCCATCGACAATTCAAACTATCTGGTAGCTAACGGCGACGATACAGAGTAGTTGTCCTGATCCTTGACAACACCCTTCGTGTACGCCTTCCACCCCACTCCAAAGCTTGCTGCCTTCCTGAATATTATCCTTTCATAGCCAATGCTGAACGCTGACGAAGTCGCGGGCCTCTTCTCGCATCCTCTTGTCTCCTTCTTGAGCTCGAACCCACCATTCCCATCCGAGCCCGATACTCTCGAAGTTCCGTATCACAGCTCGTACGAGTTCAAAGGAAGCGGACCGGCTTCCCAAGGATTCCGGGTTCACCAGTTTCTGACGGGAAGGGAGGCTGGAGGTATAAAGCCAGTGTTCGGTCTCACGGCGTGAGTTGCTCTATAATCTTCTCAGGGTTGTTCTAATCCGTGCAATCCGTCAGTGCGATGTTGATACGTGTGGCGACTATTGGCTATGCGCGAGAACCTGACTTTGAAGTGAACCCTCCGCACGCGGCTACGACGGAAGGGAGGATAGCGTGGGCGCTTTTGAATCGACCAAGCTTCCGGGATGCGTGCGAGAAGGAAGGGGTTGACTTACGCCCTGCCAAGCGAATCGTAGAAGCTTTGGAGAGAGGAGAGACGCTGCGAAAACGCAAGGAGAAAGAAAAGGAGGATATAAAGCTGGAGACTAAGCTCTGAAAGTCACGGTGGCTTTTCTGCCGTCACCAGGCTGTTACCCAGGATTGTTTGAAAAGTTTTCACAAATTAACGGTTTCAGTGTGTAACAAAAATGGATACTCTTTATCACCACTGGCACCGACTAGAACAATCGCGAACTAATCAAATGTCATCAAGATTTTATTGTCACAAATGCCGGATACGACTGCCACTTTGCACTGCTGAGCCTGAGGGCTGTCCTCAGCCTCAGCCTCAGTCCTGCAGTGATCTGGAGAAAAGGTCAATATCACGTGACCAAACGCGGCCTTTATTTGCGTGTGCTTGGTTGGCGACACGATTTTAGGGAGTAGTTTCTGTTCCCATTCGACTATATGCAGGAAAGCTTGAATGTCCCAACATCGTCGAATACGCCCTCCTCGTCAAGCGCAACGATGAGCTTGGCTGATAACCTGCCCACACTGGCCTTGTCGGACATCATGCATCATATGTCGCCGTCTCCTGTGCCGCTCGAGGAGCACAATCCAGAAACAGAACAAATTGGTAGCTTGCGAGAGAGAGCTGCATCTCCTGAACCACTCAGTGAGGCCGATGTGCTGGGTATCCGCCGTAGGCTGGAGGAAATGGGTCTATTGGTGGCAAGGCGACAGATTGGAACAGAGCGAAACGCGAGTTCAACGTCCCAGCTTTCAAATCTCAGTTCGAGGGAGAAAGAGCTCGTGGATATGGTAATCTTGCATCAGGAAATGCCATTGTAATTTTCCTTACTGATTGATATGCAGGTTTTACGCCTCACGGATCAACTTCCAATAGATCCTGCCCAGCTTGATAGGCAAGCGGATGTCATTGCGAGTCTGACGGCTCAGCGTGATTTTATTGTGCGCCAGTCGGAAGAGGAACGAGAGAGGTGGCGTTCCGAACGAGAGACCTGGGAGCGTACGGCGGAAGCCCTGCTTTCGCAGAAAGCTAAGCCAAAATCGGAAGTGCGTATCTGTTTTTTGATCTATTTACCCCTTTCTCAACATTTTGCCCATAGGATGCAGGTCGTCAACGAGAAATATATGAGTCCGAAACTCGAGCACTCCGAGATAAAGTACGATTCAGTATTTTTATAAAATTCAATGCTTATCTGACTTTTCTTACTACAGCTACAGGAGACACAGCGGAGACTTTCTTCTCTAGAGTCTGAGCTTTTAAGACTTAAACCTCTGCTCCTAATGCAGCCCCAATCGGCATCACGACATGGTCCTCACACCCAGGATAAAGGAAAGGGACGTGAAGTTGATTCTAGAGGCAACCTGGGATCTATTCCAGAAGGTCGAGAAATAAATGGCGCGGCGAATAAATCACAATATCCCCGCGGACAGTCTTACAACCCCCTTCCCAAAACGACTGTCCAGCCTCCAACAACCTCATCTTCCTCTAAAGCATCTACCTCACAGGCACCACCCCAAGCCAGCTCACACCAACGACGACGCTCACGGGACCCCAACAACGCGTCCAAACCCCACAGCAAACGACATAACAACCACAAGTCCGCATCACTGTCATCCGATGCCTATACAGAGCACCTTCTACTGGCTGCTCGGAAGATTGGGCGTACCCGCGCCACACAGGTCTCAGGGTTCATGCAGCACATTGAGCGCGAGAAGGAGATACTTGCAAAGGAGCAGGAGCAAATCCGAGTGCAGAGGGAGCAGGAGAAGCTCGAGAGGGAGAGGCTCGAGCGGCTAGCAAGTGGCACGTCTGGGATGGCGTATTACCGGTCTAACGTAGACTCAAGTCCACACCGAGGAGGTGCTCCGCGGGCAGGATCGTCTGCACTACCGAAGACGCCGAAGAAAACGATCCACTACGGCCCTAGTACCACCAGCGGCAACACCGTCAATACGCCTATTGTGTTTGTGCATACCCTGAGCCCTCCAGGTCCCGTTCCACAGTTCTCAACCTCCCACTTTAGTACCCCAGGGCCACTCGCATCGGCGCCAAATATTGGCAACGGGCGAGGAAATCAGCAGAAGCCTCTCCCAAGCAATCCACCTACGCCCTTGGACTCGCTACTGGATGCTGCGCGCATGATGGATGGGGACGGTGGTGGCAGCAAAGCGAGGGGGAAAACAAACGGAAAAGGACGGCCATTGGAAGAACCTGAAAGCCCTGTGCCGAAGCGGAGAAAAATCTCGTCTACGGTCAACAAGCCTGCTCCAGGTGGCAGAGTTAATTTCAATGGTGGAGGACCTGCACCTGCAGTCGCCAGGCCGGATCGTGTGAAAAGCGCACTGGATGTTCTCGCGGATCAAGCTGCGGCTGCCTTTGATGAGCCGGAACATTCTGGTAGACGGGCTTCGATGGCGGCAGCCGCTGCTGCTGCCGCTTCCAGTAGCTCCGCGAAGAGGAAGGGTAAAGCGAAAGAGACAGAGAAGGAAAAGCTGGATAATGTTCCTGGAAGCGATCAGGAAGAAAATGGAACCGACAACGACAGTGCCGACGAAGTAGGTATGGTTACTCGAGAGTCAGCAGCTGTATCCTCGAGAGGAAGAGGAAGATCAAGACTCTTAGCGTCTAGTGCCAAGTCCAAGGCGAGGGCTGGGTCTACTTCTGCCTCTACCACCGGAAGACCTGTGCGCCAAGCATCCCGGAAGCAAGCCACCTCGCCAGATCGTGGAACCACCGCAACTACATCGACGTCGACAAGAGGTTCCAGCAAGCCTCGCGGACGACCCAGAGGCAGCATTAGTAAACCTCGACCGAGCGCGACCAGTGAGCCAGGGATTTCTAGGGTAATATCGCCTCCCCAGCCCCAGTTACGAGTTATTGCCCCTCCTCCCGGTTATTCATCTTATTCAACAGCGCGCGATGAGGTGGCAGTTCAGTCTCCTGGGGCTCAGCCTAAGGACGCGCAAGCGGAGAACGTGGACGCGTCGCGGAGGGAGGAACGCGTGCATCAGCAGCGTACGACACTTCCGCTCCTCGAGACTAGGTCGTCGATGGATTTGCGGCCTGTCACTAGCTGGTCGCATAGGGAAACCGCTGGTAATGGGGCGGCACTCATTGAATCAGATTCTTCGTCACCGATAAATGGACATGTATCTGGACTAGATACGAGACGCCAAGAGCGAGGTGAAGCTCGACCCAAGGATGGAGATGATGTAGCAGCCAAACAGAAGACGGCTGCCACAGAACATACTACTCGGGTTGATACTCCTACAGTACTTCCGTCGGCCCCCGTAACTCACTCACTAAACCTTGACGCGACCCCAATCGAACAGGAGCCGTCAATGGATGCAATGGTAATCGAATCTTCGACACGCTCACAGACCAATGGACTTATCTGCTCTGCTTCACCGACTCCGTCTTTGCACGCCATTGCTGAAGTTGAAATGAAAAGCCCTACTCCTGACGACGACGCTGACGCTGACGCCGAGGCTGACCTGGATGAGGACCAGGACGCAGAGGGCGAGCAGGAGGACGACGAGGAAGAGGAAGCCGACACCAGAAATGACCCGTTCCGGTCGAAGTCCCCTCCTCCGGATCCTCCGCCTCCTGGTTCCGACAGTGGACCACCTCCTGACGCCAATGATGAACACGATGCGGATGCGGACGCTGAAGGCGAAATGGAGTTTGAAGAGAATGAAGACGCTCCGAGCAGTTCTACGACCTCAGGCGCTCATCAAGCGATGAAAGGAAGCCCAGCTCTTGCTTGTGAGCCGCTTTCATCTGGACCTTCTCCTCTGTCGGTCGATCACCTTCTGGTCCTACCCCTCCATGCGGATAACCGTGTTTCATCGATCGCCACTCTTTTGCCAACCAGTCATGTTAGTCTCCGCCGCGAACATCTCAGAGCCCCTGATCAATCTCCGTCAACGTTACGCCTCGAACTCTATTCGTTACCGGTATCTGGTCCTTGTTGTGTCCGCCATTCTTTGCTCCTGCCTGCGGCTGTTCCATCAGCAAAGTCAGATGCAGCCGATCTAGTCACATATCATTCAGCGCTAATTGATACTGCTGCCGAGCGGGGGAAACTGCATGATTCACAAAAGACAATGCCACAGTTTACTTCGGCGCAGAGACGGCCGAGACTATTCCCAGTCAAATGGGGCAAGGAAGATCTCTTTGTTCAGGTATGTTGGCTTATTTGACTGAATTTCTATTGCCCGTTGATATAATCTTCAGGCTCACGCTGCAAAGCAGACACAAATACCGAATGATTCTTTTTGTGTTCCGATATTGCGAATAGAGCCTACGTGGCGAAGCATGGTCGATTTAGCCATCGAGTAAGTTGATTCTTTCGTCTAAAGCTTGAATTCGCACTCAGCGCAACACGTGCAGAAAATCGATTTATCATGCCAGCCATCGCGAGCCTCCATTTAGAACCATTACCCCTTCTATCCACCCCATCCTCGGGTTTGCGTAACGCAGACACTCCTCAGCACTAATCCCCTGCCTCCATGTCAAAACCAGATTATCATTGCCATGGGTTCGCTCGCCGGACCGTGAAACATATTTATTTTAAATCGAAACAGTTTTCCTTTCTTCCTCTGATATCATACATGTCTGTCTGTATTTTTTATCATTATCTGATTGCCATCTTACTTCGAATAGGTTGTATTATTTTTGTAGTACAAGATACCAGGTCTTGCTCGTCATAACGCAGAGTTTCCGACGTGTTCATCACCCGGCAGTTCTATTTACCGCTCACCTTTCGACACTTCGCTTCTCATGAAATATGCCTTCAACCTTGAGAGACAACAAAAAAGTTAACTGGAGGTCTAGACGAGCGGTCGACCCCACTTGTGACTAAAAGCTGGTGACGTGCATATTAGTCGATAAAACGTTTAAACCACGAACTCACCGAAGCTTAGAATGCCTCCAACGACCCCTTGGCACGAGCAAAAATGTGCCTTGAACAGAAATAGAATGTTGTACCCTTGTACTTGGTACGCGGCCTATGCCGTGTTTTGCGCCAACTTCCGTGGTCCTTCGCGGGTTTGGTTAACAATTTTTCTCAACCTTGCTCCCGCAGATCGACATCACCATTCACCGAGTATCCGGATACAGCACGATGAAATGGACCGCTCGGTTTGTGTAAGGCCTTCTCCGTGATAGATCTGAAGGGAAGGAAGATTCGTGTTTTCCAATGATATCTTGGTCTTCCTTCTCATGCTAACTCTCCTGCGTCAGTTTCAGTATAAGCGGAACTTATTCCTCGCTCCTTCTTTTTCTGCGTTTGGTTTCTTTCATAAAGCTAGGCACCAGAAATTAGTGTAGAGACTTTCTCGAGCTCCCAAAGGATGTCCTTCCCACCTCGACAAGGTTCCAGTACTCATCGCGAGTCCATGAACTTTATAGAAACGGCCCAATACAATGCACCGTCGGTATCGTATCCCACAGGAAATTCAAGGTGAGTTGGAGCTCCTTGTAGTTATTTTGTGCTGTAGATCTTAACCGACAGTTTCCGTCCAGTCAGGCTAGTCTACCTCGTTCATGGCGTCAATATCAACACCCTAACGGCGACGTATATTTCCACAACCACCACCTTCGTTTAACCACACCCGACAACGTACGCAACCCCCAAATCCTCGAATATATCACCGAGGCTCGCGATGATCATCTCCAATGCCTTGCAGGAGACCCCAACTTGCAACGGCTACCTCCAGACTATGAACTAGTAATCTCGGATGTCAGTGACACGACGGCGGTGATTCGGATGTACTCCAGGATGGCTGGTGCGGCTTATACCTGGTCAGAGGACACAGGTGATATCGTTTCTAATAAGCTAGGCGGCGGCTAACTCCCATGCCTAACAGGATTGAGAATGAAGATGAAGGAGGAATTTTGGTCTCATGTCGCTGAATATCCCTCGCACCATCGAGACCTCCCTCCCAACTCGGAGGCAGATTTTGTGCAGTCGCTCAGCAATGGTAGGGCTGTTCGTATATATTCAGCCTTGAATTGCTGCTGATCCATTAAAATCTTTATAGCAAAGGCGGCCATCTCCGATGGAGCAGTCTTTCCCTTCTCTGAACGACAAATCGACTTAATCATCGCTCGCTACCGAGAATTGGCAGGTGCGCGATGTCACTTTAACAGAACCAGAGTCCGTGTATAACAGTTATCTTCCAGGGTTCCGCGCGCAGGGTAGAAATGTAACGCCTTCGCTTGCCTGGCTCATCGGAGCTGTCATGCCTCTTGATGCTGTTGGCAGAGAGGTTGGCGGCCACAACCTTGATCATATAATGAACGGAAATTATTACTGAGAGAAAGATTGTGAGCTCTTTATGAATCTGTTCGATTTTGCTGCCTCGTCGAGCTTCTGCTATGCAAAGACTGCACTTAGATGATGTTAATGCTTTACATTTAGGTTTCGGTAGCTTTCCCGTTTTCTGTAGAATTATAACTACAATACTTGCCAGAACAACCGGGAAAAAGATTATGGAGTAACCTGGGTGTCAACCTCACGTAGTGCGTCCAATTATAGACAAAGAGATCTCCCTTATAAATTTATGAGACAGGGTGCTATCACCCTCATTCTTTCCGTGATCTATCTCCTTCTTTCTTGGACCCTTAGACCATCAGGACACACTGACCGCAACAAGCGACGGAAGCAAATGATGGTTACATATGGACAACAATGGGAACAATTTAGTTAACGAAGACCCATGTAGGGAAAAATTTGGTTCCGCAAGCTCAAATCATTTGCGGCCTTAGGCGGCGATGCCCCAGCGATAAACATACCTTCCAAACACTGCAGAATTGAGAACAATTCTCACAATTCTCAATTAGAGATTCTGGAGAGCTAACATCCGACCTCGACTTTGATTCAACTACATACAAGGCTTTTTTTTCTCCATGCGGATCTAAGAGTTTGGGCAATGTTTTGACTTGCAGAGTCCATCCTCATAAGTAAAGCCTTGTCGTCTATTGTCCGTATTTTGTTCACTGGCAAGGGCTAGTAAGCGCGTTGCGTGAACACGAGGTGGTCTAGCACGCGTGCTTTTAATCATTTGGAATTAAGACAATTGTATGACCTCAGGCTGAGCCTGAGTGTCGTCAAATTCATGTGATGTCCAGTAAATGACACGGGCCCGTTCTCCAAACAGGATAATGAAAAATGACCTGTTGCAACGAGGATTATCGCCATACCACATCGGTCAACTGATTGTGCTAATCAAAAGTAGAATCCCACAGAAATCTTGATACACGAGGCTCACGACATTTATCGTAAATGTGGTCCAGCGCGATACAGTACATTAAAGTTATTCTAATTCAGCAAGTTTCTGAGATGATAAGGACCCACGAAGAAACTAACATGAAAAACTGACTAGGAGCCGGCGGCTCCTGCCCCTCTCCACCACCGAACGATGCCATCTTCACCACCGCTGATGAATGCACCAGGACTGCCAGCAGCAGGAGGCTTTGGTCGCCAGGAGACTGACCAAACTTCACCTGTATCTTGGATTGTGGAGACTGCGGCGCGTGCTCCGATGTCCCAAACTTTGATGCTTTTATCTGCAGATCTATTGAGGCATCAGATCAGACAGAATAGCTGAACAAAGAGATGATCTTTACCCCGAAAGGCCAAGACGTCCATCTGGTGAGATGTCTGCGCTAAGGACCCAAGAAGTGTGACCAGAGAAAGAAGCTACAGCCGCTCCTGGAGCCGATCGAACGTCATGCAACACGAGGCGTTTATCTTCTGAAGCACTTAATAACAGCTTTGGTGGGCCTGTTAGTGCCGGTGTACCGGAATCGTGTAAGTAAGATAAGGGCATACATTTGAGTCAGGAGACCAGGCCAACGAGCGCACAGACATGGCATGTGAGGTGAATGTGAAAGACAAAGCGCTCGATTCGACATCAAAGATGTAAATTTGCCCTGTTTCCGAGGACATGGCAATGCGCCGACCATCTGGGCTCTACGAGATTATGAGTAATGACCAAAAAGGAGGAATAAAAATTGCGGACATAAGAGCAGAACATTCCGAATTTATTCCTCCCAGAAGACAGAGTAGCAACCCGTTCCCCGAAGTTCTCGATCTGGGCAGAATGTATGGAGACGTTTCCCGAACCGCCCGTAGAGGCGTATGTCTCTCCTTGCGGGTGAATGGAGACAGACCAAGCTTGGGCGAGAACGTGGAGTTGATCAATCAATCGTTTTTCCATGAGACTGCTGACTTACAAGGCTCCGAATCCTCTTTCGTCCTCGCAAAGCTCTCAAAAGTGCCGATCACTTCTCCATTTTCTAAGTTCCAGAGACTGGTGAGACCTTCGATACTATTGTAGAGTGCTCTTCTCCCATCCGGGGTAACCGAGAGTGATACTTGTGCCAATGTATGCGCTGTGGGGAAGGCCGCATTTGGTGGATGGGGCTGGCCCGTAGTCGCCGACCATTGTTTCACAGAGCCATCGGCCGAGATTGAAATTGCAGTGTCATTGGCCGTCCAAGAAACGCCCCAAACCGCATCAGAGTGGGCTAGAAGGGTAGATAAGCCTAACCATCGTCGAAGAGGTAAGCAACATGAGGAGTACGTTCTGAACAGTCATGCGCGTGTAAGAATGCTAGACTCTGATATGAATCAGCGAGAGATCAGACATAGCCAGAGGTATTCACCATTGTTGAGTATAAGGTCGTGTTTGAGGTTGCTAAATACGCGTCGATGTCGTCCAACACGATGAGCGTGACCTCAACCGAAACGTCGGGTATGGCCGAATCTGAGTTTGAACCTTTCACCATAACTTGTCCACTGAAACCTTATTTTTTCCTCACATCAACGAAAGCGGACGAAGACATCCAAACATCTTGTAAATCCCTAACAGCGCGTTATAACTACAAAAGTGAGTATATCATTGACAGAATTGAGCAGGACGCTAATTTTTGTTCCAGGATGTCTGACGCTGGAGATGACATTCCTGTCGAGGTCGCCCCCGAGGTCGAGGTTACCACTGAGGCACCCAAAGGCAAACTCTCTGTTGAAGATGCTCTTCAAGTTTGTTATCTATCGCTTTCTTGTGCTACGTTATCGCTGACGCTATTATTCAAACAGCAAGTCTTGAAGAACGCTCTTGTTCACGACGGTCTTGCCCGTGGTTTGCGTGAGTGCGCCAAGGCTCTCGACAAGCGCCAGGCCCATCTGTGCGTCCTCGTGGAGACCTGCACGGAGGCCGAATACATTAAGCTCATCGAGGCACTCTGCGCTGAGCACAAAATTAACCTCATCAAGGTTGGAGACGCCAAAGTTCTGGGAACCTGGGCTGGTCTCTGCAAGATCGACCGTGAGGGTAACCCCAGAAAGGTTGTTGGATGCAGCTGTGTCGTCGTGAAGGAGTACGGTGTTGAGAGCGAGGGTCTCCATGTTCTCCTTGATTACTTCAAGAACCGCTAATGTGAGTCTTCATTTTTTATTCTGTGGTGGTACCATGGGGCAGTGCCTCGAGCCGCCATCTGTGATGACAATACAGACTCCCTCAACTGAGGATTCGTCCTTTGAGGAATCATGTCTATCCGGAATCATTATATACTTGTCTGAGCCTTTTATTTTGATCTCCGTTGTCTTTGGACGATTGCTGATTTGATTTCTACAGTCCTCACCGTCGACGGTCATCAGTGTACTGGTAGCATGTTAAATTCAATGAGAAAAAATTGAAACAAACAAATCGAAGTATCTTGTCCGCGCCCATTGAATGAATAACGTACTCTTCAGGTCGGCTAGCAATTGCAGCCCTCAATCGATTCTTAAAATTCAAACCCTCGTTTTTGCGGTCCGATCGTGATATTCAACGTTTCCTCGCAACCTCTCCCAACTTGCCCGTACATGTACTTTACCCACCTGGGTTGGATAGTCTTCAAGCCTCAGTGTCCAAGGCCCTGCACATTTATTCGCTTTTGAATACCAACCGAGATGGGTCTCTGGTCAGAACCCTAAGTTATAACTTGCCGCTTGACATGCCCTTACCTCACTTCGGTGGCGCTTTGCGGTCAAACTCTTGGTAGTAGTCACTCTGGTCGCGGAAGAATATTCTGCACACTCGATCAAGTATGTTTTATCAATACAAGTACGAAAGGCTGGTCAGTGGTCAGCCCAAGGATTGGTCGTTCGCATCTGGATGAAGGAGTAAAAAAAACGGAGACGTCTCATAGCTTGCTTGCTTCACGAATCCACCTCTTTGATATTTCTGCAAGGCCATATCCTATCCCAAAAGAATGTGAAATGGTGAATTGTCATTTTGTTGTGTGGAAACACGACGTCGTTCCACAAGGGATATAAGGCTATATATGGAGAGTACAATAACATGAGCAAGAAACATGAAGACTAAAGAGTCGACGAGAAATCAATCGTAACGGTTTCTTCTCCTGGGTGGACTTCTTGAACGAGATGGCGAGCGTCTGCCTCCTCGGCCTCCTCGACCGTCCCGATCACCCCAGCCACCTCGAGGAGGTGGCGAGACGCTTCTTCGCGGTGGAGGAATACGCGAATCATTTCTGTCAAGATCTCTATCCCGTCCGGAGTCACCACCACCTCGTCCGCCGCCACCACGACCACCACGAGTAGGTGCATTTGAGTCGCCCCTCCAATGACCACCGCCACTGCCACGCCCAAATCCTGGTCCAGTAGCCACGGAACCTCTGCCCCACCCTCCATCGCCCTTCCCCGAGCTTCCTCCAACAGTTCCAGAGGCCCTCCATCCGTTCGATGCGCCTGACGCCGCGCCTGCCGCGCCTGAACCTTTGATAGCTATCTCAGAGGGCAGAGTGACGTTTTTCGGCAGGAGGACGGCAACAAGAAGGAAGTCGCCTGGAATGAACCTGAGTTCTTCTAGGTTTCTCTCCTCTCGCTCCCGGTCGCCTATGTCGCGGTTTAACGGTTCGATGTCCTGGAGCAATCGAGGCGCTGTGGTATTCAATAATCCTGGTTCGCCAAGAATGTCACGAGAGTAGACCATTCCTATATCTTTTTGCGAGAAACGGCCCTTGTTGCTTGGGTCTGCATAGACTGTCCGGAAAGAAAAGCGTGCGAGTGGGTGTCGATACTCTGCTACGTGTGGGGCGGTATTCCTGAGCGTGGTCAACACTTCACGCAGTGTCGCGTCTTTCCTATCTTGAAGTCAGAAAATAAGAGTTGCAATACCGTTGCTATGACATACCATGTAAATAGCTGCTGTTCATCCGTCGTTGGTAGAGTACCATCTTCGAAAAGCGTCAAACGATGAAAGCTGCCGATTTTCACAAATGTTCGAATAAGAAATGGTGCCGTCTGCGAAAGGAGTGGATAAGCACATGCTTATTGCTCATATAAAGGTTCTATACCTTCTCTCTAGACACCGTGGGTTGTCCAGTTGGTGTGCTTTCGTCTAGATCCATGGGGACTCTGAGCGCGATGTGGTTGAGGGAGAAGGTGACTACAATTACATAAGCAAAATGTTCGTTCTTGCATGTCCACAACCTCTAGCAACCTGTCTGCCACTGTCCATTACAAACTAGATTGCTAAACCCTTCTCTTGCAAGGACCCATGCTGGCTGAAATCTCGCAGTGGTTCTGTGGTCTCTGGATCTGAATTATTTGTTTAGGAAACGATACCTTGACCACCACACAACTTGAATGTTCTTGACAGTTCAAGTACCTACCGTCATCGAGTCAACGAAACTGCAGCGCTCTCCTCGTAAGCATCTTCCATGCCCGCAAAGATTTTATAGTTGGGACAGTACAATTTTCCGATCGACTTTACTATTTTCATCGTTGCCATCCACGAGCACTTTTCTTCCTAGAGATGAAATCTTGCGAACAGCTGCGGTCAGATTATCACTCTTTTTGATACCCTCGAGATTGACAAATTTTCCGAAATCAGCAAGATAATCTAGGGTTCTCTATGTGTTGTCGCGACTCGCCATAGGAAGAGCACCGAGTTCATGACCTCCTTAACGGGACCACCTGCTGGTAATCATCATCATCACCCTGATTGGTATGGAACGCCATGCATGCGCGGACAGCATTGAGCTCTTCCTTGATGACTTGGTGCCCATTCGTGCAACTGCGTACTCTGTTGCAGTCCCATGATGGCCCTTGTCTTCAAGCTATACGGACAATTCGCGCCGCTGTACTCTCGCATCGGAGAAAACTGACCGCCTAGTACTTACGCACATGTATGCCCTGCCCCAGAATATTTCGCGCAGTTGTGCGAACTCATGAATCCCCGGGACCTGTCAGGAGTACACCTAAAGTAGACACATGAAAATTAGCAACAAAGTCGAAACGCAATACTTAGATTCATATGCCGCGGCATTTATTTAAATCAGTCAAAATGATATGTCAGTAAAATCCAATAGTTAGTGTCAATTGTGAATTAATCACTTTCCTTTTTCCTGCATTTCTGGATGAGAGGCATGCGTTGTTGATGCTCCAACTATGGTCGGAGGAGACCAGTGGAGTTTGAGGAGAGTGGCGTTGAATAGCCAAAAGCAGCTATTATCAAATCACACATATAAGGTAATAACTTTCCACGGAAGCTTAGTTCGTCCATGGTTCATTAACGTTCATTACAACTTCAACAAGTTCTAATCCTACGTCCTCCACAAAACAATCACAAAATTGCCACAAGATGTATTTCAACTTTTCCCTCCAGTTATTTTCTTTATCCGTGGCCTTCTTGCAAGAAACCCGGGCCGACCAATTTTTCGGTATACTGGTTCTGGTGCGATCTACTTACATCCAGTTTCAAATAGAATGTCATGGATTGAAATGCTTTCGAGACGGGGTCTCAGTGCGTCTTCGGGAAACGACTTTTCGTGCCATACTTCGACTCGGGAGGATCAAGTGGGCATCGGAGAGCCGAGACTTTCTCAAGCTTGCTAAAAGCAGCGTGTGTTCCTTTTCTTTTTGGAAGACTGACCTAATCACAATCTTATCTTTAGAAAGGAAGGGCCCGACTTTATCGCTTTTTCAAGCCTTTTGGGAGGGCATTATCTCAGCGGCCACAGTGTATGACTATCTTTGTTATCGGAGTCGACCCCATATTTCAAATCGACCACACCCCACGAACAAATCACCCAGGGGTTGCTGCAGGCCTTATCTACTCGTAACTCGTACGAACCGATTCATTCGTTGCAAGCTGGAAAGGGCACCAACGATGTCCCACTCATACAAGCCAATCAACCAAAGTCTTCTTGACGGCGAAGCAAAGAGGTCTCGATTCGGCATACCGAAGCACTACCTTCTACTCTCTGCGTCTTTTCTGTTCAACGTCTTGGCCTTCATCGTCATATTAAGGCGTTCCCATGATTTAACCGACGTCTTCTCTCAAAGGATCTTCTTTGGAGATAGCTGGTATGGCGGCCTTGACAGCGTTCCTTCCGAAGCCGTAAAAGGCGACGTCGAACGGTGCGCTTCGACGCACTCTCAGCCAGCCTCGCCACCAGCACCTGTCAACCCATGGGCGTCCCTTACGGCCTCCGAAATAGCGCAAGTTGAAACATGGCTTGAAGCTTCGCAACAGAATTTGAACTTGACGCAAGCGGGTCAATCAACCGCCTCGGACAATGTCATATTCCTGATAGAGGCATACTATCCAGCGAAAGAGGACGCACTGGCATACTTGGAGGACCCGATTGCGTCTCCGCTTCCGCAGAAGTATGCGAGAGTAACAATTCACCATGGAGGATGGAAGGAACCTATCATCAAAGACTATTTGGTTGGCCCTCTACCAATCGATCTCAACACCAGTATACGACCACTTACGGAAATCTATCATCGTGACGACATCCCTTTCAACGCTCGTGGCCTTGCCCAGCTCAGCGATTTGAGTATCTTTCTCGCTGAAGCAGTTGGTCCGATGTCATATGCGTTAGAGGTGGGCGCTGAACCACGCCATTTCTCCCAAAGACTGAGTTTAGAAATTTCAGGAATTATTCAACGGCACTGTGAGAGGACTTCCGAATGACACCTTAGTGGGAGGGATGAGCGGTCCTTTCAGCTTTGACGGCAGTTTCAGACGGCTGTGGATGACTTGGAGAAGAAATCATGCAGGGTCATTCCTTTTGCCTGTAAATTTCTACCAGTACGTTGATATCTCTGGGAGCGATGTTTCACAATGGAAGGTCCTGAAAGTATGTCGTGATGTCTTCACTATCGCATGCATATGATACTAATAACCGCATTGAAAAGCACGTATACCATGGCCAAGTGTTTACCTCAACCGAATCATTTTTGGAGGCTTTCAACAACGGAACTCTCGTCAGACATCCCGAACAGACCGATCCAAACCTCGACTTGTCATGGACGGAGCGAAAACGTGTTGGTCCGGAACGAGATCTTGACCATCTTCCTGGACCTCGTTCAGTATCGTTCGCCGGTTTGCGCTACAAGGTCGACCGAGAGCAGAAATATGTCAGTTGGATGGGCTGGGGAATGTATCTCGGCTTTGATCGCGATATGGGTCTCAGCTTCTGGGATATGCGATTCCGAGGAGAACGTATCATCTACCAGGTATTATCCTGCACACTGCTCGTTGACTGCGCCTGACCTTGCGTTCTCCAGCTTTCCCCCAAGAAGCTATCGCCCAGTATGGTACGATGATTATTTGCATGCAGCCATCGATTACACTTCTAACTCGACGCCTCTAGGTGGAAACGACCCAATGCAAGCGACAACCGCATGGCTTGACCGGCACTTCGGAATGGGTAGCTTAGTCAGGGACATGATTCCCTATTACGATTGCCCTCAGGAAGCTATCTATCTTCCTGCAACGACATACACGATCCTCGGTAAGGTCCAAGTCGATCGGGCTATATGTATCTTTGAACAAGATACTGGTAAGCCTCTGTCAAGGCATTTCGGCTATGAAGAGGGTGAATTTGGAGCGGTCAAATCATATGTTCTCACCGTTCGAAGCACGACTACCGTCGGAAAGTGAGTTCTATGTTCTTGCATCGATTTTCCCTGCGGCTTATTCTCTCGTTTAAGCTATGACTACCGTATGTTGCGTTCTTTAAATCAAACCTATCGACGCGCTACTTACGACTGCTCGTCAACTTTCTGTTCGTCTAGTGGTAAGCAGCTGTATTTTCTCTATCTTAGGTTCGTTTGCTTACCTTCTAACCCCCCAGTTCGACTATCTATTCTATCTCGATGGCACCATTGAAGTCCGTTTGTCTGCCTCTGGATATATGCAAGGAGGCTACTGGAACCCAAAGCAAGATGGCTATGGCGCGAGGATACGAGAAACTTCGAGTAAGTCCTGCCTTGTTTCGACGACTGTCTTCCGCTCAATGGTTTTTTTCGTCGATCAGTGGGCAATCTTCACGACCACGTCATCAACTACAAGTCAGTGGAATCCTCATAACTGAAGTCCTTTTCCATCTAATCAAGTCACCTTTCTAGAGTCGATTTCGACATTGCTGGGACTGCAAATTCCTTGCTCAAAACGACAACTAAACAGGAAGAAGTAAACCATCCATGGCTAGACGATGATTGGGGCCAGAAGGTCATCCAGCAGAAGATCACGAAGGAATACATCACAAATGAAGACGATGCTTTGTTGAAGTACCCACTCAACTTCCAGGGTGGTTATGCCATTGTCAATCAGGACGCCACAAATTCATGGGGTTATCCAAGAGGATATGCTATTCATCCTGGCTACAACCCAATACACAATGTATGTCTTGTCCCATTAGCTTTCGTTGTACCTTTGAAGGATTTGCTCACTCGATCGTGTCATGTTGCAGACTGTGGTCGGGTCCAAACGGTTGCTTAACAATGCCAACTGGGCGCGGTACAATCTAGCAGTCTCTCGTCGTAAGGAGACAGAACCTGCCTCGAGTTCTATGTGGAACCTTCATCTTCCTGGAGCCCCAATGGTCGACTTCCACAAATTCTTCGACGGGGAAAACATCACTCAGCAAGATGTTGTTGCCTGGATCAATTTAGGAATGCATCACCTGGTACGTAAATTTATGATCGTGTGCTTTGACGTTTAGAGTCATCAGAAAGCTAAAACTGAAACATATTTTCGCTGACAGCCTCAGGCCGAAGATTCTCCTAATACTAAGACCAACATAGCGACTTCCAGGTGCGTTAATTTCTTGGCGAGCCTATTCCATTCTCAAAAATCTGACAAATGGCCTCCGTAGCTTTGTGTTAACTCCGTTGAACTATTTCGACTATGATGTCTCCATGGAATCGAGGAATGCGATCCTGCTGCATGCACCAGAAAACCCAGGAGATCCGTATACGTTCGACGACAATGGAGTCAAACAAGATTTCACCTGCGTGCCTGAACCTCCCTCTCCCTTCGAATACCCACAAACGCCATTCTTTGCCTCAGATGGGACCGTGGGTTTCGCCAACAGTCCAGATAACAGACGAGCAGCCGAGATGTATTTCCGGGTGAGGATGGGGACGTAGCAAAAAGTGCTATGAATATAATCTCGACTTGTAGATGCTAAACACTGCGGGAACTTTCATCTGTTTTTTTTTTTTTTTTTTTTTTTTTGCTTGCAATCTCTTTTTCATTCTAAATCATACCATGTATCGTTGCCTTCGTGAATTTTTTTGGGCTCATGATGCCCATCATCAGATTCATCATACTCATACATGCAGCATGATACTAAACTACAATAGAGGCGTTTTACGAACAGGCTGGACTACACTTGTTTCGTAATGTATGTATCTCAATACTTCTTCACTTCGTCGTAACTCGCGCACCTTCAACTATGTAGCCTAATCGACGTAAGTTGAATCGCGAACTGGGGTGTCAGGAACATCACTGAGTTTTCCATTTGAAACATCATCGTTGTCGTGGTGACGAATCTCGTTCTCGACTCGCTTCTTCTGCTCTTTGAGTTCGTTTCCTTCGTATACTGTGCAAAGATGCGACAATAAGCCGACGAAAAACAATAGTCAGAGTTGGAACTTACGGAAGGCAAGTTCTTCCAAACTGCGCCCAGATGTTTCAGGGAAGAGGAAAAATACAAACAGAACTTCAAAGGCGAGAAAGACGCAATAACTAAGGGATGGCAGATCGGTCATTACGTCACTGACAGAGAAAACAATTTGCTCCACCTGATGTAGTATTTCCAGCCTAAATATATGCTGTCAGCGCTGATTGATAGAGTTGGTAAAATCCGGCCAACTCACCAGCGTTGGCAATGCCGATAGGGTTTACGAACTGGTTAAAGAAACCAGCCATACGAGAGAACCATTGGAAGATAGCGATGCCCTTTGCCCTCACATGGAACGGGAATAGTTCGACCAAGAAAGCTATAGCGGACGATTAGAGATTTATATCACAAGTCAATAGAATATACTCGCTGTAAGTCAGGGCGTTGTACGCCATATTGTAACAAGGGCTGTATAAGAAGATGAAACTGAAAATTTTGAGATTATTGGTCACGGTCAGGTCATCATATTTTTCAGACAAAACATACGCAATGACGGCCCTCGAAGCCGGTTTATCTTCATCCATAGCATATCTCGCACTTGCGACGGTCCATCCAGTAAAAACGAGGAGCAAAGAGATCGTACATGCCTAGGTATCACGAGTGTTTTCAATGCTTGTGTGAGATGAGATGAAAGAGAAATCTGCGTACTAGATACATAGTCCTACGCTTGAACCGAGAAACGGTCAACGCCAAAATAGTTGCATTGAAAAATCCCCAACAGGTGGTCGCCAGATTGATCAAGTTCTTGGTACGATTATCGTGAATGCCAACGTTGTCCAGAATCCGTGCAAGGAAGTATCTGCCATAATACTAATCAAAATCCCTTCAATCACACCGAATCAAAAGTGTACTCACGACGTTAAGCCATTTCCACTCCACTGCGTAGCCAGGCCTAGGAAAGCTCCAACCAAAACCCTGCGGCGCATTCCAGCAGTCTTCAATAAATCCATCCATCCAACCCGCGCGGTCTCTTTCTCTAGCTCCAGAGTTTTCTCGATCTGGATGTATTCGGCTTTCACAAATTCCGAGTCCGCGTCTCCTTCGGCGTGGTACTTCACCAAAACATCTAGCGCTTCCGCACCACGACCTTTCGAGATGAGCCAACGAGGAGATTCGGGGAGAAAGAATATAAAGGTGATCTGTAAGCAGCTGGGTATTATCTGGAGCAGAGATGGGATTCTCCAACCCCAGTTGCTAGCCATGCTGAAGGTTCCAAGCGTGACTCCGGCAGCGACGATTGAACCTAGGAAAGTAGTTTAAGGATTGGAGCTGATCGTGCTACATCTCCAAGGCGCACTCACCGATGAAATAGCAAGAATTAAACAGCGATCCAAGGATTGCACGTTCTTTGGGATGTCCTAGCTCTGATAGAAAGATGATATGAATTCGTGCACCTCCGACCATGTTTATAGTACTAACCTCCTAGGAGAGAAGATGCTGCTACAATGGCGAAAGGAATTCCCAATCCTAAAATAAATCTTGCAATGACAAACATGGCAACTTAACAAATTTTCTATCAGTACTCTAGAGGTGCTCAAGAAGAACTGATCTCACAGTTTTGGGAAGCAGTTTGGAGAACAGCGCCGATGATCATAAGGAAACTACCAAAAATGATTGCCCAGCGACGACCAAGCCCATCCGTGACGAGAGGGACGAAAGGTAACGCGACGATCGCACCAGCAGAGTACATTGCAGACATGACGCCGAGAAGGGTTGACCTCGGAGAGTGGTAGACTGAAAAAACAAGTCATTAAAATTCAAAGACATTCGGCAGTGGTTGGAATTACAGGAGTCCCAGGAGTTGACGGCCTGCAAGCCATTCATCATGGATGAATCAAAGCTGTTATTGACGAGCTTCAGTTTCAGATGTAGATCATGGTCGGAAGAAAGATCCTCACCCACTCGTCATCTCGACTCCAATACAAGTTGGAAAGAGGACAAGATACAAGATCCTCAAATTGGGCTTTCGGTACCATGGGTAGTGTCCAGTTCGGCTAGATGAGACACAACGAGGTCTGGCGCCAACAAGGCATCGTCCACCTTGACATCTTCCGTTTTTTCATGACTGTCGGACATGGCGTTTCGCGGTGTCAGATAGTCGCCTACGAAAAAAGGATGGGATACGAGGTGTCGAGAAACCGCATTTATACGTGGTCACCTAACTTTAGGGAAGGAAGGTCGAATGTGTCCGGAATGGTCATCCGTGGGGTTTCCTCCACGAAAACCCCGACCAAAGAAGCATACGGGGTAGAAAGGTCCAAAAAACGACATTGGCCGCTACGCCAAGTCGGAGGTTGGAGCATTTGTATAGAAAGTATCTCCGTTCGATGGGATAGGGGATGTAGAAAGATGGGCAGCCGGTACCGTGTCCGAAATTTTGAAGCTGCTGTACGCGTTATGTTTGAGCGGTCCGAATCTCTGAACATGATCTAGTCCTATTCCGCATATAGATGATGCCACCAAGACAGCTGCTTAACGTACACGATATGGCAGGAGGAGTCCAAGAGGGCGTTAGAATGCATTTTAGAGAGTGAACATCCAAAGGCCAAAGGGCGGAACAAGTTCGGTTTAATGAGAAGACAAATTACGAACTGGACACTTATTGAAAGCCGTGGAATCCGTCCGGACAGGCATGTGGTTTCCTCAAGGCCTGGAGATCACCTGTGAACAAGAATCCGAAGGCAAGGAACTTTTTATCGGCATTGGTCAGGTATGCCTTTTCCAAATTCCAATACTGTCTTCAAACACCGGTACCGGATAGGATGTATTCTCCCTTCAGGGTGTCGACATGCAATGGCACAGGACATATAGCGGTCTATGTTACACCATAGAGAAACCTGACAAATTATCAGCCTCATTCTCTCCATGGTTCTTGACAAGTCACCAACATTCCTCGACCGCGTCACTAGAACGTGGCATTCTATCGCCAAAATCCTAACGTACCCGAGAGCATATAAGTATATAAAATCCGCCGCTTAGATCGAGGTATTCAGCAAGGTGCCCTGGAGACTGACAAAGATAAATTTAAAGCAAACTAGAGAGAGGTAAGAGACGCTGAGTGCACTGGTAATTTTAATTTAAAAGTTTACCTGTTGTGTACGGGACCGGGTCACGCGTGCTGATAAATTCATCCACAGTCACGAAGTTCACAAGATGATTAGACGTGACTCGAAAGGTCTTTTATCTATCGCCACTCGATTTCAGGCTCGCCTCTATAAGCGCTCTTTTTCTCTGTCTTTTCGACGCGAAAGGAACTTCTCTTCTCCCGAGATATTAGATTTTCTCAATCAGTAACCCCCAGAGCTTCCTAAATCCCTGCTATCATGTTGATCAAAGTCAAGGTAGATCTCCTAATTAATTACGCGTCGGCGACCACTGACAAATAACTTAAGACGCTGACAGGCAAAGAGGTACTTTCGTTTACCTTGAAGATCGGACGCGATCAAGGCGTGTAGTCGGACAATTCAGGCTGACATCTCTCACCTTTTGATTTAGATCGAACTGGACATCGATCCTGAGGACAAGGTGAATATTGTCTCGTAACATCCTGTTTTCATTGATTGACGATTTTTCTGTAGATTACGAGGATAAAGGAGAAAGTCGAGGAACAATCTGGTGTCCCACCACCACAGCAGCGTCTGATTTTTGGTGGCCGTCAAATGTGCGTAGGCGCTTAATCTTTCGCCAATCTTTCTCGTGAATGACCTCGAAATTTATTAGGGCAGACGACAAGACGGCGAAGGAGTTCAACATCAACGCTGGTGCCGTTCTACATTTGGTCCTGGCGCTTCGTGGGGGGCGATGATGGATCAGATGCCTGGTTTTGGCGCACGTTAATCCGAGCCTTGGAAATCATACTGTGTATTCTTTATCATCCGTGTGTTCATTACATTCTAGTCGCAATCCTTGCTTTCTTTGCAATTCGAACCTATTTCATTTAAATTCCAAACCTCTATTCGAAATAATATGTACCAATCCATTATCGGGTCCTTCCATCAGCATGTTCGCAGTCGTGAATCTCTGTAGAAGAGGAAAGGAGCTCTGTAAATTATGCAGAAGGGTTGGTTCTCTGTTGTCGATCTGATTGATTTCCTCCAGGTTCGACATCCATCACGACATCCTCCGTCGGTTTGACGAACATGTACCAAGAAGGCAATGGCCTCACTGTATCGCCTGTTTCCCCTTCAACAAGACAGGCCATGTGTCCAGACATCATCACACAATCCGACTCTCCTTCCGAGTCAATCACCTTCACATCGACCTGACAAAATCCCATTGGGATATTCTGAGTGTCGATCGCAGGGTATTGAACATCGTCTAGGATCAGCCGCGGGTGGAAGTGCTGCTGGCCAAATCGCACGACGGGTGCTGTGCGCGGCGTGCCTTGCCATTGTCCTTCGCTATCCCAGACGCAGAACGCTGTGATCCAGCCGGATAGGTATAGTGTGCCGGAGCCCAGGGAATAGTGGTGGCTGACTTTGTTCCAGAAAGTGATGTCGGGTTTGCCGTCGAAGGCTTGCACGAAGCGCTGCAGGATAGGGCGGAGCATTTTGGCCCATGCTTTCGGTTCGTCGCCGAAGGTCTCCAGGACATCCAATCTTTCTAAGATTTTTTCCCAGTCGCATTTTTCTCCCTCAAGTGTGACCGAAGGAATGCCGCATTTCGACATTTCGTACTCGAAGTAACTTTAAACACAGTTAGACCTCGGGTAATGAACCTAGAATATTTAAACTCACGCTTTCATGGTGGCCATCATCATTACAGCACAGACAACAGTGTCATTATGCGTAGTTGTAGTAAAATTAGGGATAATCCAGTCTCTGAGTTCGGGATTGACGATCTATTCGAGAAAATGGAGAACGTCAATCGTGTTTCGGAAAAAATGATTGTGAAGCAACCGACATTCTCCTGGATTTTCTGGGTCATTTGCATGGCAAGATCTCCAAAATTCACGTCGTGGCGGTCACCAGGCATAACGACAATCAATTTCTTTTTGTCTTCGTGCTGCACGAAGTGAGATCGGAGCTCTTTGGCATTTTTGTTGACACTAAATTATTTGTGTTAGAAAAGAATATATACATTTCAGCATACGGTCGATCTCACTAAATGTTGAATTGTCCTAGAATTGCAATCCAGACATCGTCGGGTCTTGAAATGATTTATTAGTGTACATGATACGAGCAGAGCTTGTCGCCCGCATACCTCATTATAAGGTGATGGTGGCCATTATACGCTTGTGTAACAGTCTGCACGAAGCCATTTCGCTTGCTTCGAATATCCAACGATGAGAAATCCTTCGTCGTAAAAGAGGTTTGCAACATTTCCACGGATGTGGTTGGCATTTGGTCCCCCAGTATTCCGGATTGTTGAGTCGCATGACTTGTTCGTTTAGGAGGTCTTTCGGTCCTCTAAATCGCGTGGAAGCTTTAGGAGGTTGCGTAGGAGCCACTGGGGCGACGGCAAACGTAATAGGCATGCTTTATGGTGGTAAAAGATATGTCGCTTCGTAGAGGAAGAGAGGTCAATGAAGACTTGAGGATTCGCCCAGCGTATTTAAGTGATCTTTGGTGGCACCTTCAGGGGAGTATAGGGGGAGGCATATGGAGATGG
Source organism: Flammula alnicola (assembly GCA_015499995.1). Classification (NCBI taxonomy): domain Eukaryota; kingdom Fungi; phylum Basidiomycota; class Agaricomycetes; order Agaricales; family Strophariaceae; genus Flammula; species Flammula alnicola. The sequence continues at coordinate 156,447 of JADNRV010000024.1, read as the reverse complement.
ACCTCCTGTATAGAATCCATGCTGTTCTTTTTTTGTGTAGGCGATGCAGTGTGATTCCTGGGCCCAATAACTCTTCCACCTGGACCAGAACCACTGAACCGGTGACAGCTGTACAGAGTTTTCAGGACTATTATCACCAAAAGCAAAATTTCAACTAGAGGCATACCTTGTTCAACGAGCAAGAAGGTGGTATATGTATAGGTCCTACTTGGTTTAAGCGCCTGACGCAGTGACCGTTTACACAAAGGGGCCGTAACAATGGAATCGCCCATGTTCACCGGAGCGCTCTTGCACTGCCACGAATTGTTGTTTGGTTCACCTTTCAATCCAAATATGTAAGCAGCCTCATCGTTGCTCGTGAGTCGCGACGTCGACGGACGTCCAGGACCCAACGAGGTAGTTCGAGCCATCATGTCTGGCGATGCCACAGCACGCTCAGATCTCATTGATGTGTAAGAATTCATTCTCTGATCAGAAAGCGCCAATACTAACTAAATTTACTTTCAGAACCTACCTTCAACTTCATTTGATCCTTTCGGGCCACCAGGATGGCGTTCGTCCAGAACAAGTCAAGCAGTACTTGACCCCGCGCAGGAAACAGCTCGGTAGCATTACAGAGACATTTGGGAAGCCCTCGAACGCGTCGAAGAAGATTATTGAAAGTGGTTCCGTTACTCTACCAGATGGCGTTGTCCTTCGCGTCGAGGAAGGGACAAGGAGTTTATCTTCGCCGTCAGCTCCAGGTTCCAAATCGATGAAATTCAAGCCCTCATCCTGCTTCGGTCATTCTTATACAACCAAGGCATGCCACCCATCTCCGATCCAAATTCCACCTCTGTTATGGCCGCGGAACTCGTCGACGCCATCAGCGGTTTCTTCTCCTCCGAATATCTGCATACTTTCCGCGTCCTTATTCCCCTTTTCCGTGCCAAAGAGAACTCTGAGGAACCTCTTTACGACGTGGCTGTGGAATTCCTTCCTCAAATTATCCCAGATGGCCATAAATTCGCTGAATCAATCATTGCTGAATATCTACGGAAAACAAGAGCAAAACTTCCAGACAAGTTCCACGAGGACCCAAAGGGTGCCACCTCATGGGCCAAGCAAAATCTCAAGGAGCAGCTGGTTTTATTGGAGGTCCTCTTCTGGACAATGTGGGGATATGTTCCATGCAGCGGCCCTTTGGTACAGCAGATCTTCGAGACGGCGTACGACACGAAGCTCGGATCAAATCAAACCAACAACACACTGTTACTTGACGATGAGAGCCGACAACTTCAGCAAGATTGCGCTGCCGTGTGGATTTTAATCACCATCGAGGTCCTGGAGCTAGAAACTCTCGGAGAGCCGGACACAATCGAACTATCAGATTCGCCCTCGCGAAAGGACGTGTATTATTCTTCCCCGCAAAGTCTGCAAAAGTTGCACGACATCGTCACGAATCATGCGGATAGTCAGTATTCGTGCACCTATCTGGCATGGACATATGTCCTTTCACGCCTATCCGCAAAGGCGGCTGAGACGTCCGACATCCCAGCTTCTTATCAAGCTTTCTTCGACCATATCAATCTATCTATTGGCCGATCATATACCAAGGATCGGGAACCCCTTCACATTCAAATGGCGAAAGCATGTCTTGATCCTGAAGTCGGATTGTTCAAACTCATAGACAGCCTTCTCACCAACTCTCCTCTGTTTGTTACAGCTCTTGCGTGGAAAACAGGCTCCTCAATAACCGATCCGAACGCGATTGCATATCGGTCCGTACTGAAAGGTTCGTCATAGTCTCGCTCGAATATTTGTGATATAAAATTTCCTTACCCTACTGCACAGGTCTCGTCATTGCCCTCGTCGAACTTGTGCTCGTCGAGTTGATACCCGATTTCGAAGCACTTGTCGAAGTCTGGATAGCTCTCTTTGGTCGCAGCGAGAGTCTATCCGTCACTGGTATATGCACACAGTTTTGGCGGTTGGACTGGCATCACGGAATTGCTCGTCGAGCGATCTTTGATGTCGCAAGGTCACGATTTCCCATCCAGGTCAAACCTCTGCTTCGTCTCCTTCGTGCCATGACTGGTGCCGGCTTCCTCGATACCGACCCTTTGTACATTGCAGACTTTGTGCAGGACGAGACCATCCCAGAAGAACGCGATTTATGCGATCGTTTCGTCTACCATTACCTTTCCAAGCTATCCACGTACTCCCAGGTCATACCTATCAACGCTTGCACGGGTGCCCATGCACTCTATGAGCGGCAAACAGAGCGATATGGTTCAGGCAATGCGAGCCCTGGCCTGACTTATGTCAACCTCAAACCTATACGCCTACCAGGAGGTTCCACCCTTCCTGCTAAGTCCACAGGACGTTTGCTGAGCGGAGACGGCGGAGACAATGTCGTGGTTTGCTGGCAACATGAGCATTCGGGATGGAAGGTTATTCTCGAAATCCTAACTGATTATGTCAACCGACGGCGGATGGACTTTGGATCGGGAGGAAATTACCAGGACGTGTCTTTTGCCAAACGTGGTGGATCGCAGCCTAAGTCCTTACGCATCGAGGATGTTGGGATGGAACTGGACCAGGAAGGAGACGAGGCAGTTATTACAGATGCTTTGGACCTTGTGCGAAGCGTTATCCAAGACAACCCAGTGCAAGCCGGCATCCTCATGCATTCGTTGGAGGATGGCGAGCCCGTGGTCTGTCATACAATGACAGAAGCCCAACCGCCAGACTTGGTGCAACTGACGACAATGATATTGGAGGAAGCCCTATCTCGATCTAGTGGTCGTGCTAGGTCAAATTCACCCGCCAAGCTCATTACCTCAGCTATGAGTGTCTTGTCTGCTCTCCTCGCCATTCCTAACTATTCCAACCGCGTATGGTTGTATATTCGCTCAACAACGACACTCTTTGGCTCAGACAGAGCACCTGGATTTGCTTCGGTTGCATTAGCTGCCGAGCGAGCAACAGGGCATTACACGATGACATTGGCGTTATTGCATCTCATTGGAGGGCTTTTCCGCGAAGCTTCTCTGTCAATTCTCCCAGAGAATGCCAAGCTTCAGCAGCTAAAGGAAGAAGTCTTACTTCGTGCTGCTCATTTTGTGCACAGCGAGATTTGGGTAGAACATTTGGGCTGGAAATATGCTCAACTTGGTGACAGATTCGAGATTGGCCAACGGGTGGTTTCGTTGTACATCCAAGTGCTAGAGAGTTCGCCACCAACTCTTGGAGATCGACCATTCTCCATTCTGAGCCAGACCATCGCCGACGTTTTACTGTTCAAGGCTACCACATCTACTATCAACCCACTTGTCTCATCCATCAGCTTCGGTGGGCAAGTTCTTCGCATGTTGTACAACTCAAGACGGCATGGTGACGTCCGACGCCTTATCTTCCTCCTCCAATCAAACCTCCGCCTATGCCGTCTCGTCCTAACCCACAAAATGAACTCAAGTATGGCATCTCGACCATGCCTGCTTGAGCAAGCCTTATGTGCCCGCGTTACAGGTGGAACCCCTGCACACGACACAACGCACACGAAAAACGACCCTATTGACGCCTTGGCGAGTTATATCAAGGAAAGAGATGTCGGTAACATGATACCCATCGAGGCCACGCGGGTGCTTTGTGCCCTTGCTTCGTCTCTTAGGAGTTCTCAGCCTTCACCTCCAACCATTATTGGACACCTCTCCAATCCAGAAACAACCGTCGCATCCATGGTTCGTATTATTCAACACCCTTACGACGAGCTTGCCCTTCGGAAATCAATCTGGAACTTCGTTTCATTGGCCGTTGACAATGAGCCTGCCCTTGCAACTCTTTTCGTCACTGGGAAGTCTCGGTCGCCAGGCGAGTTTAAGGAGTTGAAAGACAGAGAGGAGAAGACAGATAAAGAGGAAAAGAAAGACGATGAAACAGCGACGCGATCACCTAGTGCCCTCGATGCTGCTCGTGAAATACTTGTAAGCTGGAAAGATCTTTGGGAAGCCAACCCACTTCTGCTTGCGTGTGTTTTCCGGTTCTTAGACGTCGTTTGGCAACATACTCTTGAGCACAAAGCAGTCGTCGATCCTCTTCGTAAAGATGCCGATTTTTGGGAAAAGGTTGTCTCTGTCGCTTGCGAAGAGGTTGGACCTGTGCCAACGTATGAGACATCGGAGATCGTGCTGCTAGAGGGCATTCGCAGATCAAGTCTGCACGAAGCCGTTCAAATGCATGCGTACCGAACCCTGGTCAAGTCATACGCCATTCACATCATTACCCGCGACATTGGCCTCCATCTTCAGCTGCATGGTTCCGAGGTACCGCTGAAGAAACCACAGAGCTATCTCAAGCTCGAAACCCATCTAAAGTCACACGATGAACTAACGGATCTTCTAGCAGAAGCCGCACCCAGCTCATACGCTCCAGAGATGCACGATAAAGTTACAGTCCTACTTTCGCAGCATTTCCCGGGTTTAACATTGCAACAATTGGAAGTACAAGATGCAGTTGCTGAGCGCGATTATGGAGACACTTTTGCCTTCTCAACATCTCTACTACGGGTCCGTCTTCAGGCGTATCCCCTTTCGGCAGATGTCATGGACGATCCCGCTGAGGAGGTAGAGAGGCTTGTGCTATCCATCAACCTGAATTTATCCCTCGTGCACGCCGAAACCGCCCTGCTCGAATCATGGGACACCCTGCTTAGGCAGGTCATCCCATATCTAAGGACAGATTCCACCGTTCGACCTCATCTACTGGCGATCGCAGCCACTATATCCTTCGATATCGCTGCGGAGAAAAGGGAGGGTGATATGATGTCGACAATTCATGGTTCAAGGCTTTCTCTTGTGTTAGCCCTCCTTGAAGTGGCTTGGTTCTCGTCATCGGACAAAAAGGCCGAGGTCGAATCGTTCATGGAACTCATCCGAAATCTTCGCAACATCGTCCTGAACGAAGCACAGTCTCCGGCGAGGTCTTTCCTTTCCACCTTATCTTCTCCCTTTCATCGCGTCCTCTTGCAAATCATCTACTTCTGCGCCAAGCAAGGTCGCAGTATGTTGAGCCGGCCAAAGACTCTGAACGCCGAACAACGACTAGCGTTTGCTCAGACAGTGGAAGCAACTCTCACCTTTGTCATCGATGCTCTGAGTGTGGTCTTCGTAGCAGCTTGCAGCAGGACCGATGTCGATCTCGACCGCGATATGGAGCTTCTCGTGGCTGTATTCGAACAGTGTACCCGTCCTGATATCGATGCTTCGTCGGTTTACTGGCTTGCAAGGTGTCAAGAAACAGACGTTATCCGCGCCAGCCTCGAACTTTACGTCCACATAGACCTCGTCGGCCTCTCCGACCTTCCTCTCTTGCTTTCTCGCAAACAGCCACTCTACTCTCCTCATCTCCTCCTTTTCCACATGGGGCTGGTTACCAACCCAGCTGCGGCTGAGCGATTTGCAAGCGAGGGTGTACTGGCGGCATACAGCAACAACTTCATTAGTTCAGCTGTCAGCTCCGGCATGATTGACATTGTACTGCCTGAGTTGCCTGGACAGCGCAGTCCTGCTCATTTAGCATACTGCTCGATGGTTTCGATCGTTGCGATGGTTATTACTGCTCTAGGCAGGCAAAACCATTATTTCGATGCAGATGCATGTGGTTTTGTCCAGCTGTACGGAGAACAGATTTCGCGTGCTCTTTCATGGACAATTGGGGATCCCATCACCCTGCCTCTTCTTGAAGAGATTGATCAAGTGATCAACCTTTTCTACGCTCTTGCTGCCAGCGTTCCTGCTTCCGCCAAGGCTGATCCTGTCGTCGATAAGGTCCTTCGTGTATTCACAACCAGTGCTCTGCAACTCCTCCAGCAGGTCAACTATGCCATCACCCACCCAAATCACCTAGCGAGTCTGTATGAGCCTGTGACGCACGACGAGAGGGTCAGGTTCGAGGAGGCACAAAGTCAGACAGATCCACTGAAACGACCGTTTGTCATGCATCTGATCCACCGCCTCTTCCAACTTTCTTCCAACCTTGTCGGAACGTTGGTTGCTATCAGCCGCGCAGACATGGTGCTTTCTCGTGGCATTGAAGATTGGCCCATTGGCGAGGCTCTCATTGTCCCAGTACGTTTCCGTTTTTATATGAATGAACAATTTTCTAAAATTTCTTTCTCTTTAGCATTCAAAAATCGTGTTGGGCGAGCCTGCCTCATTGGGTACACTTCTAGAATTGGGCAATCGCACGCTTGATATCCTTCGCAATCTCGTCCAACGACCGCCGGGTCAAAGTATCACCGACCCCTCGGCTCTCTCAGGATCATATACGACAGCTCTCGGGGTGAAGCAAGGCGTCATCATTGCTCGTCGAAACTTAGAGGAGATTCTTCTGTACTCTGTGACACAGCTCGCGATGTGGCTTTCGAAACCAGATTTCGAAAGCACGCCTGTGGACGCTGATGCAGACGAACAGGCGATGGACGCATCAAGGCTTGATGGCACGAAAGATAGGCGATCAACAGCACGTTCATCGATGACTATGGCAGAGCGCCTGCGGCGGGGAATGACAGGCGAGATGGCGGGCGACCTGCAGTCGCTGTTGACGAAATCGAAGCCGATCATCACTGCTAGTGACATCGTGATAGGAAAACCTTCCGTAGACCTTTCGCAAGTCCTACTGAATTTCCTTCATGAACGGATAGGTGGTTCCTCGTGATCTTATCTCTTCTTTCATACCAGCTTTTCCGCTCTGTTGATACCTAAATAGGTCTGTAGCACTTGACAAAAGTATTTCCGTAGAAGTATGTGTATTAAATAGTCTGTTTACCGTGTGAGCACATCCGCCCCAGTTTCTGTGATGAGCACCATATGTTCCGCCTGCGCACTGCGAGCACAATTCTGTAGAGCAAGCCATGAGTCTAATTTTATTGGACTTTGGGACAATCACTCACTTCCGTGGATGCAGTCCATCCATCCGGGAAAATCCAACCTCGTGGATTCGTGCCTTGTATAATAGCAGGCTACACAGGCAATGAAACTTGGAAAGAAATTACTTGCGAGAGGTCTTACCTCGATAGTAAAACAATGGCCTGGTTCCATTACTCCTGGTTCATCGTTGACTAAGAAAGTTAACTTTCTTACACAATGTCGATCATCAAACTGACATACGATGATGGAGGATCCATGGGGCGCAATGGAAGACCGTGTTTATGCCATGCCCGGTAAACTGAGACGAAACCGAGTATTCCTTGTTTAAGAGCAATGCATGTATAGCCTTTCCTATCCCTCTAAAAGGTTGTCCTGGTCCACATACAGCGATGGCCCGTTCCAGAGCCTCGTTTGTTATTTTCACCAGGTCTCTGCCTGGCTCGTCCTTACTTGAGTCAGTATCCTGCATATAAGGCAATGACAGGCGGTATTTACAACGTCGCCAACAAGAAATGTACGCGAGGTGTCGCCGTGGTATCCGTTCAGATAGACAGTGACGTCGATGTTGATGATGTCTCCATCTTGCAGAGGTCGACTGAGAACAGAAAGTTAGAGGATTCTGCATATAAAATGGCAAAGTAAGCATTCACTCGTCTGGTATTCCGTGTGCGATGACATTGTTAATACTATAGAGCGTATCATTGATTTTTAAACCTCTTGCATGGAAGATAAATTCACCTCGTACAACACGCCCGAGGGTAGCCTTGATAGTTCAGAGGTGATGGGTATGCTGAATGAGAAACAATAAAATCGTGGATAGCAGAATCTATAGCATTCGTAGTAGCTCCGACCTTCAAAGCGTAAGTCAAGCGCTTGTCGTAACAGAAAAAATCATCACGCACCTTGACCTGGGTTCCAGCAAACTCCCTGACTGTCTTCGCCAGCAATGCAGCCTGGCGGATCCTGGATTCAGCCTCTCCACCGAGCTTGATCTTTCCAGAATCACGCTGCGGCCTCTCGTCCGGCACCCCACCGAGATTCAACACATAGGGCGGTTTGGAAATGTGGTCCGGCACGCGTCGGGGTCGTATATGAGAGACGCCAAAGGCAAAAGGTTCATCTGGAAGGATAATACTATAGTCCCCAAAGTCCTCGAAGGTTTCTGTCTCTGTTTCGGTGCTGAACCTCCGAATTCGTGCAAGTTGGTTTCGCACCAGAGTCGTCTTTGGTGTCAATGTGGACGGCCAGCGTTGGAGGCGAAACATCCCGGAGTCTTCGCTTCTTTCAATCCCTTCTCGCTTCAACCAGTTTCAAGTCAGTCGGAAATGCATGTGTTGGGCGCGAAGCACCAGAAAATCGAACTTTGGCAGATGAAAGTTAGAGGAGAGAAACAAAGCTTTGGATCCAGTTGCAACTTGTCACCGTGATGCCGACGACATTTCAGTTATCTTATCAGATTCAAATAAGTAGATGCTGCATCCACCGACAAGCCCAAATTGCTAATATCTTCTGATGCGTTTCACTACTCGAGTCTGGACGAACAGGGAATCCGAACGATCGCTTATTTCTAGAACATTATTGTCCATTGTTGAAACTACTGTAGATACGCAGTGCTTGATATGTGCAATTATACCTCGAATTGTTGTCTAGCAATGTTACCCTGAGATTGAGAATAACTGCGTAGCGGTGACCAATTGAAGAGTGGTGCGGAAGCGTAAGACCAAGATTTAGCAGAGCAGGAGGTTGTTGTGCACCCTCGCACCCTCCTCTAACAGCCGGAAAATACAATGGATGCGCAGGTCGTTAAATATGAAAATACGTTGCACGTTCCCAGGAACATCGCCGATACGAGCAAATTCCCAACCTGCCGAGAACTGAAGACCGAGTAGACTTCCTGGTTCCAACCGTATCCAAGTCGAGCGTCACAATCCCTTCTTTTCTTTCGGGTATATGTTGCACCCAGGCGATGATGGAGATTGACCGTGGCGTGCAAGGGCATAATATATTTGGAACCCAACTATCCCAATCGCGCCTTTTTCCTGCTTTGATTCCCGCCAGAGGCTTGTCCTCCGTAATGACCGCCTCCACTCAAGCTCGCGAAGCTGGCAGAGCTTCCGGGCTTCGAGTGTGACTGGCCGAATTGAACACCCATATGACCATGCCCACCTTGATGAGACGTGTTCTGCGGAATCGGCATCATCGACGGGGCTTCGTCCTGCGTGATCCTGCGATGAGGCGGTATTTGATGTGGCGCTACGGATTGGAATGCGCTGAATTCATGTTTTAGCAGCTGTAGGAAGGTGGGAGTACAAATAATTTAAGAGAGCATGGACGTACTTCCACGTAGGTTTTGGATCTTCTTGGAACCACTTGTGTTGTAAGGCGTCTTTGGCTGTGAGGCGTTTCTCAGGATCGTACATGAATAGCTGTCGCATAAGATCGAATCCGTGTGGAGCTCGGATCCTCGACTCACACCACCCTGCAAGTCGATTCGTGAAGCTGTGACAGATAGCGTCAAAATTAGATAACGATAACTCGGCAGTGCAAGACACATACTGGTCAAGACGCTTCATGCTCTGATATTCAGGCATGTCCACAACTCCAGGCCAGTCCTTTTCTACGATATACGGCATCAAATGAGATTACATCGACGTCGAAGTCGCCAAAAAAAAAACTAACCGTCTGGGGTCCCTAACACTTCGAAAATCTTGAGTAGCTGATCCCGTTGGAATGGAACATTTTTCTTGGAGTCCAACTTAGCTTCTTCTCCTTTGAAGATTGGCCGTAGGCTCGCTAACTCGGCCATGACACAGCCAACAGCCCAGCAATCAATGGCTTTCGTGTAATGCTTAGCTCCTAACAGGAGTTCTGGAGCTCGATACCAAATGGTCACTACCACCTTGTCTCCTGCGAAAAGCGGCTGAAGAGGTTCGTATATAAGACGTGCGAGACCAAGGTCGCCAATTTTTACGACCCCGCTCGAGGTGATCAGGATGTTGGCTGGTTTGAGATCGCGATGGAGAATGTGGCATGAATGAAGATATATGAGACCGTTCAGGAGCTGATATACTAGAGACTTGAGGACTGCGGCTGTGATAGGAGCGCGCAGTGTCTGGGAGTGGTGATGAATCACTTGCTGTTCAAATATTTTAGGTAAAGGTTTTAGTAAGGTAGAAGCCGGACGCACCAGAAAGTCGTGTTCTGCATATTCAAAGACCATGTAAATGGACTTGTCCTCCAGAATAACCTCTCTCAAAGCTACTATGTTCTCATGATCAATTTCTCTGTTCAACTTGATCCAATCATCAGCTTGCAGAATTGAATGCGATGCGAATATGAATGCGTACTGCAATCTCTCGGATGGCACTCTGGCTTATACCAGTATACGTGACGACATCTCCCTCCTTATCTGGCTTGAATTTCTTGATCGCGTGTATAGTTCCCTCGTCTCCCAAGCTCCGTGCCTTGTAAACGCGTCCATATGTGCCAGAGGAGATGAAACCAAGGATATCGTACTTTGAAGCCACTGAACTATGGTGCTCGTCCCTTTTTTGTCGGTAAAGGCGCATAGGGTCATGCTGCAGAATACTTGTCGACCATTCGTCTAACATCGCAGTGAATCGTGAACATTTGGCAGGACAAACCTGGATAATCGAATGCTTAAAAGCACAGAAGCCCGCCCAACAAATGTGGGAACGCCGGACTGTGGCGGCTTGGACGGGCCGCCAAAATCACGTGACATGTGTTCTGTTGCCCGAGCCAGCTTGAGCCAGAACTTGAGAACTTACATAGTTGCTTTAAGTTTTAACGACGACAAACCGACCAGCAAAATCTTGACAAAATCAGTCCATGAATTTCAATTGTTGACCGCAACGAATAGTCATGTCAAAACGCAGAGTGGCATATTACTATGATTGTTCGTGCATCGTTTCTTTTTGTCATACTTATACTGACGGAAATGTAGCCGATGTCGGGGCATATACTTATGGACTCGGACACCCGATGAAACCACACCGGATACGCGTAACCCACGACCTAGTGACTGCCTATGGGATGCTTGACAAGATGCACATCTTGGTGAGCTCGTGAACTACAAAAGCGGAGACCGGAACAATTGTCTGATGTTTCTAAATAGCGCCCTAAACGTGCGAGTGGGGAGGTCATGAGCTCGTTCCATACCGACGAATATGTTCATTTTCTTTATAATGTGACACCGGAGACGGCAGAGAAAATGACTTTTTCTGGCACACGATGTACTTCTTTCATTTTGTCTCTTCGTTTCTGTTGTTCTGACCAATCCATCTAAAGTCCTTGTAGGAGAAGACAACCCGGCATTCGAAGGCGTATTCGAATTTTGTACTATTTCTGCAGGAGGGTCGATTGGTAAGTAGATGAGTCTTCTGAACTACATTCCAAGTTAGACATTTCTTTCTTCTGCAGGCGCAGCGCAACGAATAACATCTGGAGCTGCTGACATCGCCATTAACTGGGCAGGAGGACTGCACCATGCCAAAAAGCGCGAAGCCTCGGGTTTCTGCTATATCAACGATATCGTTCTCGGTATCCTGGAACTTTTGCGCACATATCCCCGAGTTTTATATATCGATATCGACTGTCATCATGGCGATGGGGTGGAAGAAGCCTTTTATACGACGGACAGGGTCATGACATGCAGCTTCCACAAGTTCGGAGAGTACTTTCCCGGAACAGGGTCACAAGAGGACAAGGGAAGAGGCAAAGGCAAAGGATATGCCGTGAACGTACCCATGAAGGATGGAATCACGGACGAGTCATACAAAAGCGTGTTCGAGCCGGTGAGTTTCTTAATTGTGTCGGATCCCAGCCAGCAAATTCATATATATTGTGGTCAGATTATCACCCGAGTTCTGGAAGTCTTCCGCCCTTCCGCTGTGGTGCTCCAATGCGGGTCTGATTCACTGGCAGGCGATAAATTGGGTTGCTTCAACTTGTCGATGAAGGGACATGCTCATTGTGTCCAGTTCATGCGAAAACAAAATATCCCACTTATTCTGCTTGGAGGAGGAGGATACACGGTCAAGAACGTTGCTCGGACGTGGACATACGAGACGGCCTGCGCACTCGGAATTGAAAATGACATTGATCCAAATTTGCCGTGGAATCAATACTTCGAGTGGTTTGGCCCGAGATATAGGCTTGAGGTGCCTGTGAATAACATGGAAGATTTGAATATGAAGGACGGGTCTTTGGATATTGTCAGGTCGGTTCATCTGGTTTTGATTGCTTGGTGGTTTATTCATGGTTTTTGTACAGGGAGACTGCACTACAACAATTACAGCAACTGACCTGCGCACCTTCTGTGCAGATGCAAGATGTGCCAAGGGAGAGCCTTAAACAGCATCTTGGATTTGGCAAGGACGAAGAGGAGGGCAGAGACGAGCTCGATGAACGACTTGCCCGTAAGAAAGCTAGCTTCAAATCCAGATTATTATTTTATTGATCGTATATCTAGAACATGCACGATATGTCTACAACCTTCAAGATGGAGAAACCACGACCGACGAGTCGGAGGAGTCAGACTCATGGGATTCGGATGAGTCGTCGGCAAGCCTCAATAACTGGCGCCTGGGTCCACAGCGCGCCTCTTCCATCCCGCGTGGCAACGAGAGACATCCCAGCCAACAACCATACTACCCATCTGGAAAGAAGCGCATGAGTCTGCTGACGGGGCAATACTACGATGTACCGATACAGGAGCATGGGTTCGAGCATTACGAGTGCGGCGCTTTGCCTGTAAAAGGCACGAAGCGGCGGTTCTTCCAGAGCGGTCCTGGGGCCCCATGGGACGATCTGGTGGATGGGAACCTGAGCCTCAGGACGGGCATCGTGAACGGCGCTGGGCGTCCTTTGTCGCGTCTTATGGAAGGAGGGGGGCGAGACGTGGAGGTGTTCGAGGAAGAGGACTACGAGGACGTGGCGATGTCTCTACCAGAGTAGTAGCATGGCCGGATGGCTTGGTAGATTTCGAGCTTATTGCTGTACGTGTATTCTAGGATCTGTAATAATAATTGTAGTAGCTGTATTCAACAAGGGTTTACACCCACATAGCATATATATCACAGTGTGCTATTGTCGCGACTCGTGTATTCTGATAAAGCCAACATCTTGGCAGTGCCCATTCAAGGTGTATACAGAAGAGCCCACTCCGATGATTTTATACAGTCAGTTGGTAGGCCTCTCCGAATGCATAGACTATGTACTTAGATCTACGCATACCGCTATTCAATTTTTTTGAAGCATTGCGGATCCTGTGTTTGGCTGTGTGTCAAATGCAGTAATTCTTCAAATTCCACTGGAATTTAGTAGTTCCGGAGCTTCCATGTCCAGCAACATCGATGTAGTCCTCCACTATTCCCTCAACTCAATATCATTATTCTGGCTGGAGATGGCGCTTGGAAGAATAGCATCCTCTTGACCGTTATCGAGGCTACCGAAAGGGAATAATGAAAATCTGTTTCTCCTGCTCGCCCGCTCAGCTGGCTCACAACCGTATCCAAGCTATGCAACATCCCACTGCAGCACACCGTCCAAGCGCTCGCGGATCTTGAAGATATGCAGACTTATATGCTATGGTTTACACAAAGTTTGAGCACGAGATGATTGCCAAACGCGAATTTGAAAGTTGTAGCGCGGTCTTCGGAGGCATAGTTGAAGGTCTCGACAAATCTCGAGGGCGGTTCTGTAGTGGGTGGGATAAATAGATAAGGTAAGTAATGCACCATGGAGATATCGGAATCCTGAACATTCTTTGACTCGGAGTGGGAGATAAGGCCAATGATTGCGGGCTTTCGTATCTCGGTACCCCTTGTCCGCATGTGTCTGTCCTCTCCCTTTCCTGTGTTACATAGAAGGTGATCTATATCACCCCAGACTTCCTGAATTTTAAATTCGTTTGGTCAGACTGCCTTCCCAGTTGAAATTTTAATCCTTAAAGTTTTTCGACTTTGTTAACTTCTCCGTGAAACAGTACCGAAAAGCACACGCGAACTCCCGTCAAAGGACTCGGATGTCGATAAGACGCATTGGAAATTAGAGTTCATAATCAGCGAGGGTTTGGCACGGATTGACCGTTACCCTGAAGCTGCGACAGCGTGCCAGTTCTGTTATCGCCTCACGGACCACGGTGCCTTGGCCTCGACTATCCCTCGACTATCTCCCGTCCTTCATGCTCGGAATAAGATGCATCGCAGCCGAGGACCTACGATGTACCTGGATTCTTCAAGTCGATTGGCTTGGTTATTGGAGTTGACTATCGCCCGGCGGTAATACATGGGAACCGTACGGTTGACCTTAAATACCTCGCCTAGAGCGAAAACTGTTCTCTTGCTGCCCCTTGTTGATACTGAAGGAAGTCCGGTCGCCTTTAGCCGTCTCTTGCTCTTCGATGTCCTCTTCGCTCGTACAGGACCAGCCTCAGGCAGTTGACCCTCCAGTGGTCCCCTCCCCTCCAAGCTCACCTCCGTCAAACAGCGTGCTGAGCGTATCAAAAGGAAACTTACTACCAAGGATGGTTGGATTGGTGATTATGACTACGCATGGTAAGTCTGCTTCTAATGTCTCCAGTCCTCTTAAGGCTGACTGTCGGTTGCGTTCGGTGCACAGGCTATGCACGCCAAAGCTCCCGTTCATGAAGCAAGAGAACCGAGCGCCACCATTTTACTCCCTCGATGCCGATCTACCTCTTATTCTCGCTATTTCGAGTGGTCTGCAACACGCCCTTGCCATGTTAGCGGGCCTTATCACGCCCCCCATTATTTTCGCCTCTGCACTTAGCCTGGATGCCCAGACGTCGGCCTACATGATTTCAGCATCTCTCATTGGTTGTGGTAAGCTCACAACAGTTTTTTTTACGATGGGTACTGTGTATTGACGCGTCGTGTGGGTTAAGGTATCTTGAGTCTGGTGCAAATGTCGCGGATCCGTCTGTTTCGCGGATATTACCTCGGTACTGGACTTATCACGGTCGTCGGGACCAGTTTCGCGACCCTTTCTACTGCCAATGCTGTTCGTATAAAACCTTAATTATCCTCATGATTGAACCTCATTTTCGAAATACCGCAGATCTTCAATGCCATGTACAAGGATGGCACATGCCCAACGACAGTAGCTGCAGATGGCAGCATCACTCGTCTTGCCTGTCCTGATGCGTACGGAAAAGTTCTTGGTACGCAAACCTCGCCTCGAACGACTTTTTCTCGCTGATTATTCTTTCCCGAACAATAGGAACCTCGATAATTTGCTCCTTCCTCGAAATCTTCATGTCATTTTGCTCGCCAAAGGTGCTCAAGCGCGTCTTCCCCCCTCTGGTGACCGGTTAGTCTCGTCTACATACTGGTCGCGTTGCGATCCCGAAATGAGTACTTATCACACCTCTAATCCTTCAGGAACGGTCATTCTCATGATCGGTTCTTCTCTGATCGGTACCTCGGGAATTGCGAACTGGGGTGGAGGATCGAACATTGCCAGACTCGTCCAGCGACTGGTATCTTCGAGCTGTGTCCTACCATCTTTGCTCCTCGACCTCTTCCGTATGTTTTTTGCTAAACTATAATCATATTACCCCATACTAATCTGATATTATCATTGTAGATGGGGCTCGCCAGAGTTTATTGGTCTCGGTTTCCTGTCGTTCATAACCATTATCCTGACAGAGATTTTCGGCTCGCCGTTCCTCAAGAACATCAGTATTATCGTTGGTCTTGTTGTCGGATGTATCGTTGCAGGTGCTGCGGGATACATAGACAGCTCGACGATCAAGAGCGCTCCTGCTATCACGTTCCTGTGGGTGCACACCTTCAAGCTGAGCGTATATCCCCCTGCAATCTTGCCCATGTTGGCTGTGTACGGTAAGTTACACTCTGAAAATTCACATATATCAGATTTTGACTTTGCTTGTAGTATCGCTCGCTATGGAGGCCATTGGAGACATCACTGCATCCGCCGAGGTCTCGCGGCAAGAAGTCGTGGGCGACGTCTTCGACTCGCGCATCCAAGGAGGCATCCTCGGGGACGGCATCGGCGGCTTCCTCTCCGCGCTCTTCACCGTGACGCCGCTCTCGACCTTTGCGCAGAACAACGGCGTCATCGCCATCACGCGCTGCGCGAACCGGGGGCGGGGCGGTGGTGCTGCTTCTTCCTCATCCTGTTCGGTGTGCTGGGCAAGATCTCCGGCGTGTTCCTCGCCATTCCCAATCCTGTGCTTGGGGGCGTGACGACGTTCCTGTTTGCGAACGTCGCATCGTCGGGCGTGCGTGTGCTGGCACATATGCACTTCACGAGACGGGACCGATTTATCCTGTCTGCGGCGCTGGCGTTTGGGATTGGCGACCTCCTCCATCCGGATATCTTCACGTACCTCTTTGAGGGCGTTAATAATCCCAATAAAGGGCTCCAGGGGTTGTTTGATTCGATCACGATTGTACTGAGCACGCCTTGTGTGTATAATTTGCGTTCTGTTTGATCGAGGTGTTGACTGATGATATGTGCTTTTTTCTTCTTCTAGTCCTTGTTGCTGGTGTCGTCGCTGCCGTTCTCAATCTTATTCTCGCTCAAGAGGCGGAGGAACCAGTCCACGACACGTCTTCTGTTGAAGAAGTCGACGTGGAATCACAAGATGAAAAGAAGCTATAGCTACTCCTACCCAGCCCCCGAGATAACTCGCACGCCAGAGTTGGATATGGATTCCTGGCCCCATCATATTCAACCTCTCTTCACGTCTTTTATCGACGACCACTAGAATGTCCGATGTACACCCAACGCGCCGCACGGTTTACGCCGTCTGACGTTCTTCTGCCTGTATTACTTACACACCTCCATTTACGTATTATTTAACGATTATAATACTCATAGCTATGTAGTTAGTCCGTTGCCTGGTTTTTCTCGGTCGCAACGTTTCCATTCCACTCATTTATTTCTTGCTGTGTTCCGTGAAATGAATGTGATGTAATCGTGTTTATCAACTTCGATACATTTCATTATGTACGACGGATCACACCTTTATGCGACCTCGCTGCGAGGTGAGTAATCTTGCATCATGATGATCATGACGTACTTGGCAATAACCGTTGAAATGCGCCACAATTGCTGGGCTGAGGCGACTATGAAGATCCAGCACTAAAAAAGGATAACACCTGCGCCCTCGAGTGACCTCTACGAGCGTCTGTGCAATAAAATCTTGCAAGGAAGAAACAGCGAGCCTTGGGTACGATCGCGACACCAACGGAGGCCGGAGGCGGTTATTGTGGCATGCTGACAATGAGCGCACTTGTGAGCGGCCGTAGTCATGCCGAGTCTAATTTAAGCACAGAGCACGTGTCATATCAACACGTACTGTACTTTACTTTGCGGTTAACTTTACGGCGAGATATTATTGACGCCCTTTCCCTCTTACCGCCATGGTCGCTACCAGTCCATACCAATGCCTCACCCTTTCTCTTCTTATTCTCCCCCCGCTGCTCTTGGCAACATACTTCATGGCCATATTTCCTAGCCCGCCAGCGCCGGTTTTCATTCATCCATCGCTAGCGAGCATGCCACCCTCGTCGAAATCGTGGACAATATACCCAGAGGAGTTTTACCCAGGAGGCGGATATGCGGAGTTTCCCAGTGGAAAGGTGGGTTTGCTCGTGTGTTTACCACTGGTCGTGCATTGACGCTATCAATCCACATTCAGGTTAGGTACTGGCTGTTAGGACCGGAGAAGGGCAAAAAGGTACGTCTAATACGCCGAGACGAACTTCCCGTCATCTGAGTTTGTTGCCCTAGATTGTCCTCATACATGGTCTCTCGATCCCTGCTATCATCTGGAGAGACGTCGCTCCCAGTCTCGCGGCGCGTGGTTATCGCGTTTTGCTCTATGGTCCGTCAGGGTTCCCATCGATGTCAGGATTTGAGCTCATACTTTTAATAGATCTGTACGGCAGAGGATACTCTGATGCACCGCTAACTACTACAATGCCAGCTTGTACACCATGCAACTCGCCCTTCTGATGCAGTATCTCAAGTGGGAGAAAGCCAATATCGTCGGGGTCTCAATGGTGCGTTCCCCTTTACGTTCATGGATCAAAACATGGCTGAATTTGTATTAGGGAGGTGCTATTGCAGCAGCATTCACCGCACAGTTCCCCCACCTTGTTGACGAAGGCGTTGGTCTTATCGCATGCGCTGGGCTTATGGAGGTCCGTGTTTTCATTTCTCTTGTTCATCGTGGCATGTCTCATCTCTCTCTTGTCCCCTTCTTTCATCTGCATTCCATTTCTTACGTGGCTTTCTTCTTTCGGACGTTCATCGACTAAATCGCGGCCACGGCCAACAGTCAAGTGATATCTCACGTACCGCTAAATTTATGTCTTCGCCTCTGATACAAACACTCGCGTCAAGTAAACCTGTCCAGGTGAGCAGATATTCTTGAATCCCTTCTTGAAATTCCGCCGTGGAAATCTTCAGTCTGTTTTTGCATCTCTTTTACTCACCACTCTTCGTCCTTCTAGACCTACCTGCAACGACTGACGAACCAAACGCTTCCTCACAACGCTTCCGACGAAAACAGCAACCCTATCCTGGAGGTGCGTGCGCAGGCAGTTTTATCGATTAGCACCAGGTATTGACATTCCATTAATAGATCGTGCGTCTGCAATCGGCACACTTGCCCGGTTACAATAATGCGCTTTCGTCATCCTTGCGGGACGGCCCGATACGCGGACAAGCAGCGTCGTTCCAGTCGACTGCGTTTGAGGGGAAACGGGTGCTGATTCTGCATGTATGTCCTCGTATTCCTTTCTTGTCTTGCATCGCAATTGTGTCCAATGCTCATCTGATTTGACCAGGGCACCAAGGACGTTACGGTAAAACCGAAATACGCCTCGCAGATCGCAGAACTACTGCCTGTAGGCGCGAAGAAGAAACTGGTCACGATAGACGGCGCAGGACACGATTTGAGCGTCAGCCATGCGATGCAGGTGTCAGACGAGCTTGCTGATCTGTTAGATGGGTCTTCCTGGAAAAAGCTGACATAGGAGGAAGAGGCTTGTTCGGATGACAGATACCCGATACCCGCTTTATATGCTCTTTTTTTTTTTTTGGGTTTTCCGATCCTTTGCCTTGCCCTTTGCATACTAAGTATAGACCTTGGCCGGATGGAACACCTTTTACCTCAGTTGTTTTTTGTGGCACTTGCTGCCATAGCACCATACCCCGCCTCCCCCCCCACTTTTCGGTATACCTTGCCTTCGGCCTTCCCCCTCCTTCCTTCCCACCCCGCGACTGCGCATCGCCCATTTCCCATCTTCACTGTAAGCACGCCCACCCACGTATAACCCACTTTCATCCCTGCAACCCAGCAACTGCACTTCATTATTTATTTCCCGTCCATCTAACTATACTCCTACGATACTGTTCATTATGATTGCCTGATTTGATTTGTCACGACTCTAGTTTTTTTTGTTGTATGTATTGTTACTGTTACGATTTTATCTGTTTTTCCTTGTCCTTTATTTTTATTTTTTTTTGAGTTCGTACTGGTGTCTACGCTCTACGCATATCTTGTTCCTCGCCGAATTCAGGCGTTCGCAACAGACCGTGCAAGGTGTTTTATTATGATTTCGTTTCGGTATTTGGGCTCATACTTATTATCTGTCTGATGCTTTACCCAAACTTCCGGTCAAGAGTGTGGCGCAGTTAACTAGGTAGTCCTCATACTTTCAGTGAGGCATATACAGTGTTAGGAAGCCAGAAATTTTAATTGGCAGATGTGGTGAGATAGGTTTTTAAAAAAGATTCATACGAACAACGGTAAGGGCGAACAACGGTCCCCGTTGAATTTGCTGCAATAACTGCCCACCAGCCGGTCAACTTGGAGTCTGGCGGATGGACACTGGAGCCCCAGACTCTATTGGCAGAGTCTGAAATTTTTAAGTACTATCTCACTGTCCCTGCAGCCGGCAGAAAGTACTTGTGCGCGTAAATCGCAGAGCTCTCTGAAGCGGACTCGATTTTGCCAGCCTTTTCCGCATTCATTTAGTTGGGCGCTTGTGGCTTGCCTGTGGCTTATGCAACTTGAAGCTTGAAGCTTTGAAGGCTTTTGCTTAATACAGTATTGCTTATCCCAGTAGAACGCCAAACTGCCTGCCCTAATAATTATCACGTGACTTTAACTTTCGCCTCTTGCCAACCGTGACTGTCTGCACACTGCCACTGACTTGTTATCAAAACAACTTCAAGGTTCGATCCTCAATCGAATACATTAACGTATGCTAACAGTTTTTGACATTTCAGTTTCATACGCGCGGCTTGACAGGCGATTTAGCAATTGAATCCTGCGATCCCAGCGCGACTCAGTTTCCATTGTTCCTCTGTTGCCCAAACGGATAGGCAGGCTTTGGGCCATATTTCAGCTGCGGTGGCCCTGTGGCATATCTTCGCTTTCCCCTTAATTTCGTAGATTTTGGACGCTCGGTAAGATATTCTTTTTGTCATGTCTTCTTCCGCCCTCGAGGAGGCTCTGTCTCTGAGATCCATGCCTTCGGGCTCTTCCCCTGTCAAAAGGAGTTTACAAGGCTCACAATACTTTGCTACAGAACAGATTTCAGCTGCGGATCGCAAGAAGGAGATGGCTCGAGAACTCGATGGTCAATGGGTCGGTCCTATGCCCATCCATGATTTTATGGAGCAATTTCTTCCCGAAACAGATGAGACGTTGGAAGCTCGACCCGCCTTCTCTGACGTTCATTTTCAAGATATGGACGTGTATAAGAAGGAAACGGATATGTACGGACCGTTTGTAAGTGCCATTCCATTTTCTCTTCGTAGGCTGGCATTGAAGTCCTTTCAGATCGCTCTAGTCAACGCAGCTGGAGTGCTAGGAAATGACAAGCTAATAGATACGTCTGAGTGGCCCGACCCGGACTCCGAACCTGGTCAGAAAGGCAAACCCGACATTTCTCAATACGACAGAGGCGTGGACACTACAACGAATCACGTACGATTTCAGGAAGCTCAGATGCTCTGGGAACTCAAGCCGCCGAACAAGACAAACGATCCGTTCGAAGATCCTCCAGAAAAGTTCGCCAGTGACGAAGCGCGCGATTCCTTCCTGTTCGAAGCTCCCGCGGCGGGCCGTTCACAATGCCGAGGCCAAATAGCATACTACGGGACTGTATGGTGTGCTCGCCAACATCGTCTACACTGCTTTCTTATTTGGCTTGGAGATCCATACGTTCGCTTCATCCGCCTAGACCGAGAAGGCGGGATCGTTAGCAGACGCTTCAATTTCCGGACGCAGGGCTCTGTTCTCCTTGAGTTTCTGTGGAGGTTCTCCCATCTTACTCCTACGCAACGTGGTTGGGATCCGACCGTCCATCTCGCTACTCCAGAGGAAGAAGCTCTGGCGCGAGAGAAGCTTGCTGAATGGGCGCCGACGAAGGAACGGCAGGTCTTCAAAATTGATATTCCCGGTGAAGGTGCTGTTCACCAAGTTCTTGCTTGGGGCCCCATTTCTCAGCCGCTACATTCCCTGACTGGAAGGGCAACCAAGGGCTATCCAGTCTGGGATCTCTCGACGAATCAACTTGCCTTTCTCAAAGACTCTTGGCGAGCTGTGGGGCCTGATTTGGAGAAGGAGTCGGACATCCTGAGAACCCTGAACGAGCATAATGTACGCAATGTACCCACGATACTTTACGGTGACGACCTCGAAGGTCCAGAACAGATTACGCTTACTCAACAATACGCGACGGAGCTGTGGAATCTAGGAGCGAATCCGGACGATCTGTGCCTACGACGACATGCGCGTTTCGCAATGGACTTCATTGGTCGTCATCTTCAAACTTTTACCTCCTCCAAACAATTCCTCAAGGCCATTTTTGACGCGTTTATTGGTATGATGCGCACAATTGTTCATGCAGGCTACGGTTAATGCTAACTTGTTTGGCTTCAGCTCATCAGGATGCCTATGAACGATGTGGCATTCTTCATCGCGACGTTAGTGGAAACAATGTCCTCCTAACCCGGGATGGTACCGGGGGAGTTTTGAACGACTGGGATCTCGCGAGGACTGTAAGCAAGATGGAAAATGGAGCCAGGCAGCCTTCTCGATCGGTATGTTGGATAGGAAGTTTCTCTGACAATTACTGACTTTTTGATAACTCAGGGGACTTGGCAGTTCATGTCCGTCAAAATTCTTCGCCGCGCTGATTCATTGCACATCCTCCAAGACGACCTCGAATCCTTTTCTTATGTGGTGCTTTACTTCACCCTTCGTTACATGAAGCATACCAAGACCGCCAATGTGCACTTGATCCTTAAAGGGATATTCGAACAGCACCTTGAGTATAAAAACTCAGGTGCTATTGGTGGCGACGGGAAATCCGTTTTGATCACATACGACGCATATATCGAGAACGATTTTTCTGTGATTGGCAACGAGCCGTTGACTTGTTTCTTGGACACTATCCGGCGAGCTCTTCGCTCGTGGTTTTGGCACCATCAAATGCTCAACGATCGAATCCGAAACTTGGCCAAATCGAAGAAAATCGATCCATCTGAGGCCGCACTCCAGGTTCCGAACGACACCAGTGCCCTCGACCTCCATGATCATAAGATGATGGTTTTATCTTTCCAAGATGCTCTGTCTGAAAGCACCTGGCCGACAGAAAATGATTATGCTGTTGAATACCTTTCTTTGAAGCGCGGATCTCCGATGGATGATATTGCGACTTAAAAAAATTGCCTTTAATGACAGTGATTATGGCGGGTGCTTGGCACGGGGGTTTGGCTGGAGGAGAACAGTTTGTAAAAGATCCAAATCTGAAAGCCGCCATTTCAAATGCCATGGATTATTGGTTTGGTCGAGACTTCACCAATCCAGCATGCTTGTACTCAGGAGGTACTTCTGCTTGCCCCTGCTCCAATCCTGACAACAGTCTATGGTCAGCTTTGCCACGGTTTCAAAAAACTATTTTCATTGAATGCATACATTTTACAGGAACACGAACTGGTTCTCTAACGTTCGTTCTCTAATGACTTATATCATGGAATGAGGGGTCTAATTATTCATTTAGGTTATTCTCATCCCGGAATTCGTGAGCCAGGTCTGCCATGGGGCCTCCGACCAAGGATCTTCGAAGAGACAAAGGAGGAACGGCTCCTCCAGTGCGTATTCAAATAGACAGGGAAATAGAAGCAGCTCAGGTGTAGCGTCGGGTGCCAGACCATCTTCGCAATTTTCTTCTCTATCTCGAGGTGGTCGAGCTTCGAAGTCGAGATTGTCGCCGAATTAGCATTATGCTTTAATCGAGTACTGCATTTTTCTACCTATTGTAACTTATCATGTCGCTAGCTTTCTTGTTTTGTATTAGGAAATAATCTGTGACGACAGTGCGACTTGTTCCGCTGCTACCCAGTTACGCTTTCCCATAACTAATAATCTCGCTCGTTCTGACTCCTTGTATTGTTCATGCTTTCACCATTCTTCCCTCATTTCAATACTTGGTCATTCTCTTCCAATAGCTGTTAAATATCACCTCTTTCTCATAAAATCCTAGTTCTTTCTTTTAGCATCTATTTTCTTAACTTCTTCATTAGTATAAATAGGCTGTGTGAAGTCGTCTACCTGGTAGTGAATTCAGTTTAGTTTAAGCTGTCTTTTATCTACGAAGGCAGCATTATGATCTTTGAATCCACTCCCAGAATGCAAGATGAGCATTTTGTTGTACTTGTCGAATGACCTCAATGCTATTGAACTAGATTGAACTCCATGAGTGGAATTACCCCAAAATTCTCGCAAATCAAATACCTACAGTTATTTCTTCCCCTCCAGAAATTCGTTGAATGAAGGCATTTCTTTTATTCCGTTTTGAATCATCGTCGCTACTGCGGGCAAATGGTTACATCCATACTTGCATTCTGAGCAGTTATGAAGTTTGGGATGTTTCAGGTAAATTTTAACTGCCTTTTGAGCCCGGGGAGCGTATTGATTTGTTCCAGTTCAGCGACCCAGGTTATAAGGGAACATCGACAAGGAACACAGGTAACCCCATGTGTATTGCAGATTGGATTGATGGGAATTCCATCGATGTGTTGCATTGCCTTCTCAAAAATTGTTCTCCATGCTGTGTAGTACCGAGACTGTCAAGTCACTATGAGCATGCTAGCGCTCTGATGTAGGAAAAATGTGAAAAATCATTACCCATGGAAGCACAGTGTTATATGGCAATTTTTCTTGAACCTCAACCAAAGGTGAACGAGCGAGATAGGAGACGGCTTGATCAACTAGTTTGGGATGATGGTGTTTGATTGCGTATCCTAATATCTCAGCTGCATGATGTGGAAGAAAGTTTCTTTGAAACTTATGAATAGATACCAGATAATTCAGAAAGATTACAATCATACCCCAGTCGTCCTTGACAGGTGTACATGGCTGAGAAGACTTCATACTTCTCTACGGCTTCTGCTACTGCTGCAACGGTGTCGAAATCTTTGTCTTCAAGGTCCGAATGCCTCCTTGGATATACGAAATCAAAAACAATCTCGAGCACGCGCGCCTCCTCCGTGAGATGCGTAATTTCTCCACGTGTGTCAAATTCAGCACCTGGAAAGGCGCCCGTGTGCGCTTCGAGGTTTTTTCGGTGAAGGTTGAATGTTACACCATCCGACGATTGAAACGTCACATCTGCATCACTGGGATTGACTACATGGCAAGAGTTAGAAACTTGTAGAGAACCTTGAGAGAACGTCCGCATAAACCTACTAACATTGTTCATGGACAGATATCGACCCTGTCTTCGTTTCTTGGTCTGCCATGGTGGAAAGTTTGAAGTCGCAAATGTATCAGAGAGGATGTAGAAATTCAAGTACATATACTTGGGTATTACAAAGTTGCTTCAAAGTTCAAACTAAAGACTAAGTTAAGGATAGCACGTGATTGGTAGATCTGACGCTCTCCCATCGACGACGACAGCTACGACGGCAGTTTTACGAGAAACACCTCATATACTATCCAAGAATCCTGCCCCGACCGCTGAAGCTTAAGAAGAAATACAACACATACGTATCTTCACGCAGGGACTTGACAAAAGAGCCTTTTCCATAATGAAATCGGAAGAATCTAGTACTTCAACGACCAACCAACCAGCGGCGCAGCAACCGGCGCAGACCTATACGACACAATGGGCCTCGGGAGGTACGTCTTCACTCACTCCATAATAGTTTACAAAGAAGGTTAATCTACAAGAATAGCAATGGCCATCGACCCAGCGCTGCAGCAACAAACGGCGCAACATCCCACGTAAACGCATCGTCATCTTAAGGCGACCTGTCTTTGTTAAATATGTCTTTCTTGACATCTAGGGCATCCTCTTATTACCAAGCCTATACCTCCCATTATCCTCAGGCGGCTTACGCCACACACTATCAAGCTTACGCGCCGCCAGCCCCTCAACCTGTAGCTGCACAGCAGCAGCAGCAGCAAGCCCAGCAACCTCTCGCCCGGCAACCGGTGGCACAACAGCAATACCAGGCGAGCACTTATAGCTTGAATACCGCTACACCTGCGAACGCGAACACCAGCAGCGGAGGAATGGACACAGCTGATATAGCCACACTTAATGACGCTCTAGGGAGCGCTGGAGTTGATTTGCGGGTGTGTAAATCTGCATTATATATAACTTGACTTATTTGCAACCGTTCTAACGCAATGCTCTAGGCAGAAGAAGAGTCATTACAACGCACACACGACAGTCACCAGTCTTACCGGGCATACGAAGATCGCACCCGGAAACAGCCACCAAAGCCAGCGTTCGACACCCGCATTCTCGGAACAACAATGCGCACCATTGGCACCCAACACAAAGTCACTCGTGTACCTGAAGAGTCCATCAACTACCTCGCCCTGGCACTCCGCGCACGCCTACAGGATCTCATAACAGCCATGATCGCTGCCTCGCACCACCGCACGGACACCCAGTTCGACCGCCCTGCTTCGTTGTATGAAGATAGCTCTCCCATGTGGAGCATCGTCGTCCGCAGCGATGTCGCGAAACAGCTGGCTGCGCTCGAGAAAGTCGAGCGAGAGGAGGAGATGAGGATAAGGAAGGAAAGGAAAGAGCGCGCTGACATGACCGCTGCTCATACGGCTGCGCTCGCAGCACAAGCCAACGGGATGGCAGCGGCGCAGGCGGCAGAATCGACGGAAGAGGCGGAGGGTAACGTCAAGAAGAAGAGGAAGAAGGACGGTCCTGGCGTTACCGCGCGAAACATGTCGGAGGACGTGAGGAAGAAGATGTCGAACGCCGTCGCCACGCAGGCGGCCGGTTTGGGCGGCAAATATTCGTGGATGAACGCCGCCAACGCTGCAACCCCGGCTCCAAAACCCAAAGTGGCCACTCCCACTGCGACGACAGCTGCTGCTACTGCAGCTGCGACCTCCCCAGCTGGGACGACGGGCGCGTCTGCTGCGTCTGCTACAACGACAGTCCCGGCTGGAGCAGGCAGTTCGTGGGCCCGACCATACGTCCCGACGAAAAAGTCTGCATCTGCGACACCGAAAGAAATGCTCGCCGAGGATGATACGAGGACGAGTGTGACGATGCGCGACGCTATGTTCGTCGTCGAGAAAGAACGTGGACATGGTGGGGGCCGAGGAGCAGCTCGAGGCTGGGTGTAGCATATATGTTCCTATCCTTGTCTTTGCTCAATGTTCAACCCTGTTTCGTCGCTCTTGATGTATCATTAATACATGTACTTTTGTTCGGTCATTTTCTTCCCAATGAGTTTATCCTCTTGATTTTTTTGCGGGCACAATTTCAAGCTTCAATGGACCAACGAGTGATTGCATGCAACCAATTAGTATGAATTACACAAATACATGACATTGAGTCCTGTGCTACAATATATTTAGTTTTATATTTTTATACAGTCATCCACCATCAAATGTGACACTTGTGGGTCCTCTGGTCATCTCAACTGGCCTACTCATCAAACAACCATCACCATGCCTCGCGAAATCATCACACTTCAACTGGGACAATGCGGAAACCAAGGTGAGAGTCCATCACTAAAAGCTGTATTTACTCATACTATGTACTCCAAGTGGGCTCCGTGTTCTGGCAACGATTATGCGCAGAGCATGGTATCAATCCGCAAGGAATTCTCGAGGAGTGGGCGACAGACGGAGGTGATCGAAAAGACGTGTTTTTCTATCAGGCCGACGACGAGCTATACGTGCCTCGATCTATACTCGTGGATCTGGAACCTAGGGTACGAAATGTGGCACCTATACGCGCACCGCGAAGCTGACTGCCCCTCGCAAGCAGGTCATAAACAACATCCTCACGTCGCCTTATTCACGTTTATACAATCCAGAGAACATCTTTGTATCAAAGGATGGTGGTGGCGCTGGAAACAATTGGGCTCAAGGCTATGCATCCGGAGAACGGATATATGAAGAAGTCATGGATATGATCGAGAGAGAGGCAGAGAGTAGCGATTCCCTGGAGGTGTGCAGTGTACCACATCTAGATGTCAGATGTATCTCACCAAGCTCTCAGGCTTTCGTTGTCCTACACTCCATTGCCGGAGGAACGGGATCTGGCCTCGGTTCCTTTATCTTGGAACGTCTAAACGATAGGTTCCCCAAGAAGATCATTCAAACCTACAGTGTATTCCCAAATACCCAAGAAGGCGACGTCGTCGTGCAGCCATACAATTCCTTACTGACTCTAAAACGACTCGTCAATCACGCCGACTCCGTGGTGGTCTTGGACAACAGTGCTCTCGCTCGCATAGCCGCAGATAGACTGCACGTCCAAACCCCGTCCTTCGATCAGACCAATCAGTTGGTGTCAACAGTTATGGCTGCGAGTACGCAGACTCTGCGGTATCCGTCGTACATGAACAATGACTTGGTGGGCATGTTGGCGTCTCTGATACCTACCCCGCGTTGTCATTTCCTTATGGCATCCTATACCCCTTTCTCAAGCGGGGAAATTGACAAAGTCTGATAAATTTTGCTGTCTTCTTCTGGCTTGCTAGCGTACTAACATCACCGGCACAGGCGAAACCTATACGTCGGACGACCGTATTAGACGTTATGCGACGCCTTCTCCAACCTAAGAACCGCATGGTCTCGACCGTATCCTCCTCAATGGCGTGTTACATCTCAAATTTAAATATAATCATGGGTGACATCGATCCAGCTGATGTACGTCCCTGTCTCAGCCATTGCTTTAGACCTTCTCTGAGTTACGTCTCCTATATAGGTCCACCAATCGCTTCTTCGCATACGCGACAGGAATCTGGCAAACTTCGTTCCATGGGGCCCTGCCTCTCTCCAGGTAGCATGGGCGCGAAAGTCTCCCTACGTCAGTACCAGTTACAAAGTCAGCGGCCTGATGTTGGCAAATCATACGAGCATCGCATCGGTAAGCAGCATTTATTCACTAAGTTTGCTATTGTATTGAGCCTTCTCACTCCAGCTGTTCAAACGGATGCTTGATCAATATGACAGACTAAGGAAACGTAACGCGTTCATGGAGATTTATAAGAAGGAAAAAATGTTCGAGGACAGCCTGGAGGAGTTCGACCTTGCACGGTATGCTCTTTCTGATTTGAGTAATGCACCTCCCGCTGACTCTTCTATGCTAGGGCCACTTGTGAAGATCTTATGAAAGAGTACAAAGCCTGTGAGAGCCCGGACTATATCTCTTATGTGGGTTACCCAACTGAGGATTGTGTGGGAGCTTGCTGACTCTTCTTCAACTGATCAGGATGCGGCGGTCTAGCGAGCGCCCTATTGTACATATTACTCCGTTTCTCTTGGAACTGAACCACACCGCCGATGGAGTTCCGCACAGACAGATCATATTGCGTCGTGAGATCTTCCCTTGTTTTGCGGGACATCGTGTGCCTGATGGATTCCAGGCTCCTTTGTTGCCGCATTTCCCGAAGAAGTCAAAGGAGCCGCCTTCCAAAGGTTTCGTCCATAACAGTTTCTATACGGGCTTGGTCGCCACGGAGTTCTTGTTCCACACCATCTCGGGACATGAAGCTTGAAGGTCTCGTCGATACGGCCGTCAAAGCGTGGGTATGGGGGCTGAGGAGCTGTAGTGTACACCTACGTCTTTGTTCAATGTCCAACCATCTATAAAGGTTTTACTTCTGTTCAGTTATTTTTCTTCCCGACGTCTGTCCTCTTGATTTTTTGTGGGCAGGCAGTTTGGTTGTTCTTGGGTGGTTCTAAGCAATGAGGACAAGAAAGGACAAGAACCAAATATTATGCGCGATAACGATAAACAGGCAGAAAGCTAATCTAAATACCTAATTCAAAGGAATATCCACCGTGTCGCCTACGTCGTCATCCACTGAATCATCTAGCGACACATTGCTCATCGACTTCTCCTTCTCCATGGGCGGGGGAGCAGGTACTTCAATGCTTGATGGAGTGATTACCGCAGGACGTTTGTGGTCTTCTTCTTTCAGGGATTCGTCCTCAAGGGGTGCCGGAGAAACCTTCTTTGCAGCAGCGGTGTCAGATGCCGGCAACGCGCCATGCGAAGACACAGGCGAGGTGGGCGGGAACTTGAACTCCTTGTTCATGGACCCGTTCCTGCTCTTCCGGTGTTCCGTTTTGGCGGCGCTCGGAGACCCCGGGCTCGTTGTCCTCTCCAGGTGCACAGTCTGCGTGTCAGGATCCGACTCGTCTCGCTCTTCCACCGTAGGCTCGATGTGCCGCGCGGTGGTGGCCGACGGTGGTTGGTTGACAAACGTCGAGGCGTTGCTCGGCGGCG
This sequence comes from Flammula alnicola, assembly GCA_015499995.1. Taxonomy (NCBI): domain Eukaryota; kingdom Fungi; phylum Basidiomycota; class Agaricomycetes; order Agaricales; family Strophariaceae; genus Flammula; species Flammula alnicola. The sequence continues at coordinate 126,722 of JADNRV010000024.1, read as the reverse complement.
TTCCGGGCACTCTTGAAGGCGGTGGCATAGACGCACGGACTCTGCTCGCTTGATTCGGAGGCGAGGGCGAGTGGGGCAGTGAGGCCTGAGACATGGATTGCGGCCTATTGAACCCCGCGGTCGCTGGCGTGCTCGCGCCGAGATAGAAGGACGCGATGGGTACCATTCTTTTCTCGGAATGGCATGCCAGAATCCAGTGGGGCTGGACGACGGGTATGCTCAGTTGCAATGCCCGCTGATATGCCACGCCCGGCGCAGCGCTCGCATTTCCAACAGCGTTTGCGCCGGTTGGCGTCGCAGCCGGTGTGGTACACACGAAATGCGAGGTGTCGATTTGGATCTTGTCGCTCCATTTGGCGCCCATTTCTCGCAGCGCGAGTTTCGCGTTCTCCAGCAACACGGGGTCCTGGACGTTGCCGAAGCAGACTGAGACGCCCGAAGTGTCAGACATGGTGTGTGTGCGCACACGCAGGACGTTGGAGGGGAATGTGCCTGCGGTGGTGCGCAGAATGAGCTGGAACGAATACTCGGTATTGATTTCCATCCCGGAGTGTTTTGTAGACGTGTTTGTCATTGGCGAGGGTACCGCTGAGAGGCGTTCGCCGTTTCTGTAGATGTCGAGAGAGCGAAGCTTGGCCGTAGCCAGTTTGATAGGGGGCCATTCGAGGGTGACGGAGGTTTGGGTGATGTTGCGTACCTGTAGGAAGTAAGAAAAGCCGACTTTCTCTATTCAAAAAAAGACGTACAGCTAGCTTTGGAGGCTCAGGCGACTTTTGTCCGTATTCTTCTAGGATGTCCTCCTGAAGATCCCAAAACTCGGACTCGCGCTTCCGTTCCTCAGTGTGATTTTGGTGCACGGCAATGTTCACAATCGAGCCTGTCGTCGCTCCTGGCGGTAGTAGGATAGATGGAAACTCTATGAGATGGGCGCGCTCTCCAAGAAGGATCTACCATGGTGTTAATGCCATATTCTTATACTTACATTCCGAAAGGGCACCTACAGCCATTCCCGCATCTGCAGGGTTCGTGTCAGTGACAAATTATTGAACGAGACAGCCGGAACACGCACCAAGCTTTCCTACTGTAAAAGTAAAGCTCTCTGGCGACTTTGACAGAGACATTGGAAGATATATTGTTGGGTATATGGTGGTTTGTGGTATGTAAGTATGTGCTTCAAAGGATTGACTTCGGTAATAATGTTTTCCCACGGTCACAATTCAGTACTTTCAGCTCAGTGACCGCTTTGGAGCTGGGCTTCAGCAATTGTCCTCTTACAAGAGCATTGCATAGTCCTTGTTCCTTCATTTCTACAAATTTCTTAGTGAATCGCTGGGAGGCAGGGCACTTAGTGCCTGAAAACGACACCTGAAGGTCCATATGTCAATATGTCGACCTCTCCAGAGACAGGTTCAACCGGCACACTTCCAGTTAGAAGCACGGTGACCGCAGGGAATGATCACGACGAGAAGGAACAGGACGTGCACAGACAACTCACGAGTAGTCCAACCGAGATGGCAGAAGCAAGGGCGGACGAGGATGGCCGCATGCATCAGAATGGAAAGCAGACTGCTGTTGGAGAACACGAGGACACCGAGACAGATGAGGACGAAGATGGCACGGCCGGAACAGAGGAAGACGAAGAGGAGGCAGACGAAGAAGACGACGAGGAACCTTCACTGAAGTACGACCGAATAAAAGGAGCGATACCTGATTTGCTCAAGAAGGACTCCGCGTCTGCGCTCGCCGTATCGAATAAACTGCTGGTATGTCTCTAGTTCATTTGCCTGACATGAGTCTTATCGGATAATAATGCAGGCACTGGGTACCCATGCTGGTATTATTCACGTCCTCGACCTAGCGGGGGAACGGATCAAGTCGTATAAGCCCCACCTTGCGTCTGTGGTCGACATCTCGCTCGATGCGACTGCAGATTTTGTTGCAACTGCTTCTATAGACGGTGGGTCTGTTTACCCTCCTTGACACTCAACTCTTATGCCTCCTATTGCTTAGGACAGGTCGTCATTCACTCGTTGTCCACGTCTGAAAGATATTCTTTCGACATGAAACGACCGATGCGGACTGTTGCAATGGAGCCCAACTTTGCAAAGAAAAGCTCCAGAGCATTCGTCTGCGGAGGCTTATCAGGTGCTTTGGTCCTGAGAGAAAAAGGTTGGCTGGGACTGGGACTGGGACACAAGGAGACCACACTACATTCTGGTGAAGGACCGATCTGGCAAGTTAGATGGAGGGGTGGACTTATCGCATGGGCGAATGACAACGTAAGCTCTAGCGCCGTGTTTTGTTTTCGGTGTCTAACTCTGTCTACAGGGCGTCAACATTTATGACCATACGTCACAAACGCGTATAGCCTATATTGGTCGATCGGCGGACAGCCCACGCGCAGACCTCTTTAAATGTACTCTTCATTGGCAAGATGACTCCACCCTTCTCATCGCATGGGCAAATTTCATCCAAGTCGCCCGCGTACGAACACGAACTCGGTCGAACGACCCTGCCGCTGCCAAGGCCCCGCCTCTCCTGGTCGAAATTACTGCCGTCTTCCAGCTTGATTGTATGGTGGCTGGAATCGTGCCGCATCCCACACCCGTGTTATCTCTAATGGCTGATGGACTACCTCCATCTCTAAAACCTGATAGTACGAAGGAACAGCAAACACAGACTCTCACATCATTTCTCGTCGTAGCCTACACTCCTCCAGAAGCCTTTGATGACACAGAAGAAATGACGGACGACCGCAGACGGCAGGCACGCAAAGTTGCAGAGCGACCGGAGATGCGGATAATCTCGCGTACTGGGGAAGAGCTTGCCAATGACGCTCTCAGTATAACGGATTACCAGCGTTGGGGCTGCAATGACTACACCGTAGTTGAGGTGTCGGCCTCAGACGATCCTCTGGCCATCGACATTGAGAGAAGCTACATCGTTATGAGCCCGCGAGACTTAGTCCGCGTCATGCCACGGGATAGGAGAGACCATGTCGCCTGGTTAGTCGAACGGAGACGATATGAGGAAGCGTTGACAGAAGTGGAGAAAATAGAAGCAGAGGAAGCAGTTACAGGTTTCAAAATTGCTATTGTGGCAGAAGGAAAAGAACGAGTCCATCTGACTGCACAAGATATCGGACAGATGTTTATTGAACATCTTGTCCAAGATGGTCGGTGATATTCATAATATACCCCCGTACTCATGCTAAACTATCGACAGGCGATTTCATGAAGGCTGCGAAGCTGTGCCCGAAAGTTTGTGCACACGATTCGAAACGTTGGGAGAATTGGATATTCGCTTTCGCCCAGAAGAGGCAGCTCCAGGTGATACTTTCCTATACCCTGCATCTTTTGGCAGAGACTGACCAAAGTTCCGCTTTTTTGTCCTTAGGCAATCATCCCTTATGTCCCTACCGACCAACCCAGACTAGATCACGTCGTTTACGAGATGGTCCTTGCACATTTCCTGTCTCATGATCGAGAAGTATATTTTTATTTTCTAGTCTGGTTACCTTGTCTACCCTTCTAACTTTGGTTGCCCAGGCTCTTCTTCAAACCATTAGAGAGTGGCCGCGCGAGATTTACGACATTGCAGCTGTGATTATTGCTGTACGCTCTGAATTAGACAAAACCACCTCCACTTCTTCTACAATATCTACGAGCAACGGCAGTGGCAAACAATCGACTATCCTGATGGAATGTCTTGCTGAGCTGTAAGTCCTTTGACTCTTAATTCGATGGACTGATCTCACTAACTTCCTCTCCTTAAGATATACAGCTAATCGTCAACCAGGCAAAGCTCTACCCTTCTACCTTCGACTTCGACGGCCAAATGTCTTCGACCTCATCCGGGAGAACAACCTTTTCACCGATGTACAGGACCAAGTCCTCTTGCTAGTGGAATTCGACCACGAGTTGATGGAGAAGCGGAAAACGGATAATGGAGCAGGAGTTGAGGTGGAGAGTGAGGCCATCCAGTTGTTGGTGGATAACATCCACTCTATTCCGGCGAGTACTATCCGCGTTTTCATTTCTGTCCCCGTGAACTAGTTTATTGACGTTCCGCCATAGATCACTCGCGTCGTTCAACAACTCCTGCAACGACCGTATTATCTTTTTCTTTACCTAGATGCTCTTGTCCACAAGGATTCGCAGTTGGTAACTGGTTTTGCAGACCTACAGGTGCAGTCTTTCCTATGCCTGACAATATCAGAGCGTGAACTGAGCTCCTTTTTTAAAAATTTATTCAGGTTAAGATGTATGCGGAATTTGCAACCTCGCGGTTGATTGATTTCCTAAGAGCCAGTAGCTCATATAATCTCGAAATGGTATGCGCACCGTTGACCATGCCATTTTCAGAGACCTAACATCTAAGCAGGCATACAAAGAATGTCAAGAACGCGATCTGGTGCCAGAGATGGTCTTCCTTCTAGGCCGAATGGGAAACAACAAGCAAGCCTTGACGCTTATTATCGAACGGCAGGGCGATGTTCACCGTGCTATCGATTTTGCCAAGGAACAGAGTGACGATGATCTATGGGAAGACTTGCTGAAGTATTCAGAAACTAGGCCTGGTCAGACAACCGTTCCTTCTCCATATGACCCGTCCTGATGCAAGTGACCTTTTTAGCGTTCATTCGCGGCCTTCTGGAGAATGTTGGTGTTGAGATCAGCCCTATACGACTCATAAGACGGATCAAGAATGGCCTTGAAATCCCTGGACTTAAGGAGGCTCTGATCAAAATCTTGCAAGACTTTCATCTTCAAATATCGCTTTTAGAGGGATGCCAGACGATCCTCAATGGTGATAGTTCCGACCTTTCGCGGAAACTGCAACGAAATCAATCAAGTGGCTTCTTTCTCTCCCGTAAGCCAGCGCAACCACTTGTGCTAACTATATTGCATTTATTTACGACTTCTGTTTTGTTGGTATTCAGCTACGAGTTTGTGCAAGATGTGCTCTCGCCCACTTCACGACTCACCGCAGTCACTTACCTTACTTTTCCTGTGTCGCCATGTCGTACATGCGTCGTGTGTGAGCGGCGCTGAACATCTACCATTAGCAACGCCGGCTTCTGCCCTGCCTGCCCTTGAAGGCAATTTATCCCGAGGAATCAGTGGAAGTATTGCTTTGTACGTCATAACTATTATTTCACCGTCTTCTGAAACTTACAAAAATTTCTCGTGATATAGCGAATCCATGATCAAAGCACGACTGACCCATGGTTGTCCTGTTTGCCATAAAAATGGCGAAGCCTTATGATCTCTACGCATCTTTCGTTTACTCATCACCGTCGCATTTCTTATTTACCACTTTTTTGCATGTATTAGATTATATCTTTATACCAACCAGGGTGGCTTTCTTCCCTTGGGACATAATGTCATGCTTATATACAGTCACTTTGGTTGGTTCTCAACCATCGAACTCGTGAACTCAAGGTCTGTGATGATCGAGAATTCGTGAACAACCAGTCGATTCAGAGACTAATATCGAGGATAACATCGATACATCGCGAAAACAAAAATCAGAGACGTGCTCACAGGTCGCAATACGATAAAAGAATTTAACGTGAGAGGTGCCGCGGTAAGCCCTGAGGGCGGGGGTCAAGGAAACCGAATATAGTCGACGGCTACCCCCGTGGCCATGATTTGCCGATTGATAAGGCATCCTCGAAGGATCTCGAAGGATGCAGATAAATATGACGAGGTGTTTTTCCAGAGCAACTCAAGCCCCGTCAATATCCAACGCTTTGGGCTTCTCTGTGATGAGGTCGTTGAGGGCTTTAGGATGCGGATGCCATTGGCGCAGAGCCTAGCCCGAATGCATAGCTAGGCATACTTAGCCTTCAGACGTTCAGGTTTGAACTTCAGCAATAGCCTCGTCGAGTCGTTGACCACCTCACGTCGACCAAGTTAGGGCAGGCAATGTGGCGTTGTACTTGTGGCACACAGGGATTTTACACCTGCACAGCGGAGAATTCAGTGCCTTGCATTAGGTGCATTTTCTCTGGCAGCTTTCAGAAGTTCGATGGGCATGAATTGCCAAGTCCCTCAGAGGTCGTATTAGGTGAACAGTAAATAATAGTGCAATAACACACCAAGCTGTGCACTGGCAACATTCAACATTCAAAATTTGGCAGCCTTCAAGCTTCATGCTTCATGCTGACGTTTCTTGAATCCATATTCCGAAAACTTGAAGTAGATGATGGCACCACACTTCACGCAGCCTCCTGTGAGCTGAACGACAATCTAGTTTGTTAGACGGTGAAGATAAGAATGGGGGGTGTCTAGGCCAGTCACCCCTAACATCAGGAATGAGTATGACTGCCACAGGTGGAATCCACCTGACAGCTGAGTCGGTGCATCAACCTTGACAGTGAACGGCGATTCATCGAAAACCAAACCAAAAGTATAAACAGGAACAGTCACAGCAGCTCGGGTCACCAAACGCGAGCAAAAAAAAAAACAGCGACAGCGAGTTGTTTATACTTTTGGTTTGGTTTTCAATGCGCCAGAGGCGATGTAGGGCGTCCAGAAAAACAGCACGGGCGTCCACGAACTACATATAGGATAGAACATAAACAGCAAACAACAGCAGCACCAGAGGCGGTGCGTGGTTGGCAGCAACAGAAAAACCAGCTCCAATGGTGAGCCATGGGCTTCACAAACTACAGCAGCTCAGGTCGTGAGGGACGGAAGCAGCAACTTGGTGATGTTGGGGTTTTGCGAGAGCGAGACGCGGTACTAACAGCCGCTACGCGCCGAGAATCCAGGCATCGCGTCTAGTGTCATGATGTCGTAGTGGGAGGCTTTACAGTTCCAAATTTTTCCTATATATTATTATTATTATTTAAGTGCACAGATACTGGAAGAATTCAGGACGGAATCGAGCTCACCGTCTGTACTTATTCCAGTTTTGTCCGTCGCCCGTGCGAGTTTTCGGTCAACAGCTTTTATCGCGTTTTAGCATTGGCTCGATATGATACGCAGCATTCTACCATCCCTTGAAAAAGAGATGGCCGGCGCGAACTCTCGACTGAGGAACGGTGATGCCACTCAGCTGTCAGCTGATGGTGGTACGGAAGAGGCTAGAGCGCTGAATCACGTGCCAACATCATCTCGCTCACTTCTTAAACTTAAAGTTTCGACGTACCTTTCTTCCGAGTCACTAAAATACTATAGAACTCCAGACATTTGGCCCAATACAATCACTACCTTCACAGTTGAAAGATATAGGGCCCTTACAGCCATTGTAGGGACATGGTGAGCTTGAAATATATCAAATAATACCCATTCACGGTCTCAATTCGCTATCGAAACAGGCGATATGTCAGTACTTTCTCCGAGGACAGTGCCGATTCGGTGATACTTGTAGGAATGAGCATCCAGCAAATGCCCAGCAGTCGGGCTTTGGAAGTGCGTACACTACTCTACATCGGACACCCATGCTGCTAAACCGCCTATTTTGCACACAGATACTTCTTGGACTCGGGAAGGTGGTACAGGCGGCGGTGGTGCAAGTGCTGACACTAAACCTTCTTTACCCTTTACGTGAGTAACGAATTCGTGCAGTTTTATTTTACCCTCTGACTTGATTGTCAGTGTTGCCAGTATTACGAATGACCTGACGCCAAATGCTGATAAACCTATCTGGCCTCTGACTTCATATGCTCCCTCGAAACATGAACCTCTCTTGCTCTCAGGGTTGGACGAATCGCCGGAAGAGTTACGCGTTAAATATGTCGCAGCGATGAAAGCAGGGAGTTTGAATGAATACGTATACCTATTTTTTGTTCTCCGTCAATCTATATTAAATTCTGTTTTCCACAGCTTCAATATCAGGCAAGCAAAATCGCTGCGGCAGAACAGGTCTATGCAGTACGTTACCATAGAATTTATCCCGACGCATAGCTAATTCTGCCTCTCTCACTGAAGAACGCACGAACGAACTCGGCACAGGCCTACGAACAGGCTGTAAAGCAGAGCAAATTGCCGGCTGCTAGTGGTGCAACCGCAGTCGCTACTTCTTCTGCATTTCGTCAAGGACCCTCTGGCTCAGTGTTTCCGTCTACATCATCGGCATTCGGTAGTACGTCTACGCCAGCAACTTCTGCCTTTGGAAGTACGACTACTCCTTCGGCGTTCGGTTCTTCCAACACGACCACATCGGCCTTCGGAAAACCTGCATTCGGACAGCCAGCTTTTGGTCAGCCAGCATTCGGCCAATCCTCTTTCGGACATACATCTACTCTTGGAGGTACAGCGAGTGCTTTTGGTCGACCTCAGAATGCCGCTGCCCCAGTGTCTGCATTTTCGCAGCCACAGCCTCAAGCTACGTCTGTGTTCGGTCAGCCATCACAGCTTGCTGCTACATCGGCGTTCGGCCAACCATCGGCTTTCGGTCAAGCTTCTCAGATGACAGCACCTTCTGTAATCAAACCTGCGTCGGGAGCCTTTGGTGCTTTCGCCGGCACAGGGGCAAGTGCCTTTGGAAATGTTGCTAATACTGCGAGTAATACTGGCGGTGGCTTCTCAGCATTTGCAGGTCAACCATCTGCCTTCGGCCTTGGGGGCGCGTCGAATACCCAACAACAAACTGGTAGTTCAGTTTTTGGGCAACCATCGTTTGGTCAGCCTGTGGCTCCTGCACCTGCGAATACCGCGTCCGCATTCAATACCCCTACACAAGGCACAAACTCCGTTTTCGGGACGCCATCTGCCTTTGGCCCTCTCGCCCAACAGCCACAACAACAGGCTGCCGCTCCATCAGTATTCCCCAATCCAACTTCTGCTTTCATTACCAATCCCCCTGCACCGACTTCGGCCTTTGGCCAGCTTCCTCAAGGACAACAAGCAACCTCTGCTTTCGGTGTCTCAGCATTTGGCGCTCAGCTGCCACCGAATAATACCCAACCCATCTCAGCATTTACCCCAGCTGCCCCCTCGATATCTATGGAGATGAAGAGCTCGGTGTCTTCTGGTCCTCTAGATTTCACGAACATGAAGGCATCGTATAAACCTGGCTCGACGCCGTATGACCAGCAACTACCGCCGAATTACATGGAGCTACTGCCCAAGCCAGCTCAGGAAGCCTTCCAATGTCCCACATTCGTATGGGGGAAAGTTCCTGAGTGGGTACCACCTCTATCCGTTCGGTAGCCACCTCTGTAGATTAATTTTGTATTGTATATCAAGGCTCTTGTATTATAATATTTTAAAAAAATATCGTTGAATGATTAATGTCGCTCCGCGAGAAGCAAAAACGAAGCCCGGGAGTACTTCTTTGCCATGCGATGCCTCCACACAGATCAGATCATCAGAGACCCTGTTTCGAGAAGTCCTTGAACTCTGACGCCGCCAAGACGCCGCAAACCCGTTTAGCAGACGACAGAGTGGGACCTGGGTGAGTCAGGAAGGTGTTAGTTAAACCAGTCTAAAAGTTGTCCAGTAGAACCACACCGCCTTCCTTTTTTTAGAGTCACGAATGAAACACCCATTCAACGGACGGTGCCATCGGAAAATGAAACGCCTTGATCTCAACTTCTTCGATTATGACAGTTGGTGGAAACTCATTCCCATTTTCAACCGAAAGTCAGCTTCGAGGTCGTCCCTTCATAAGAATTGTCCTTCAAGATTCAATAGTCAATTGCCGGTCGTTCTCGATTGGACCGTTGATTGCCGAATAAAATTGATGAGGCGATGTTCGGATTCTTCAGACGGCGCGAACTCGCGAACACTGCAAGGAACTCGCCTGACAGGCCAGAGAACACCTCAGGAAGCGATGACGATTCATAAGCTCACCAATCAAATTGAATAGAAAAAAACAGAGGGTGTATTTTTTTACGACAGAATGTCTTCGAGTCTTCGAAGGGGTGCATATTAGCTAGGGCACAACCGAAGCAGCGGCTTTGAGAGGGATTAGAAAAAGAGCTCCTTATCCACGTCAATATTTTGATACGACAAATCTCCGTGGTCCTGTAGGTGTGAAGTAGCTCGATGGCGTTACGTCGTCCATGACTTCAGGTAAGGCCTATTCGGAGAGCTTGAGAATGAGGAACAAAAAAAGGTATGGGCGGACTCACGACGATACCCCAGCGCCATAAGGGTGGGTGCAGAAACGGCGAGAATTCCCAGATATCCTTAGGTTCTGGACTCGCGCCGTCTTGAATATCTGGATATCATCCACCGGATCTGAGTAAACGGATAGATCGAACCCCCCTAAAAAAAGATGAAGAAACATTAATTTGCGCAACTAAAATATGTTGAAATCTGATCGTCTTTTCAGCAAGAAAGACTCACTCTGGCCTTGGTGGATTAATAGAATAGCAGGTTTTCTATAACGCCCGACATGACTGAGAAATCGAGCTAACGACCATGTATTCTGCCGTTAGTGTCATGCGAAAGTTGGGCAGTGCATATACACTCAGATGACATGCACCTCCCCATAACGCGGCCCGCTCGCACGCACGGTGAAACGTCTGATGCAACCAACATAGGAGCCGTGGAGTCCTTGTGAACGAGAGCAATCAACCACATAAAGAAACGCCAGTCCCAGAGGTACTGCAAGTTTCACCCAGGTGATAAATAACTGAGAAAGCTTTGAGTCATTGAGGACGAATGTGGTCAAATGAATGTCTTGAAACATTAGGCCTTATGGCTTGCAGAAGATGGAGAGCTTCCAATCAAGGTTTAACAAAGAATCAGGATTTGAACGCGAGAAGTAACGGAACATCTTCACTTCCAGAGATCAGGTTATTGAATAAAGATTTGAGAGCCCTTCCATGCAGACTGCTCCGGGAATCATTAAAGATACCATTTGTCAAGTCGATGGGAAGAGTTTGCTGTGATACAACTAGCGCGATGCGTGCGATCAACCCTAGAAACACGAGGGATTGGAACAGCCCTTTACGCCCGCGGCTAAACTTGTAAAAAGAGACCATTAGATACAAAGACTCCCAGATGTGTGAATGGCTCCTACCCAGCGGTCTGGTGAACCTATTCAAAGGAGAGAATAGGGAGACGAATGTTCCATGAAACTTAGAAGCTGCAAATTACGATACATATGCATCGCTACTGAGGATAAGCACATGGCAGCCCATTTCGCATCTTGATCCAAGTGAGCTGGAGAGTCCCGAGAACCGCAAGGCTTTGTGAAAGGTTGGAAAACATGAAACGGTGTCCAATAAGCATCCATGAATGAACAGTGCGCCAAATAAAGTTCAGGTATGGCATTACAAAACTTCTTTGCTTTCGCCAGAGAAGCAAACTGGTTTGAAATCGTCCCAAGTGAGATCGGCACCATAGAGATTCAGATGTCGGAAATTCGACATAACCCTGTGGTTTTTCCGCGGCCTGCTGTTCGTATGTGCTAATATCCTGCATCGACGGTGTTAATTTGGGTGGTCTTGAGGTGGTCTTGAAGGAATTTTTGCTGACTATAGTAGCGAAGAAGACGGTGCTGAAATGAGCCGTCTCAGGAGGTTGGTTTGAGGACACGGTAGGCCATGCCCATTTAGGGTGCAGTCGTACACCCGTCTCGTGGGAAAGTTTTGTCCGGCGCTGAAGCACAAATTCTTGCTTGCCAACACCGTTCACGTCGTTCCCTAAACCATGTCTCAGGTCGTCGGCAATGTGTGTATCTCATAAGGTGCTTTTGTTATGCTCTGACTCTTCTTTATAGACCGCTCTTGCATACGCGAGGGTCTGGCACCACGTCGATGCATCTGACCGCATTTTGGGTAAGCTCGCGGAAAGGATAGCGTTGGTGTTAATGGGCAAGCACAAACCCATTTATGATCCCAGCGGTGCGTGTCTTATTCTAAATGCCTGGGATATGAATCATTGACCGGTCATATAGTGGATTGCGGGGACTACGTGATCGTCACCAACTCTAGAAGGGTAAAAGTTACAGGAAGGAAGGAAGAACAACTACTATTCCGAAAGCATTCTATGTTTCCAGGAGGATTGAAGGAGACGCCATACAAGGCTATGAAAGATAAAAACCCTGATGAGGTGGGTGTGTTTCACTACGTCGCGTGTTAGCGTTCTACTACTTACCATACAATTTTTTAACTTCGTCTAGATCATTCGACACGCAGTGTCAGGCATGTTACCCAAGAACAAACTACGAGAACGCCGTCTGGAACGTCTCAAGATATTCCCATCTCACCGCATGGGTATATTGGGCGCGAATGTTATGCGAAGTTGGGATGATGGTACTCTGCCACCCAATTACAAACCTTCGATACCTACCACCTCCGAAACCCTCAAAAAGCTGAACGAAAAAAGTGAAAAAGCTTCGCCTTAACAGCTGTTTTCCCCTTGTATCTATCCGTATAATTCATACTTAATTCGACACCGCCTCATGCCTTGAAGCGGACACCTCGAAGTTTACAAAGTCCCGAATGAAAAACCGGAGATATGCAAAAACCGGATCAGTCAGCACTCGAGTACATATACTGCCATGTACGGCAAATTGGCAGAGCCAGAGAAGATCACGAAACAACTATCTAACACTCCGAGGTTTCGCCTTCTGGTAGTATATTGTGGAATATGTAGGTATACCAGAATCAATAGCCGGGAAGCAATTTCCGATCTGCGATCTGCGAGCGACCGCATATGCGGCTTGTATGTAAACGTTAACCGTAGTAGGGAGGCAAAGAAAAGAGGGGGCTTACCTGGAGTGATGGCGTTTCCTGTTTCGCCCAACTCAGAAAATCTTCTGTCCAAGCGAGCAAAGAAAAATGACCAAAAAAAAAGAACGTCTCCACCCTCTTGTATGGTACAATCTTCCTGATAAAGGAATCAATGTGAATCGATGGGCCTCATTGAGATCAAGATCCTTTTCGCATGTTGTTAAAATTTTAGACCTATTCGGTCAAATGGCCGTCGAACCCGAGTACATCGTATGTTCGGGGGGTAAGGGCTGATCCGGAGCGGTCTGAATGGGATTGTCCGTGTCAGATTCCAGTTCGTCCTCCTGGTGTACAGGGATCTCGACCGCGGTGTCGGCATCCTGTCGACGAGTATCGGAAGAATCGACAAGGACATGATTAGCACTGGGCTGAATTCCAGAAGTAGGCGGCAAATCACAGACACCTTCGCTCCGTCCAGAACTGCCCTCCTCTGCGTCACCTCTCAGCACGTCATCTTCTGTTTCGCTGAAGTCGTCTAGCTTATCACCTTCCTCGTCTGATCCTCCGCTGCTACCGCCGTCCTCTCCAGATCCGCTCAAGTCGCTGTTGTCCATATGTCTCTGCTCTTTGAAATTTGCTTTTCCCGATTTCTCTCTTCTTCCTCTTCCTCGCCGTTTGGTTCCTCGTCTGGTTCACCATCTCGTCCTTCTTCATCCTCATCCTCCCATTCTCCTTCTTCTTCATCCTCTCCTTCTTCTTCATCCTCTCTTTCTTCTTCATCCTCTCCTTCTTCGTCCTCCCCGTTTTCGTCTTCTTCCCCGCCTTCTTCTTCAAAATCTTCCTCAGGCGTGTAAGCTTCACGCATTTCTTGTTCCCAACCATCGGGAATTTGAGGGGTCAAGAGGTGGGCAATGTGCTCTTGAACTAGCATGCCTGGAACACGGAAATAAATAAATGAAATAGAGGAAAAGGCATTAACGCGTTTACGGACCTAGGGCCATGATAGCAGAGCCGTCGAACATCTTGTACATATCCGTATAAAGTTTTGCCGGGGGTCGACGTCGACCTTTCCTCTTGGCCTTTCCTTTTCCTTTTACATCTTTATTGTCTGTGTCGCCATTGCCATCTGGGTCGCTGTCTTCGTCTTCATCCTCCTCTGAGTCGCTGGCTGGATCTCGCTGCAAGAATCTTCACCAAGATTCGAAGACGGGGGTAATGAAGGAGAATGCGAAAGACTGGCATTCCGACTTGTGAGGCCTTCATTCTCGCGCCTGGCACGTCGTCGGAGCATTTTCTTCTTTCTTTCTTTGCGATACTCCCGGGAAATATTCAGCAATTGCCCTCTCTCTGTATAGAATTCAGAGGCAAATCTATGGATAGCTTTCAAAAGATCCTAAAGAAAAAATGTTTAGAAAGAAATCTTTCGAAATAGAGATAGCACTTACTGTAGAAGGTTCGAAAGGAAAAGTTTCGTCAGTCAGTTCGCTGTCTGAAGTAATATTTTGATCTGCCTCGACATCCTTTGAACCAGAGGTAGGAGGATTTAAATAATCATAATCTGCCGCAAATTTTTGCCGTTTGGGCTTTCGTTCGTCGAATCGTTTCGGTTTACGCTTCTTGCCTCGCTCGAGGAATCGCTGCCTTCGTCTGCTGATTGTCCATCAACTGATACACCAGACTCCTTCTCTCCTGGGTCATCGATTTCTTTTGCGTTATCATCTTCATCATGTTCTGGCTCGTCAGAGGTGTTCTTGGTCTTTTTCCGGAACTTGGGAATGTGCGCGGAACCGCCTGCATCTCTGGCAATCCAATTTGAGCGAGCATTCTGCACAGTTACTTTGACGAGATCCGGCCTAAGATTACTTGACTTTTGGTATACGCGCGTGCCATCAGGGTGCAGTCGGAGGTCTGAATAGTCGTAGACTGTACTCAAACGAGGATCCGTCATGAAATTACGAAGGAGAGTCGAGCAATGATTGGCTGCAACGTCGGTGTCTCTTCCTCATCGGGATTCCACACGTGACTCAATCACCAGGAAGAACCTTCCAAGAAAGTACTGATCTCGCGAAAAGTAGAAAAGCATCTGGAGACAAAATGCATGTAAAAAATTACTCTAGTTTAGCCTACGGAGGCGACGTCTCACATATTTTTTTGCGGGTCATCAAATGAGCATTAAAACAATCCGAGCTCCAGTGCTACAGCATGCACATATACGGCAGAGTCATCGTGATCACTGGCACAGTGACAGACACCCAAGCAAAAACGGTCGAAGACAAAAATGGTGTCCTGACTACACGGTGTCTATCTAGATCTGCCATATTTCAGGTAACAAAAGGGCCTGGACAGTGGTCATCTGGTCATGGGCACGAGGTAGGTACGGCGCCCTGGTTGGCACAGTCTTGACTCACAGACCATCATGGAGGCTCGAGGAGATCCTAGGATTCAAAAATAATTTCTCACCGACTTGCAGCATGCTTACCGACATTAACATATAAATTAAGGATGTACTTGCAGGTTACACGGCCGCAGATCTTCTCAGATTTTCTATCACTATGAATGTCAATCGTTAATTACGATTACTAGTACCCTGCCTGTAGTCAGAAAATGCTAGTATACGTATTAGCGTACACGAGCCATACAATAATTCACCTTGACAAAGCAGCATCATAGGGGTGAGGGCTCACGCTGAGAGCCAATTTGTTCCAAATCATTGCCTTCTATAAAGATACTATCGACCAGCGCGATGCCATGGAATTACGGGCAGCTGACTGTGGGCTTCATATCGGCCGCGGCCCATCGCAGGATCTCTTTGAATCTGTACACACGAGCAGACACGAGCATTTAAAGAAATTTGATAGGTCCTGAAGGTCCTTGAATGGAAACTCTGGAGTTGATCCGAGAAATGATAATGGTTGGGTCCTGATGGTCTTGCGAATAAGTTATAACAATCACCATTGGTCTCTCGGTGGACCGCACAAGCCCCTGTAAGCGGCTTTTTGGGACACTAACTAAAATACTCATTGTACAATGTACACGGTTTCCTCCCGGAATGACTGGCAGTTCTCGCGAAGGCAGGTAGAACTGGTCATCCAGCCCAAATAATTTTTATAAGTCTCTTCCTCTAATCAACCCAGACGCCGCCGTCAAAGTCGCCAGTCCACAGGTACAATGATAATGACGCAAGGCACTGTGCCTGGGCCCTGGATACACTAAGTTTGATGGTCAGGGTATTATAAATATAAGTAGACAGCTGGGGGTCGACGCGAAACAACACAGACGTCCGGTCCGGCGACATTGTGATAGTCGAATAGGCGGCCTCTTTTTTTTTGGATGATTAGTTACGGACGTAAAGCTTACATCTGTGCTTGACAAAATAAATTAAAGAGCTTCGGCCTGAACATTTGGTGTATCTCAGTGTATCTCTCGGTAAATACTAGGACTAGGGTCCCAAGAAGGCAATCATGAAATTACAGTGATTTGTGGGAAATACAAGGGAAATCGAGAACTACGTACTCCTCACTGCTGCTGGCAGCACCAGGGGACACAACCTCGCTGCGAAACTTTCCAAAATCTGGTTTCATGTGGCCCCGGAATCTCGCGTTCTGTCGCCCCTTTACCAGATACACGCCTTGAAGAACTAACTCTGCTCTCCACGAGTCACCACATATTGATTTCTTTTGGATTTCTTTTTCCGAAGACAGCAAGAACATTGGCTGACCGATTGATGGGGGTTGCATTCAAATCTCAACTGACATGACCCGTCAATAGTACTCAATTCATCGTCGGCATTTATGGTCATTTCTGGGACATAAAGTGCCGTAGATTGAATTGGTGGATGATTTGGAAGGTATGAGCGCGAGAGTCAATTCAAAATTCCTGTTTGGGGAAATGATTGATAAGATTAACGAACACGTGCCTGGTAGAATCTCGAAAATCTTTTGATTACACACACCGATGTAAGTATTCATCGCTTTCCATCCATGACTTCTGAACGTATCTCGTTGGTCGAAAGTCCCTTCTAAGGGGCCAGTGGAACTCCCAAATATCCGAACCCACGAACTCTGCGATTGAATTGGCCAAGCTCGTCATCGAATGTCGTTACAAGGACGCGCTCAAATCTCAAACGGCGCACAAATTATTTCGACCAGTATCAGGCGACTTGGATCATCCATTTCAAGAGATATTTGATTTCTCAATAAAGGAGGGAGGAGATCCAGTCGAGGAAGAATTGGGGCGCTTAGCATTGGCGATTGCTTGCTTGCATGCCTTCGTACAAGCTAATTGGACAGGTCCTGATCTCGATATCGAACCGTTGGAACTCTTGACGGATGATTCCGATGCCCCAGTGTTGTGGACGACAGACTCTTTGCACGCAAAGGCCGTTTCGGAGTTGGCGTACGGTGGAGAACCTGCGTACCACCTTGCGAAAGTACCTGCGTTCCTCAAACTATCCCAACTTCTCATGGCTCTGCCGTATGACCACCTTCAATCAATATCATGGTGGCGGCTTCGTTTAACGGTTGTACATCAGCAATTACTTGATGAACCTGTAACAATCCCAGACGATTTTCGGGCCCTCCTTGAACCTTTAACTTCCACCATCGCACGCGAACCTGATCTTGCAGGACGACTGTATTTGGAACTCGGACTGCTCGAACACACCCTTTCTCAGGACAAAATTGCAGGAGAAGATTTCATTAAAGCGTCCAGGTCCACAGGATTGGAATACGAATTGACAGGGGCGCTCGGTAAAAGAACCAAGTTTCAAGAAACCGAACTCAGTCAACTCGTTCTTCTGGCTGAGAGTCATTTAGACGATCCAGATAGCGTGACCTCGTCCAAAAAAGAGGACGCTTCCGCCACCGTCGAAAACACCAACCCTGTAATCGACACCAGGAATGTTCCGGAGACATTACCTCTCAACGACGACACGTTGCTGGAACAAACAGAATTCACTTCATCTAATCCTGCAGGGTCGGGTTCCCGACTTAGTCACATCGACCCTTCAGCCCAACCACCGCTTCACCCTGTCGACCAGTGTATTCTTCTATCACTGTGTCTAAATGTCCGAAACACACAACCTTCACACGGTCTTACCACTGAACAAATGTCGCCTTACGTATCCCGTGTTATCTCACACCCCAGAAATTGGTCAGTACATACAATGGCCCTGTTGCTACGGTCGCGCCTGGAATCCTCGCGCACCCGCACTGTGGAACGCTCGACGCTTCAACTACAGGCACTGATAGACCAAATGCCGACCGCAGATTCTTCGACTTCGGAACGACTTCTTTATTTCCACTCCATCCCGCTTCCTAGTCGATGGGAAATGGAGAAGGAATTAGCCCAGAGGTTCCTCAGCATCGGAGTTATTAAATCAGCTCTCGAGATTTTCGAGCGATTGGAGATGTGGGAAGACGTCGTTAAATGTTATGGTGCCTTGGAGAAATCGGAGAAAGGTATAGCGATCGTGCGAGATTTGTTGGAGGGAAGGAAAGAAGAGGCAGAGGCGGTAATCTCTCGTAGCAAATCAACGTCGGTCCCACGCAAGATATTACAAGACGCCACCCGCGAAGCGAAACTTTGGTGCCTGTTGGGAGACCTCGATCCTGCGAACGCAGTCGAACACTACGAGCGCGCCTGGAAGCTATCAAACGAGACCTCTGGGCGCGCTATGCGCTCCCTAGGAGGATATTATTTCGCTCGTGCGAAGTATAACGACGCCATTGTCTGCTTGAAACGCGCGGTTAAGATCAACCCACTGCTGACCAGATCCTGGTTCATTCTGGGATGCGCATGCATGCGTGTGGAAGACTGGGAAGACGCCAAAAATGCCTTCAGCCGCTGTGTTGCTATTGACGAAGAGGATGGTGAGAGCTGGAACAATCTTGCGAGTATGTATCTACGTATAGGAGTCGAGAACAAGGTACCTAAAGTGAGCAAAGAAGATGAAGAGACTTCTCCGTCATCTCAGGTGAGTAAATGTTTTGCCCGAAATATGATCGAGTCCGTCTTTCTCACCTGTCTTGAACCTGTAGATCGACAACCACACGGCAGAGCAGGCTGGAGGGCACATAGGCGGCTCGTCGACTGCTGTCCCTTTTGAGAACAAGATGCTTGCCTTCCGCGCGCTTAAACGAGGCTGCGCTACAGCTATGAAAATTGGCGGATGTGGTACAACTATATGATAGTCGCCATGGACGTCGGAGAACTACAAGAAGCGTGCCGAGCTCTCGGCCGTATCGTCGAGCAGACCGGCGGAAAACTGGGAGCGTCTGCAGTTGATGAAGATGTGCTCGACCGTCTCGTCGACGCCGTCACGCGTGCCCATGCTGACCCTGAGGAAGCTGCGGCTGGTGAAACCGTTGCGGCGCGGAACCCGAACGAAGGGCACGGATTGTACAGGAACGTCCTGGGTCTCTTGGAACGTATCCTTCTTCCACGCATGTCCTCACCGCGCATCTTCCGTGCCTATGCTCGATTGCTCTCATGGCAGAGCAAGTGGGAAGAAGCTATCAAAGCCTATTTGGACGCGTACCGCTGTAGTGTTGCTGGGACGATCGAAAAAGGCGAGACGGACACGGCCAAGTGGCGAGAGGCCGTGACAGAGGTGGAAGAGATCGTGGATATTTTGAGGAACTTCGGGCCGCGCGTGGAAGGATACAAGTGGAGATTGCAAGGTCGCAGTATCGTGCGGACATTCGTCGGTCGCACGCGTGACTTTGAAGACGAGCCCGAGTGGACGCGGTTGACGGAGCTGCAGGACGATCTACGCGGAAGACTGAATATTGAACGGCGGGCGGGGCGGCGGGGCGGGTTTTGACGAACAAGGACCGGTACAGCGCAGTACGGATTCTTGTTTTGTTTCAAAGCATTCATAGCCTATGGCCGCGGCTTTAAATAGAGGTCGTTAAAGGAGGAGCAATCTAGCGATGATTAAGTTTGATAGGTAAGGCGGGGAATCATGACATCAACTCGCGCCTGAAATATTATTCAGGTTGGCCAATTATTAATAACAAGTGTGGAGTCGATTGTGACAGAATTCGAAATTATGCTTCGCACTGCTATACTGGTTTATACTATAGGGCGAACAAACAAAAAAAAAGAAATTGATCTGTGGCGAGAAGTATATGGATACAGGATTTTGTGTCAAGTTGGTAACGTGTCGATGTCAAGCAGAGTGTGGGGTTGGAACGTGTATCATGCATGGCTCATTGTCGACCTACCAGCCTAGGGCGATAGCCATGCGATTGAGAATCAGGCTCGTCACGATTTCGGTGATGAGCGACATGGCGCTCTGCTTGATGATCAGCCTGGCGTAGTGCTCCTGGTCTGGGGGCTGATTTCCCAAGTTGCGATAGTTGTTCGACCATCCACGCACTGCAGATTATAAAAATAACAAATAAGGGACGTGAAGGAGAAATAATTCAGTCATCAGGACCCGAGCAAAGGATATAGAAAAAGCATCAGAGATGTCACGAACCTCCATGCGATGCGAACCAACCTCCATTTGTAATCCTTGCCATTTTGACACCTAAAATACCTGGATCTAGGCGATAAGAGGAAAGAAAAGACAATAGGCGTCCGTCGTCAATAAATCAAATAAGGAAGGCAAACAGAATATATAGACACGTGAAAAGCATTGAGATATGAACGAATTTACTTACAAGCTTCCCTCCCGTTTTCCAGGTCGCAAGAAAAACGTCATGGATATATGTGTGGTATTGCCTCCATACACGACGTATCCAGGCGTGCTCTCGGGTCCGAGATATAGATAAGAATTATCCGGCCCCATGATGCTTGGGTGCTGCTGCGACCAGGCGGCTTCGCGGGTTACGCGGATGACAGGATTTGGGTTTCTGTCGACCTAAAAATAAGGAACAGACAGGCGCCAAACGCGTGTCGAGATCGCTGGTAAGGCAGCCGTAATCATCGAGACGGTGTCTGGGCGGCGTACCTCTTTTCTAAACGGATGACGCGGAGAGACGTGAGTGATAAATTCAGCAACATCGATAAGGACTGACATCGTAAACGCTGGGCGGCCTTCGTTATCGACATAGTGGTGCCGGAGGGGATCATCGCCCCATTGGATGAGGGTATAAGGACCTTGGAAGACATTGGTATGAGTGCGCGCTCAAGCTCGATAGATTGGGAGGTGAGGATGAAGGGGGAAATAAAGAACAAGAAGGAAGAAAGAGACGCCTGGAATTAAATGGACCGCGATTCCGCTTTGCCAGGCTCCTCTGCTTGCATTCTCCTTTTTCTGCATTCCGCACTGACGCCAGGAATAACCGGAACGGGGAATGGGCACAGCCACCGCTCTGCCACGTGTGGAAACCCAACGGACAGGTTGTCGCGTGGTTAGGCCCACACGTGGCCCTCCTTCCGGTAATCTTGGATCGCAATCTCTCAATTATTGCCTCCAAAACACAATTCCAATTTCCGTCGTGGCTTGTACACCACAGACGAGCCTGGCCTGACCTTCTGCGCAGCCCCCGAGGGCATGACAGAGCCCATTTATTCACTAGTAACCAGAGATTAAACCTTCTTTCCCCCACCGACTTCCTGGGTCTCTCCATGATACTCCGATTCCCGAACGAGAGACAAAAAAAGGTTCCAGCAATCACCTTCTCTTTTTGACAGGATGTGTAATTCTTCCATGAGAGCCGTGTAGATTTTTGGGGCTATTCACGAAACCTTAGATCTACCCTCGAGATACAGCTCATTTTCCTTATTATAAATCCCATTTATTCTAGTCGTCCCGCCACGGCCTCGATCCCAGAACTACTATGAATGTAACTGCATCTTACACGGATGTCGAACATTTATGGGCAAAGCCATCTTTCTGGATGGTCCAAGATTCGGACATGATCGTGGGTGGATGGGGGTGCACTGAGAGTACAGTACATAGCCCATGAGAACAGGACAGGTACGGAGAAGCTAAGAGGATTGGGTGTTTTGAATCTCGGATGCTTTCTTCGCCGGGCCTGTTTTTTTCTTCTGGTCTTCTGAGGTTTATGTACTCCAGGTTTACTCCAACTTTTTTTCTCAGAACCCCTTTGATCCGGTCAGTCAATGATATTATGTAGGCCTTGCCTACGAGGTGAAAGAATTTCACGATTCAAGCATCGATGAGAGATGGAGATGGCGCAGAGCTGATCAAATTCCATTATCGATAGGAAATGAGATCATGCCTTCATTCAACAATAGGGAGCCGGGCGCGTGGCTGCAATGTTAACCCACTGATCTGCATACATAGCGACTGGCCTGCATATGTATAAGCCAGACATTTCTTGCGGGTATGTATGAAGCAAGTGGTGGATACATAGGATGGCGAAGATGGCAACCGGCACAGGCGTACGGGAGAGCGTGGCGAGGGAAAATCTTCATGACGGGTGAGTATGTTTTAACCGGAATCGCTAACCGATAACAAAAGTCATCAGGCCCTCACTCATGATCGAGAAGAGTCGGGGAGTGGTTAAAAGAAGAGCAACCGTGTTCTCCGAGAACGGAAAATAACTCGAACAGGGAATTCTGAGAGAGAGATTGATATCATCCATAAAAAATAATACCGCCCGTTACTTGCTCCTCGTGTGGTTAACTCGATCCACTCCATCGGAGCATGTGTTTAAAAAATGGCGATGTCATGCCTCAAGAATGGTAGGGTCTTCGAGGACTGAAGGGCGAGAGATTCATAATGCAATGCCATGATGCTCGTCCTCTCTTTCTAGACGTCATAAAGCGCAGTGGCACCGGTCTTGTAGACTCGGAAATATATTACTATGAAGGCGACAGGAAAGCGCAATCATCTAAATGCAACAAATGAATAAGGCCGGCTTCCTTGTAAAGCATAACACCGCAAACGATGGGATTTATAGAAGGAAGGGCTTGGACTCACATGACAGAGGGTATATAGCATCCCTCAGCAAGATAAGGAAGAAATAAACAGGCATCGCCAAAGTCAAAGCCAAAACAACACTAGAGTCCAGAGCGTCGCCCGAGAATTCCGCAGCGATCGCCGATAGCCAGCCTGAAAGGCTCAATCGTATACTGTACCAAAAGAGCAACAGGAATGATCAGTAAGTATACTTTATTTCAGTGCCAGCAACGCGAGGCTGGAAATATACCCGCGGAGCCGCCAAGAGAACGAGGGGCTTTTTGCGAACGAAAATGGGAGAAATCATTGCTCACCATGTACAATGCCTGCACCACGACCACCATCAGGTTCAGTATAATCCGAAATTACGACCAGAAAAGGGATAGACATACCATAAAACAAGGTCCATGCGAGCACAAACGTAAATGCATTATCCTGCCCTGGATTAACCAGCTCCATCACTCCTCCTTGGAAGTACCGCCCTGGTTTTCCTTTACAGTTGACTGCATGGATTATCCCCGCCGTCAAGAGCGTCGATACCAGAAACAACACGAAGCCGGACCAGTTCTCTAGGCCTAGGATGCCGGCAGCGGCCCCTGCGAAGCATGCTGACAGGAATTTTGTGGTGCTTATAGAGGAGTTGGCGATGACATTAGGGCCGTAGATTAGTTGTGCCGCAATGGCTTCCGAGGGAGTTGCCATGCTCGTTTGAGACGGTGGTGAAGCAAGCGGAGGACGTATGCGTTTGCGTTGTTGTGCAGCGGGGTTTGGAGCAAATAATAACACGTGATAATAGCCTTAGCAGCGACTTAGCTAAAAGGTTAAGCTAACTAATGATTAATTAATAAATTGTTTTTTGTCACATCCAAATCAACATTGGTCACTGAACAACTTCACTGGTTTTCATCAACTTGCGTCCTTCTCCACGGGCAACTACCATCTTTCGTCAGAATCAACCGAGATTCTGATATCTCTACAAAAGAGAAGCTCTTCTGTGAGACTCTGGCACCAGGTTTCCAATTGGTTTATCTCCGTCAAGACTCCAAGTACCGCGGACGCCGTTTGGCCAATCCTACCAAAGCTATACGTCACTCTGGGCTGTATTGAACCCCAGGAGCTACTTTTTATATGGCTGCGGGTCATTCCGTGAAAAATCCCAAGCGCTCATTCACCTACACTTCCCAGCACTACAATTCTGTACGTACCCCATTTTTTTGTGAAGTGTGCAACCACATCATTCAATATGACTCATCCCCGAGCAGATTGAGCAAGTGGATTCATCTCCAGGCTTCCCTAACTCATGAACTCCCGTGGAGTCGTCCGGAGATGTTCACGGGCCTATCAGCATGATTTTACAAAGTTTGATCTTTTTTCAACAGTTGCCATAACCTCGCAAGGCTGACCTGCTGCCATTCATGCCCTTTCAGATCGCTTCGATGGAGATAACCCAAAGGTTGCTTGCTCGTTCGGATTAGCACCTGTCGTCCTGACTTAATCCTGCTTAGCAGTACAGCATCAACAAATGAACGGACAGGAACAGCAGAACCCGCGGTTCGATCATGATGTGTGGCAGGCAGGCTGGCAGAGAAGGTTAATCCACTTAGGCCATGTGCGACGACATTTATTAATATCCAGTGGACACGCCGCCCCAGGGTTCACGACATCCTGGTAATTCGCCTGGTCATCGGACTACGTCCTCTAGAGCGCTCCCCACAGCGCCCAGATCTTCTCAAGCACAAAAATATGCTGGTTTTCGTACGCGTGTTTGATGCCGGGAGCCGTCGAGCGGTTCCATCTGGGTGGCGCATGTACTCCTCGGTGCAATCCGAGCGTTCGACAATTAATACTCGTGTGGCTGTCGGCGTGTCAGTCCCGGTAAAATTGTAAGATGCCTATCTTTTTTCTCTCTTCGTGAAGAACTCAATTCACAAATGGAACTATAAATTTTCAGAACGAGGCGTGGCATCTAGGCGAGCTCTTTCTATGGAATCCTCAGAGTCAAGACCTCAACCGCGTTCCCGTCACGTGAACGCGAAAACGATCTATCCTGGATGAGCCTGGACGATGGATCTTATCATGAGCAAGAAGCAAGTAATCACCGACGTGATTCCATATTTTTCGAGCGACGCGAACGACCACTAATTTCTAAAAACCCAATTCGAAAAGTGCGCGCCTCGTCACTTCTCCTCTCTGGACGGTTCTTTCCGAAAAAATTCCTTTGTATCTCCACAGTCGCACCCAGGCATGACAGCCCCCTTTGTTAATACGCCTAGGCCTATCTTTATTCCCAATACAATGTGGCGGCTCCGCTCCGACCGCGAACCAACAAAAAGTTTCTTTTTGCCTCAACAATTGAATGGACTGGCTATTCGCGGACGTGAACTCGTCCAGACCTTGGGTCCGAGACGTCGCTGAAGCCCGGAATTCGACTTGTCATTTCTCACCAATCGTCAAAATTTTCTCCGTCTGTCAAGCCACTAACAACGTCGTGTGCCAGATTTAATGCGGCGTCGGCCTCCATCCAGGGACGCCCTAGAGCAGCGACTCAACGTGGACATGCGAATGTCAGGCGACAGCCGCTTAATGAAGTTAATCCTTCAAGATCTTCACTTCTTTGGCCGGCGATCTCGGCAAATACTCCATGGACGCGTTATTCCTACAGCTGTATATCCCTGGGCAAGGCCAAGACTCGCGCTTCAAATATTCATGCACGCCATCTCGGAATTGCCAGGTGTTGGGGTGAAGGTCGCATGTCAATGCTTCCCCAACCAATGTGTATTCCGATCTTTGACCGCTATCATAGAATGAATTCGTGTCTTTCGTGCTGGATATCGTGCTTGACTATCAATAGATGTCTAGGTTTAGGATGTACTAACTACCCCTGATCGTTCTAGATTATAACTCGAAGTATATCTCTAACTTCCTTCGTCTCCTCCACGAATGTCGGAATATTGAAACATTATTGCAACAGCTGCAGTTTCCCCATTGTCGTATACCAAATCTAGCTGCAGTTCCTTTTCGCCTCCGTGGACCGTAAGGCTTGCGTCCTAAGTTTGACTGTAAAATTTATCGTCGGTTCCAGTCATCCACATGTCTTCTACCACATTGTGTTCCATTCTTGTACTAAGTTAGCGCTTACACTACTCACGAATGCCGACGTGTGTTTTCATTGTGTCTCTGCTCTTCCGTCAACCATGGCACGGATGCGGACGGACTTTCGTCCGATGTATTTTCGGCATGTGTACCTCCGAAACTTGAGCCACCGAAAAAGCAAGAAAAAAGTGAATCGACTCGGTGACTCATCAGGAGAAATTGCCGCTTCTGCTCTCTCTTTCCGCCAACTATCTTTACACATCCTTGTCCCAAAAAAAAACATACTTGTAGGTCAATCAACAGAGCAGATACAACCCAAGGCGCTAATGTTTATCTGATAAGCGCGGAGCGTCACGTGTTGCTTGAAGTAATTATACCCCAGCCGAAATTTCTTCCGAGTCTGCCAAAGATAATCGTGAGTTCTCCCATCTCCATCCTCCCGTCCCGTCCACGGCCGTCGCCAATGTCGGCCGCGACGACCAGCAAGGCTGGTCGAGTGCAATCGGGCCCTGCGACTATTCTGATCGCTAACGATGACTCTATTCCCAGATCTTCTTTCACATCTAAACCCCCGCGCACAGGCATGCAACATCCGACCTCTCCGATCCCGGTGGGCGTCCTCGGCGCGACAGGTACCGTCGGCCAGCGGTTTATCACCCTGCTCTCGGGGCATCCATGGTTCGTTGTCCATGCGTTGGGAGCGTCGCCTCGTAGTGCAGGCAGAAGTACAAGGATGCCGTCAATTGGAAGCAACCACACCGATACCGGCCAGTGCGAGGGATATAGTCGTTAGCGAATGTAAAGCCGAGGCTTTCGAAGAGTGCAAGGTCGTGTTTTCGGGCTTGGATGCGGATGTTGCTGGGGAATCGGTGAGCTTTTTCTTCACTTTCATTATCTGTACTTTATGCGATGTCTTCATTTCGTTTTCAAATATCTATTATTTCTCCATGACACCAATTTCTGACATTTAAACTACAGAGGAGGCTTTCCGAGCTGCAGATCTGGCTGTGTTCTCCAACTCGAAAAACTTCCGGCGCGACCCGCACGTCCCCCTCATCGTCCCGCTCGTCAACCCCTCACATTTCTCCATCATCCCACAACAACAATCCCTCTGCACGCCACCTCTTAAAAAAGGTTTCATCGTCACCAACGCGAATTGCTCTACGACCGGATACGTCATCCCTCTGTACGCCCTCGAAAAAGCCTTCGGCCCTATAGAAGCCGTGCTCGTGACGACCATGCAGCCATCTCCGGCGCAGGCTACCCCGGCGTCTCAAGTCTCGACATCCTCGACAACGTGATCCCCTACATAAGCGGCGAAGAGGAGAAGATAGAGTGGGAGACGCTCAAGATCCTCGGCGGCGTCTCGGAGGACGACCAGGGCGTCAAGTCGTTCGACATGCACTCGCGGCAGCCCCTGCGCGTGTCCGCCGCGTGCAACCGCGTCCCGGTCATCGACGGCCACACCGAGTGTGTCTCTGTGCGCTTCGCCCAGCGGCCCCCGCCGTCGCCCCAGCAGGTCCGCGAGGCCCTGGCCGCATTCACGCCCGATGCACAGGCCCTCGGGTGCCCCTCTGCGCCGCGGCACGCGATCGTCGTGCACGAGGAGCCGGATAGGCCCCAGCCGCGTCTGGATAGATATTACCAGGACGGCGCGGGAGTGTCGGTCGGTCGGGTAAGGCAGTGCCAAGTGCTGGACGTCAAGTTCGTCGTGCTCGCGAACAACGTTTCCATCGGCGCGGCGACGAGCAGCATCATCAACGCCGAGTTCGCGGTGCTGAAGAACTTGGTCCAATATTAGAGGTTACTTGGGTGTAAAGTTGTGTAAAGGAAAAGGAAAGAATACAAACATCAGCAAAATGTATGCATCTACTGTGTGTGCTTTGTAGATTATAAGTTAAGCATCGTTGATACTTACATCTGACATCGTAATTTTCTTATGGCTGAGTATACAGCATTCCTAATTAATAAAACTTTAAAGGATGTTTTCGTAAGGTAAGAGACAATTGCCTGCTTTCCCTGACATAGGCTTCTTTGTTTACTGGACTGAGCAATGAACGTGTGGTAACTGAGATTGGGTCGTTCACATTGAGCACACATGCGAGAGACATTTATTTGAACAACTGCCGCACCAGCACCTCTCTTCTCCTTTTTGCGCTCTCGATACATTCTGCAGAGCGTCTCTCTTCTCCTCTCCTTCGCTTTCACCTGAGACGAGCACAGAACCCAGCTGGGAGAGCGATACCATCTCGCCGCCGTCGCCGAGCACCACTGAAAGGGAAGTATCGAGGAGAGGTTCTTCGAAGGATGTTGGGTCTGCGAGGACGTTTTTCTATGGGGCATCAAAGAATTAGAAGGGCCACCGACGAAAGAAGGAAGAGCGGACGAAACGTACGAGTCGAATATGCCAAACGACATACTGATCGGGGAACTTTTCGAGAGTTGGAGCGGCACGCGTGGGGCGCTTCGAGAACAGGTGGTTCGATGGGTCTCGGGGTTGTACGTTGCTTGTGGAAGAGTAGCTGAATTTATTTTTGTTCATGAGGGGGTAAAATTTTATTTTTTGATAAGAGGTTGCGCACTGTTTCTAAGAGCGGCTACCATCGCCAAGAGGGTCGCGTCGAACGCGTTTCCGTCGTAATTTATACACGTCGCGTCTACGTAGAGCACCCAGGCCGATTTTTCGCTCTGGATGCAAAGAGAAGACAGTGGGAGGAAGTTCGAACTGGATGAAGTTTTACGTGAGCTACGAAGGGATAAAGGAAGAAGAAATGATGCAAACGCAATGAGAACTTGGTTCAGTCGGTCCGAGAGCACTTGCGCCTCTTCCGTTGGGGGACCAGGCTTGAATTTCGGCGAACACATCGCCGGCAGGTCCAAGTTCGGTACTGATTTTATGCATGAGTTGGATGATCTGGATGCAGAAGAAACAAACCGAACCCAGGAATCCTTCACCCTCCCTATCCAGCTCAGGCTCCGCAATCTCAGCCTTTACACCACAAACGACCGTGGTATCACCCATGCGGACCAGTGCAGAGCCGTCTGCGGTAGAAATGGAGCCTGCGCTTTCCCCATTGTCAGAGTCAGCTTTGCATGGAATGCAAGAACCAGACTCACCAACGTTTACGGACACGTCTCTGTATGCATCAAAAGCGCGTCCGTCGGGTCGTATATCCTCCGCAACGAATCGTTCGAGGTATAGTCTTGGGTGTAGCCGTTGGAAAACCGCGGCTTTGAGCGCGTCTTGGTCATCTTGTGTTAAATTGAGATTCTGGTTGGAGGATGGTCCAGGGGTCGTTGGTGTTGCTACAGATGTCATGTTCCAGCAGCTGATTATTTTTTGTTCAAAGGAGTATTAGAACGATTGGGATGTGTAGAAAGCAAGGTAGAAAGTTGTAAAACCAGGTTGGCTTCAGAAAATACAGGTCAAATGATCGATGGACTGACTTCCTCTTACGGCAGGAGATTAGATTAACCAATGAAATATTTCAAGGGAGAGGCATCAGGTTTATTATGTACGAGACATAAAGTACGAGAAAACTATATAACAATGAGCCCGGTGGGCTTTACTGTATGAGTAGGACTAGTAAGGTTAGCTATGTATGATACCAGAAGGTTAAGAATACACGGTAACTAGAGCTCGGCGCATAAGTTAAATAGAATAATAAGAGGTTCCAAGACGATGGTGGTCTTCAAGGAAAGAAATGTATCCGGACCTTGTGTTGGAGGTTTGGCGAAGGTAGATCCGCCCGACAGAATGCCAGAAGACGGAGGGTATAAAATAAATGCAACGTTGGAGACCCAGAGGGGAATAAAAAATCACAAAAGCGGTTGTCCGCCGTTCGAGCAAGTCGCTAGCTGAATCACATAGCACGCATGTTACTGGCTGTTCCGCGCCTAGCCTCATAAACGTCAAGCATATCTTGCATGCGTCCAATATCCTTCTCCTCGGGTAACCACTCGCCATTATTGACACAGAGAACCTTCATTCGTTCGTGGTAGTTCAGGTCTGGCAGCAGCTTGGGCGTGATGAGGAAATACTGCGCGCTGTCTGACTGGCAGGTCACATTGACCATTGAATTATGGACCATCCGTTCGGCTCGTTGATCCATTCCCTGATTTTTGGGGTGCGAAATTTTAGTATTTTTTTTTTGTGATTGAGGAAAGGTGTGGAAGCCGTACCTGGTTAATCTCATCCACAAGCGAGAAAGGCGCACGAGCTTCTTCAGTCAAACTCATCAAATACAGGATCGTTGTCAAGGATCGTTCCTGGAAAAACCATGCATGTCAGCGCAAAGCAAACAGAGACAGCTATTGAAAATATAAGCGGCGTGGAATACGTCAACGTATCCAGATATTCCAATTCTGCCCTGAGTCATCACAGAGAAATAAACACGGAAAAAGCAAAGTAACACTCCAATATCTGCACCAAACAAAGGAAAGTTCAAAAAGATCACGTACGCCGCCACTCTGTCTATGCGCAGTGAGGACCTGCAGATTCTCACTGTCACGGAATTTGACGAGGATTTCGATGGCCCATTTGTCGTAGTCCTCGTGCTCGTTGATACGGATCTCTCCAGCACAACCTATGCCTGAAATTCAGAATAGAGGAGACAGCCGTTGAATAGAAATGGCAACCAAAACTGAATTAGTTCACCCTCTGCCGAACAGAAGAAAAAAAAGACGCACGGTCAAATGCCGCAGAGAACTTTACGCCGATGCTCTTCACAAGAGCCTGGAGGGCAGGCTGCCAGTTGTCCTAAGAAAAGACAGAAAAACGGAGAGGGTTAGCTGGCTTAAAACTTTGCAAACAGCAAAAATTCTCACTCGGGCATTCTTAATATCTCTGGCGACCTTTTCTTCTCTCTTTTTCCTTTCATCGATAGCTTTTTCAAGTTGTTCGATCTACCAATCGAAGAAAGAGAAAAGAAGGTCAATCCCAGATTCCCAGATTTTGGAAATAAAGTTCAGGACTTACGTCTCGTTTGCGCTTCTCGTACTGCTCGACGACACCAGGGTTTGTGTTAAGATTCATCTCCAAGTTCGCGCGTTGGGTTTCCAACTCGGCCTGGAGCTCCTCCACTGTCCTGGTATCGACATCCGAGTCATCAGGGGCTGGTAATCCGTTTTCTTCCGCCTTCTTCACGGCCGCTTCCCATTCCATGCGAACGTTCTCAATCACTTTGTAATCTTCGACTACTTCAGGCTCAGCCCCTTCGACGGCGGCGCGACTCCTGTCCAAGACCTCCTTGGTTTCAGCCTTGATTTGTGCGAATAACTCGGTGACTTAACAATGTCCTCTTAATCAGACACAAGACATCGCGTGGAATGGTATGACAACAAACGTACTTTGGTTGTACTCCACAAGTGCCGTTTGATATTTCTCGTCCTTGCGATCACATAATTCCTTAAGTGCGATCTTATTCGCACCAACCTGGAGGTACTTCAAACCAACACGTGTACACTCCTGCTGCTCGGAGATGATGGCATGCACAAGGTCCTGATGATTGTGTCAATATAATTGGTTTCAAGATTATCCGGGGTAGAAAATAGGATACCGTGTATTCCTTCGCAAACTGCATACGCTTCTGGGTATTGGATCTCAGTTTCTTTTTGAGGTGAGCCCGCTCCTCGTCGGCTGAAGGCTTGCTGCGGAGCCTCTCGAGAGAATTGGTCTTCGATTCTGCCAGAGTAATCAGCAGCCGCAAAACTTGGAAAGTGGCGAGAAGGGTTCATACCGTGTTTAGATTGAAGCCCTGACACTCGTGCGGCCTCTCTCTTGATAATATCTCTCTTGCGTCCGACCTCTTCCTAAATTCAGGAGAGAACTCAATCTTGGATCTTGACATCATCACGAAACAACTGTATTCACCATTTTTTTCGCGTAGACCTTTTCTTCCACGGCAAGAGCCTCTAATGCTTCTATGATTGGAGCCCTTTCACTCTCGCAAAGGTCAAGTCCTTGCTGGGCATTTTGAATGTTTTCGTCGAGTCTCCGCTTGAGCTCAGGATCAACTAAAGACAGGTAACGTTACCCCTGCATGTGATTGACCGAAGCCGAAGAACTTACTGGTTGGGGTGGTCAAGTTTCGTGCTTGCTGCACATCCCTCGTCACATTGCCGACTGCTTTCCTTCCATACCGCGACCGAGTCACGATGTTCATAGTCGGTCCATTGATGAACGTGGCTCCTCCAGGATGATTGTGCGTTGGTCGTGCGACCAGTTGCATCGCTTGATTCACGTCGATGGCGTTACCATTCAGGGCAATAGCCTAATGAACATTTGCCGTCAGTCCTGAAAAGATTTACTTACCACATGGAGTTCATTTCATTACCGTCCGATGCAAATTAACATCCCGCATCAAAAACCACTTCATACCCTCGGGATAGTCAACGTAATCGATTGCATAGCCGTCAAAACGGAGTGCTTGCATCTGCGGGAAAAAGATGGCGCGAAAAAGTTAGGGTGCGTGAACACGGATTGAAAGGGAGTTATAGCAGATAGCACAAACCTCTTCAGGACTCATCGGCGGAGGAATGAGAAGATTCTCTTGATGAGGACGGAACCACGTCGTAACTCGAGCTTTCCTTCCCAAGGCCTGCTCGTCGTTGATGTGGTGATTGATGGTGTCACAATCCTCCTGACATTGAGTAACGAAACTCTAAAACCAATACCGAATAAGAAATTCGCGACATTGTGCTTGGAGCTGAGGACGTACCTTCAGCTGATTCGTTGCAAAACATGCTTCCACGGAATTGGTGAATCTTTTGTCTTTCACATTCAGACGCATGAAAGGGGTTTCGAAAACTTCCATCTTGAATAGATTCCGGTTCCGACGAACCCACAGAATAGCATCGTGGGTGTCTTTATCCCACCTCTGCATCATTGCCAGCTTTCGGACATCGTCGTTATCCTGCTTCTTCAATCTGTGGGTGAATGGATGTCATGAAGCGCAGTACTCAGAAGAATTGTCAACTGTCACTCACTCTTTTTGACCATTTTCCAACGTAACTTTGAATGCGGCCCTTTTGTCCACCACAACTTGCATTGCCTCGTTGAGTTCGAGCTTTCGGGAGGTAATGAGGGGCCTCTCGTTCTTGAGTTGAGCCTAATCTCAGGATAAGTTGAGAAGGAAGAACCGCAAATAGCAAATAGATAAGTCCGAATTTGTCACGCACAATATCAGCCCGTATTTCATCTTCACTGGGCAGGTTGGGGGATGGTGGCTTCGCCAACTCGGCTTCCATTTTCGCTATCTCCTTCTCCAAGCCCTCGATTTGCTTGATGCGACTTCTCTCTTCCGCCTTCAAGGACGCAAGCCTATCAACAATTTCTGAAGACTCCGTTTCCTGAGGTGGAAATTGTTTCAGTATCCTGGACAAAAAAGATTGAGCAGAAGATTCACCAGTTTATCGCTGGCTGTGTTCTTAGCACCCAGCTTTTTAAACTTTCCTTGGGTGGACTTCTTGAGGGCATCGCGATCCTTATCTGCGTCCTTGAAGTGTTGCTCGTATTTCCTATGGTATGAATAGTTAGGTAGGTTGACCTAAACAGAGATATACTGCAGAAAAAGGAAGTGTCTGCCCAGCAAAGCGTTGAATACTTACTTGAGAAGGGCATGAGCAGGAGCGTTCTTGTCCTTTAACCTCTGAACCTTAGCATGCATGTTCCGCTGATTAGCCTTGACTTCGATATATCTCTTGCGTATCTCGCGGTATTCTGCCACTGGAACGAGAACGTCCAAAAGGGCGATCTTGAATGGATCCATTAGTAGAATATTAAATAATTCGACTGATAAGGGTACAACAAACCGTACGCTCAATTTTCTTTCGTTCCTTATAACGTTGAACATCTCTTTCGATGCCTTCATTGCGTTCTTTCATCTGCTTCAAAGAGTCTTCCTCGTTTTTGATCGTCTGCACAAAGAGATTAGCAGAGGGCGACAACCAGTGGCGCATATGCTTACCTGTTGAATGGTCTTGAGGTCTTTTCCTGCGCTAATTAGCGTATCGTGCCATTTGGTGAGGTTCTCGTCTCCGGCCGCTCGTTGGGTTTCTCGGAGCAGTTCCTGCGAGGACATGGCAGCAAATTCCGAGACTCTGTCTTGTGGAAGGAAAGAGCTGCATCGAGATAAGCATTATTTCTGTATCTATGCAACTTGAACGAAACGCACCATAAATTTCCGACCTGTACGTTCAGTTCTGCCATCTTTGCCTTAATTTCATTTCCTGTTGCGGCCGCCCCGTTCAGCGTAAACGAAGAGCTCTTAGACAGAGAGTTGAGATTCCTTCGAATAACAAGGTTACGTTGACCTCGGGGCCCTTTGAGTTCGATTTCAATGTAACCTGATTTGGTCCATTCTTAACATATGAGTTTATTTCGTTGGCACGACCCAGAATCTACAACAGAGGAAAAATACAAGTTAGCAGTCTTCAAGAAGAAAATTCGGATAGATAGTACAGCTGGAGGAAAATTCAGGCCTAGAGCGATTGCACACGCAATGCTACTCTTCCCGGTACCATTGGGACCGATAATCATGTTGAGGTAAGGACCCGGAGAGAATTGAACGTAGTCGTAGGTAACGAAATTGTGCAATTGAATTCGGACAATGGATCCAGGGATATATCTAATTGCTTGTTGTTAGCCACGGCAAGAAGAAGACAAATTATATTGCGGACCCATCGTCACCACGGGGTTGAGTCTTGACCCTTGGTTGCTGAAGTTGACTTCCACCAGGAACCGAATCACCGTCATCGTTTACACGCGCGCGTTTTGAGCCTCGAGGGCTGCCAGATTCTGCTTCTTCTTCCTCATTGTCTTGTTCCCCCTGTGCATCTTCGTCTTCTCCCTCAGCATCTTGCTCTTGCTCTTGTTCCTCTTCCTCTTCCACAGGCGCCCGACGCTTTCCTTTGGTTTTCTCGTCTTTAACCTTGACTCTCTCTTCCTTTACACGTATATCCTCGGTCGACTGAGAAGTGGTGGATCGACGCGGCATATTGACGCGTCTTGGAGGTAGAACGACAAGAGAAAAGTGTCGGCTCCTTGAATGACAGCAACTAATGAGAAAAAAGGGTTCGACGCGTTCGTGTTACGCGATTGGGATTAGATTTAGGGCTGGTGATTACGTAGTCTTTTATTAATTAATTGATATTGTATTCTATTGTTTGTCTAAGTACTTATCCTGCAACTAAGTTCGCTTTCTTCAAAGTTCGTCATCGCCACTTCGAACCAGTCTGGCAGGAGCCTTGTTGTAAAGCCATAGGTGAGCCGCGAACACTTACTTGGAAAGTCTGTTTGAATTTCAATGAATAAACTGACTTTTTTGAGCTAAGGATTTTTCCGGCAGATAATCAACCTCACCTGTCTGGAATTCTTTCACAACATTCATCCCCCTTCGTCCCTATTTATAAGACCAACGCTTTGCGGTATGAGTGCCAAAGGTGCACCCTCTGTGGCTCAGAAGAAAGGAATAGATGAAGCTACACTGGTAGATCAGCTAAACGATATGCTCACTTCGCTTAACCTTCCAATCTCTCTAATTTCTCCAACAGACTTGACTCCTAGTCTTTTAATCGCTATCTTGGAGTCTATTCTAGGCATGCGCATATCTCTCGTTGACCGTAGTAAGGACTCCAAACATTCCAAATCGTCGAACCTCCAGAACATGAAAATATTTCTCGGTGTCCTTGAAACCGACATCTTAAAAGCGGATGTTGGTCTCAGTGATCTCGACCCCCGACGGTTGGCAGATGGAGAACAAGAAGAGGTTTTCTATGTTGCGGAGTTGTTGTGCTGGATTGGAAGGAGGATGGGGATGACACGCAAAGACGAGGTTCAAGCCGAAGAACTCGTGTTACCTCGGCCTCAAGAAATTCTCAGCCAAGCTTCAGGTTCATCCCTTCCCCCCGTCCGACCGCTGTCTCCAAAATCGCAACTAGATTTGGATGCAGAATCGCTCTTCCAAGGAGGATCTACCGTCACCGGAAGTACAAGGAGGTCGCAACGGACTTCCTCCTTCCTCAAAACCAGCGGGGAATCGGATACGAGTCTTTACACTGGAGACCACCAAAATCAATCCGAAGACGAAGGCGTGTACTCCGACGACGTCTCAGATGTTCTTAGTGCTCTCCCACCTTTCATTAAATCCAACGCGGCCCCTCCGCAATGCATTCACGAAATACCATCCCCTTCGAATTCTCTACTTTTCTCTGTCGACCGGGGCACACCTTCGCGACCGCAGTCCGATAGATCCAGAAGACGGCCTAGTTCGCCTATAGAGCGCACGAAGGCCTTATGCGAGTGTGATACGTCCATCCCCAGCACTCTCCCCGTCGAACACGACCACTCCGGCGATCATTCTCGTACGTCTGTGCGATATTCTGGCTTCATCCAGCCTGTCGACGAGGATTTCGAGCTGGCATCCTTTGAAAGCAGCCGCTCTGTATCTTTTATCAGCAATAGCTCAATGGGCAAGGTGACGTTCTTCCGTCCCATCCTGTGAAAACGCCCATTAACAATACATTGCAGACGAAACCTTCGGTCAAGATAGAGTCCGTCAAGAAACAATATATGCGCACACTAGAGCTGCTGAACGAGCGCACGCGATTGTTGACTCAGTTGTCTGAACTCAAGAATTCACACGGATGATTTCATCATTGGACGTGTCAAACGGTGTTCATCACACAAGGCCAGCGTGTCTATAGCAGCACCGCTGCGCGGTGCCAGCTTAATTTTCAGTGACCACGACAGTAGCTCAGCCGGTCATGGTTCGCTCGAACCTCCTTTCGATGATGTATCATACTTTATTGGGATACTGGCCTATCGAGCCTTCTGCCCCACTTGGAATCTCCCTGCAGGATCATGGTGGAGTCGGTGAGTTCTGGCCATTGTTGTTTTCTTTCCAGTCGCTGAGATAGATCACAGAAACGGCATTTTGTTCACAATGCTGAAGGGTGGCCTGCAACATGTGACATGAGGCATTCGGGCCCCTCCTCTCATGCGGCACTCTTTGTTTGCCGCATAATTTCGGATGCACAATTTTTGTATTTCTATTGCATCGAAGGTTGAAGCCAGGTCAGCTCTCCGGAATACTGTACACCATCATTCTAAACACGAGTCGAGGAATAAACCATATTGATTTCAGAGCCCGATGCGACTAGCCCGTGGCGGGTTGTTTTCCAGAGCTATGTACATGGTTACTGTACCCTTACAATGTTTCTAAATATATTACACGCGATGATTTTTATAAATTACTCATTTAGATGACCAGTGCTTAAAGTCGTTGGTTACGTATAGGCTATGTGCTCTCGCGCTCGATGACACCCAAGTCCGCTTGAAAGCAGATAGAAAGCGAACCTCTCGGCGATGTTGCTGCTGCTGTTGGTGGTGATGATGATGATGCGTGCCCTTCCTCCGCTGCGGGGGCATGAGCTGGCCAAAACCAGAGCCAGTAACAGAACCCGAGCTAGCCATACTCTTCTCCTTGATACCCGTCAACAACGACGACACAGGCGAAGACAACGGCGGCGTCCGTATCTCCTCCAACTTCTTCTGTTCCTGACCATCCTTGGGCTTCCGCATCGCCTCCTCCTCCCTAATCTCCTCCTCTATCTTGTCCTCCACGCCGTCCCCAAACGAGCCCCATGGCCAATACAAGCCAGAGCTTCGCCCACCATTTCTACCATGTGCTTGGGCTGGCGCAGCAGCAGCAGCAGCCATACCCAGACTCACACAGCGCAGCGACCGCCCAAGACCGATATCCATATCCGCCATCGCAGAGAACGGCGGGCTCGTGCCCATCTGGGGGCCCACAGCAGACGACAACGACGACGAGGAAGGCGAGGAAGGCGACGGGCCGACGGCGCAGAAGCCGGTCTATCGGAGGCGGTTGTGGGCGGCTCGAGTCGTAGATTTGGGCGTAACTAGCTGACTTGGATGACCTGGATTTTTTGTACATGCCAGCCGCCGTCGGCTCAGAGTACTCATTTCCTCATAGTGGCTGACTCGATGATAGTAAAAAATGACCTGGATTTTTTTGTATGTGCCAGCCGCCGTCGGCTCAGAGTACTTATTTCCTCATAGTGGCTGACTCGATGATAGTGGATCTTGGATTTTTTGTACGTGCCAGCCGGGCTGTATCAAGTCGAGCGACTGACGGGAATGGGCTGAGTCGCACCATTGCGCATGCAGAACTGCGTGCAGTCGCAAAGACACTGTTGTGGTGGGTGCGGCCTTCAAAATCGATCAGAATCAATGACGTTCTGAAATCTATTACATAATGATATCCAGCCACCGGGGCTGAAAGTGGCTGACTCAGTCAGAAAATCACGAACTGTCCGCCACCTTCCCTCTGCTCTTAAATACGACGTCCAACGATGGACCATTCTCAGCAGCCAACGCTATCTGCTATCCCTCCCTACCTCCTCCCTACACGTGCTGTCCCTCAAACA
Organism: Flammula alnicola; assembly: GCA_015499995.1. Taxonomy (NCBI): domain Eukaryota; kingdom Fungi; phylum Basidiomycota; class Agaricomycetes; order Agaricales; family Strophariaceae; genus Flammula; species Flammula alnicola. The sequence goes on along the minus strand of JADNRV010000024.1, from coordinate 88,662 downwards.
CACCTTGTCACTGTTTCTAATATGTCGTATGCAATTTCCGTGGTCTTGCTGAATAATCACTGATGGCCCTTGGTTCTGCACAGCCTTGAACAAACCAACTCCGAAAACGACCGTGGCAGTCCCATGTCTGGACTCAGATGGCATCTAACAGGGTATGTTAGCCTCCTTTCCACATGCATTGGTTGATATTGACATCCCATGTCATATTTTCAGGAATCCCGGCCCTCACAATTAGGGAACTGCACGGGTATTCTGCGGGTTTCGCGGGTTTTTTAATGTCTAGCACGTAGTATTTGTCAATACGAATTTTTTGCAATTTTTTTTATGCAAAACGGTTAAAAACTGACCAAGTTATGTATTTTTTAAGTTTGGTACTCAAAGGTTCGAAATTGATGTCACACGGGCCACGGGTAAGCGTCACGGGTGTCACAAATACCCGTGACGCTTACCCGTGGCCCGTGTGACATCAATTTCGAACCTTTGAGTACCAAACTTAAAAAATACATAACTTGGTCAGTTTTTAACCGTTTTGCATAAAAAAAATTGCAAAAAATTTGTATTGACAAATACTACGTGCTAGACATTAAAAAACCCACGAAACCCGCAGAATACCCGTGCAGTTCCCTACTCACAATCCCCCCCAAGCCGCAGCCCTATCACCCGCAACAACTCCCCAAACTCTCAATCCTCAAAAGGGGACATCAGTATGTTCATGTATTCACATTTGCAATGTGTCTTCTGACCCTTCAAACCCAGACTCTCGTGTTATGATGGTTGAACAGCATGATGCAGAACGCGCATTAGAGGTAATGAAGTTGGGGGAGAACGTGGCAACCCTGGCGGACGATATGGCAGCGATGAAGAAAGAGATGGCAGCGATGAAGAAAGAGATGGTGGAAGTAAAGGAACTTCTCCAAAGTATACTTGCTCGTCAGTGTCTCATAATTGCCATCACAATTGCAGTAGCTCATTTCCATCCATTGCTATTGTCTAGATCTGAATGTCCAAAAGTCAGGGAATCACTAATCCCTGACTTGGCTTACAGTTTGCCTCTGTCTCACACTCTAGCACATCATCATCTGGCTCCATTCATCTGCATCTCCATTCATTTATCTCCCTAGATGTTCTCACTTAATCCACTCTTGTAATGTACCCTTACAATGTTTCTAAATATATTGCACACAATGATTTTTATAAATTAAACATTTAGATGACCAGTTGGCAGTGCTTAAAGTCATTAGTTACGTGTGTACGTGCTCTTGTGCTCGATGACACCCAAGTCCGCAAAGCAGATAGAAATTCAACTTTTGTCCTTCAAGTCCTGAGCCAGGGTCATGACTCTATGGACATGGTCACATCATCATCATCGTCATCTCCCTCCTCGCCGCCCTCGTCGTCCACATATCCAGGATCAGCATCCTCCATGACCCCAGCTAGACTAGCGCCACGGTCATATCCATTCAAGATGTCCGTCCGCAGGTTAATGCTACCATCCACGACGACACCCACGTCGTCCCAGCCCGCAGGCAGTCCGCTCTGAAAGAACCTCCGTTTCGTCCCTCTGGCACTGGGCGCAGCACCATAGTCGTAATGTTCAAACCCGTTTTCCTGTATTGGTATGTCGTAGTATTTCCCTGTAACGATGCTCATCCGTTTCCGCTCTGCGGCAGAGGTATAAAGTTGGACACTGGGGTATCGTCGAATTGCACGCGAGACAGAGGAGGCGCGATATGGCGTTCGGCGCCAGGTGGACGAGGACCCGTCGGTGTCGGAGGAATCCGACTCTTCCGAGTCAACAGTCGATTCGGTGTCTTGGAGGTTGTACACGTGTCTAGAATGCTCTGTCATGGAAATAAATAAAAAGACAATTCGAATAGAGAAAATTTTACTGACGAGCGAGTCTGTCATCCAGTTCATCTCGCCCTTCCTCTTCGTCTTTCCCGAATCCGAGATGTTCTCCGACGCTTGTCTTGGGCACATCCTGCATTTGTACTGAGGGCGGGCCCTGCAGCTGCTGCAATTGTTCCAAGGCAACTTCTCTTCGAAAGCAAGGGAAATGAGAACACAACACGAACAGAATAACGAGAACACCAACCTGACACTATCCAGAGACCCCTCCTTCACATTCATGTCTTCCATATTGTTCTCCGGTACCTCGAGCCTATACGTTGGGCCAAACCACTCAAAGTATTCATTCCACGGTAAATTTAGGTCAATCTCATTCTCTATCCCCAGTGCGCATGCCGTCTCATATGTCCAAGCACGAGCGACGTTCTTCACGGTATAGCCACCGCCTCCAAGCAGAATAAGTGGTACGTTGAATTTCCGTAGGAACTGTACGCAATGTGCATGACCTTTCATCGACAGGTTGAGGCATCCCAATTTATCGCCTGCGAGAGAATCAGCCCCACATTGGAGCACTACGGCAGACGGCCTGAAGACATCGAGGATCCTCGTAATGACCGGGTCGAATACACTTCTGAATGTCTCGTCGGAGATTCCATCCTTGAACGGCACGTTTACGGCATAGCCTTTGCCTTTCCCAGTGCCCCTGTCGTCTTGTGTACCCGTCCCAGGAAAGAATTCCCCGAACTTGTGAAAGCTGCACGTCATGACGCGGTCTGTCGTGTAGAAGGCCTCCTCGACTCCGTCACCATGGTGGCAGTCGATGTCGATGTACAGAACCCGGGGATACGTTCGCAAGAGTTCGAGGATGCCGAGAACAATGTCATTGATATAGCAGAACCCTGCAGCTTCGCGTTTTTTGGCGTGATGAAGTCCTCCTGCCCAGTTGATTGCTATATCGGCTGCTCCAGAGGCTATTCGCTGCGATGCACCTTCAGAGAACATTAGTGTCGAACTGAGGATGTGTGATAAGTATACTTACTAACGGATCCTCCTGCGGAAATTGAACAAAACTCGAACACTCCTTCGAATGCAGGGTTGTCGTCTCCGACGAGAACTAGTTAGGGATGAACATCAGAAATTCTGTCTGGGATGTTTCAAAAAGAGATATGATATCGAGAAATATTTTCCATTCTCCAGGGTAGGGCGAAATTGGAACGAAGAGTACAAAGAAACTCACAGAGCCTGAGCCAAAGAAGAGCGAAACGTACATCTTGACCTTTGATAACTCATTTTCTCCACCGTCTCCGGTGTCACGCTATGCAGAAAGTGGATGTATTCGTCGGTGTGAAACGCAGTCATGTCTTTCGGACTCGCGCGTCTTGGCCTCTGTTCGAAACAGTAGTATGCGAGTAAGCTTCTCTGAATTGCAACAAGTGGTGAGATCTCACCAGAACGTGCATTTTATCCAACATCCCATAAGCAGTTGCTAGTTCATGCGTGATACGCATCCTGTGGGGCTTCATGAGATGGCCAAGACCGTAGGTGTATGCCCCAACATCCGCTGTCGCGTCCGAGTTAGCTTTGAGCATAAACTGAAGCCTCATAAAGAACACGAACGATCATAGTAATACGCGACTCTACGCTTCGACATAAGGAATCCGATAGCTGTTTTACGATCCCCGGGCTGGTCTGAAAACAAGTAAATGGAGAAGATCCTTCGGATTGCGAGCAACAGGGAGCAAAACGTTTGGGGAAATTTCAAATCACACTGGCATCAGATGAGTTGGGGTTGTGGGAAGATTATATGGCCTGTCAATGTCGTGGCTGTGCAACGACAATTATAACATTGAGCGCCCTGGCGAGTGGCGCCAGCTTTGGGATCCGGGGTTGCATGGGTTGCACTGGCCATGGGTGGTCGCTGATCTGGTCCTGGTCGGTGCAGATGGATTCCAACAGCGACAAATTATTCAGACTCCGCCACGCCCGAAAGGAAATAAATACCAATAACAGTCATGACATCATAACTATCCAACCTTGTTTCTAAACCACCATGTCTAGAACCCTTCAGCAGTTTTCATTGCCCCTCCCGTCGCAAGCTCCTTTCGGCGATTATCCTCATAGCATCTCCCAAGATTCATGTACAACTGCCTTCAATAATGGCGTGGATGAGAGAGACCGTTTTCAGGACTCGAAGATGCCTCTGTGTATTATTTGTGGACGTTCGGGTCCCCTAGAGCATGCTTATATTGTTCCTAAGGAGGAAGACGAGACTGTGCGTTTATATCCTTGTACTTACATGAGATGACTAGGAAGCTAATCTGCCAGAAGTGGGAGAAGCTTCGCCGACGGGGATATTTTCCGAAATACGCAAAATCTGCCCTTCACGAGCCGCGCAACAGCATAACTTTGTGTAAAAATCATCATTCAGACTTTAACGACCTTTATTGTTTCATTCGCTTCATCCCAGAGGTATGTATCCTCATTATGAATTTTGCATATATGCGCCCCCCTTTCTCATGCGCAATCCCATTCCAGATTCGCAAGTTTGTATTTATCGATTTCAGCAGATTTGGAGGCCGCCCCAACGACAAGTATCACGGGAAGGCTGCTCTTCTGGATATTGACCATCGTTTATGCCCTTTTCCGAACATTTTTCTCGTTCACGAGATGAGAGTTCGTGGTTGCTGGCCTTTCCTAACAGATCGCGATATCTCTCAAGATCCTGAGTTCCCAAACTGGCGAGGACCCTTGGCCAGCAACGTTGAAGATAGCACAACTAGGACTAGTATTATTCCTGCTTTTGTTGCTATGACTGCAGGGACATCTGGCAGTGGCGTCGAAGGGCGTGATCCATCTGGTCCGGCAGCTGAACAGACAGGAAATAGTGGAACTATTCGACTCACCCTCGACGATTCTACGATTCAGGAGATTGTCACAGCTTCTCGAGAGTTGCCATCTTGGAAGGCCTGCGAACTTGAAGGAACATCTTGGGAAGGCACTGCAGATGAGAACGTAACGAAGTACAGAGAAATAACGGACATTTGATAACACGGGGCTTCATAATTACATACGCATTTGTCCTTTCATGCCAATCCGACGACCTTTCACTGCCAATTGGTTATTGATTAATGTCGCATGCGACACTTCAAGCCATTGTCTACTTCGTCCATTGCTCGACGCGCTGAAGGTCCGGTAGCGTCGGCAACAGTGTCTAAGGCAGCAATCCTGTGGTCTCTGGGTAAAACTACACATGCTGCATAACAAGAAGTCTGTCGAAGTTGCTCGCTCCCATCTATTTGATTTTGCGCGACCTGGGCAGAGACTCCGCCGAGATAACATCTGCCATCAGGTATTCTCCTGCTGCGCATATACCAGCCGACCAGAGGAGTAGGAGCGACGTTATACAGAAGAAGCTGATGGACTGGCCGATTTCTAACCAAGAGCCGGTATCCTGCACTTTGTAAAAGAAAGTGAGGGTCATCCCTGAAGTAACAATAAGTGGGGGGTATGCGAACATGACAGGATGGTCGGCATACCATCAGTAAGTGTCAGTGCCACGAGGAGCAGGGAAAAAGGCGGCAGGTTTAATGCGTCGTTGAGTACCGCAAAAGCGACCGATAGCATGATATACGGCGCCACGATTTTAAATACCTAGAGTTACGTGGGCTACGTGAGCAAATTGTCATACGCATATATTTTCAAAACTTACCAGGAGAGTAGACATGTAGAACGGATTAAATATGGGTATCAGTCGATAAACAGGTGCGAGATAAAATGACCTAGAGAGACCGTCATTACAAAAATTCGGGCATCCGGACCGAAGCACATACGATATCGATGCAACGCTGAATCCAACAATGAGTACAACGAATTAGAAACACGAAGACCTGAAACAACGTACTTTCCAGTCCCGAAAAAGCCAACCTGAACAAAGAATAAGAAAAACAACGCAATCCGCAGGTCGTCCACCTTAAACTTGTAGACCACAGACTGCAAAAGATCCCACTTTACGGCTCCATTTTCTTTCGGAGAGTGGGGCGTCGTCGGGTTGTGCGATGCAGGAGGACGTACAAGGCGCTCGACTTGGATCCAGGCAATCAAGGTGACCGAGTACGCGACGAAGAAGAGACCTTCGACGCTGATCGACAGTATCACAAAACAAGGGCCAAAGCCAAAGAAGTACATCAGAATCTTCGAGTATTTGGTGTGCACATCGCTTCTAAAGACGAAAGGGAGGGCTGAAGAAACGACTGTTCCAAAATTTATAAGTATACCAGACGAAATTGTATTTCAAGCAAAACGCATACCGAGGACTACCCAACCGGTCCATTGATTCAAGGCTGGAAGACCTTGTTTTGCTTGGAGATTGCGGACTGAGGAAGATGTAATAAGCATCGTTATACAAACGAAAGCAGCCTATGCATTGCGTTAGACAACGTTCTTGATGACGAAACCGGACGTAAGAAAAAAATACCTGGACAAGAAAAAGGATGGACAGCATTCTGTGCTTCCGCTCATACTTGACATCTTTCAGAACACACAAAGCGCCAATTAGTCCAGTCAACAGAATTGCGAAGCCTCCTATCATGCTGAATATCACACATTCTTTTCAGTTTCGTGTCAAGAGGATGAGCTTGAGAACTTACATCGTCGTAAGATTCTCCTCTTATCAACGGAGAGCAAAGGAAAGATGGCAGTTGTCAGACACGACGAGGCCCAAAAAGCGACCATCCACGGATTCTTCAGGCATGTGCCTTTGCTCCAGAAAAGAGGCCAGACCACACCAATCAGCACAAAACCGATGCTCCAGATCGACCGATGAGTGTAACCAGCCTGAAGAGGGGAGATCATCATCAGTCGGCAAACTAATGAAAGAGAAGAACACATACCACCATGCCCAGCAAAGCTCCGACCACCATCGTACCTTTGATCACGATATGGGTGTAGGAAGGCGTATATGCATTGGCTCGAAGACGAAACTTGGCGTAAGCCATGACTTGAGCCAAGAACTGCTCCCAAAAGTAGCACGGAAAAGCAATATACACATAGAAGCTCCAGGGCGCCTTTTGCACAGCAAATGACACCCAAAAAGCGACCAATATTATCCAGCTGCATATTGTGACGCTGGAGATTGTTGTAGGGGTTCCATGAGCACTGTAGATGATGTCGAGTGGACGTAGGATATGCAGAGATGCATACGCCGCCCATCCAAGGTATGCAGCAGTGACGAAGCCTCTTATTAAGAAGCGGTCGTACGTCTGAAGGTAGTGAAGACCTTTCAGACTCTGTTGAATAAGCTCCGACGACGCTTGGCGGGAAGAATCCCATTTCTGTTCGGCGATCAGCCTTTCGATTGCTATAATTTCCGGAGCTTCATCCGTGGTGGAGACGTCTGTTAATGGTCTGAATGGGGTATAAAATAGGGTATGCTTTTGCTTGAGTTCTGGGACGGCAATAAAATTTCAATGACACAGATAACAGAAAAGAAAAAGAAATGCACCATGTTTGACTCTATATTGCTCTAGAATGACCTATAGATTAACTTAAAATCAGCCCAGGCACAACTTAACTAGAATTGAACATTCTGACCTTCGCATTAACGAAGGCAGCTTGCGCCAACGCCTCTCCTCCATGGCTCGGATTAAGGTAACCAGGTAATGTTGGATCTACGTCAGGTAGCACCCCGACGGAGTTCACAGGCCAGGCAGATCCGATAGCGCCGCCATGAGAGAGGCAATATCCGCCTGCTCGACGTCTCGTCGGAATAGATGGCTGAGTTGCCAGGATTCAGAGTAAGCATCATGAGACGAAGGTATACTATCTCGCAGAGGTCCACGAACACCACTACCCCAAGCAATGAGAGGCGTCCTGGTATTGTCTGGATCTATAGGTTGGACAGAAAGTTAGGTCTAAATCTAAACATGCAGAAACAGGGTACTCACGTCCATCACCGTGGTTCCCAATAGCCGACATCCCATGATCCGCAGTGAAAATAAAACTGGTATCGTTGTCGTCGTAGAAAGCGGACATAAGCTCCTCGGTCTCGCGAACAATATTATCGACAACTTGGATGTTTTCCATATATTCCTATAGTCAACCCTCAGTCATTGAGCTTTAGACGTGCAAATAAATATCACCTTGGAATGCGGGCGGTACGAGTGTCCAGTGGTGTCCAGTCCAAGTAGGTGGAGAAAGAACACAACTTTGTCAGAATGAAGTTCCGCGGCTAACGCTGGGTTCGTCGTGGCGTTGTTGAAGAGTGTCTTCAGGTGGTCTAACACCCACACATCCAGGGCGGTGGCGTCTGAATTTTTTTTATAGCTGAAGTACAGGAAAGGGAAGATGTGTACACACCTTTAGTAAAGTCCTCTTCATCTTCGTTGTAACACCATGTTTAACCTTTCCGGGTGTTGCTCCTTTCGAGAACATGGGCAAAATATCAGGCGACCCAAATGAAAAGGTCGTTCTGGATTGATTAAATACGGAGTCAAAGTTGACCTTGATCCTTGCATTAGTCTTGAGAAGGTCTCTAATTTTTTAATCTCACTCACCGGATTCGTTTTCCAGCCCTTCAGAATTCCCATCCAAGATCAGCCAACACTGTTCAACTCACAAACATCCAATGAATTCCCAATACCTTCGTGACAGCGGAGACATCCTCGTACATGCCACCTGAACAGATGGTGAAGGTCAGCTAGATCCTTGGAAAACGCTTAAGTATGACCCACCAATAATGGCAACGTGGCCTGGCCTGCTTTCCGTCGGTACTCTTGTATGAGAAATTCCAAACGCGCCCCGCGTTTCTACAATAGACCTTAGGTGTGGAGCGACGATTTCCGGCGAGCCAGGAATCTCTGGAAACGCGTTGACTGAGAAAAGTAGATCGGCACGGAGTCCGTCACCTATGGACGAGCACAAGTTAGGCGCTAGAGTCAATGCCAGCACGAAACAAAACATACCAATGATTAGAACGAGTCGCTTCGCTGGAGAGCCTGTGTCTCGAGCGCCATAGCTCTTCATGCCATGTACGACCGGGCTGGTAAAGTAGCAGTCGAACACGGAACCGATGTAGATGAGGTGGAAGGCAAGTCCGATGAGTAGAAGTTTAGAAACATTGTAGTGCGTCGTAGAACGCGCTTCCGGCATTGTCTGTGCCATCTTATGCAGGGTATCGAGGATCTAAACCATGGTGGTAACGTAGTTATACAAAGGGCGTCGTGGTGGTAAGAGCGAAAGAGCGAAGTGGCTGTGGCCATTCCCATCACTGGCGCTATATAGCTGGGGCCAACTGTGAACACGAAATTTCAATCCACAATTAATATAAATTATTAAATAAATCTATTCAAGTTACAAAGATCGTTCCTTACAACCAACCTACTCTACATACATCTTACCTGTTTCATGAATCCCCAACGACGTCCGCACCAGGAAGTAACCACCTAAACGTGACGCTCATACGAACTTCACGGTCGATCCAAGAGCCATCGCCGCTTGTATCATCCGACGAGCTCGACACGAAATCCCTCGTCTTCTTCTCGATGCCATGGGTCCATCCATACCGTGCATCCTCGGTCAAAACAATGACACTCCTCTCCGGAAGATACACGTCCCACCGCTTCTTCGTGTCTTCATCACCCGAACGGGCGCAGACCGTGACCTCCTCCACCTTCTCGAACCGCATAACGGAGCCGCTGGAGAAGCTAACCCCAACGATACCGTCCCCGTAACGGCCAAGAAGATCGACGTGGGGCGTTATGCCCTCCCCTGGCCGGTAGAGATTTATGATCGCCTGCCGCGCTCTCGTAGGCACAGCAGGGAAGAGGAGCGCATGCGTATCGGGGGGAATGACGGGCTGAAGAAGCGAAGATAGCGTATCGAGGAGGTCGAGTAAAATCCGAGGGAGGCCCGTCGAAGTTGAGTTGGAAGCGGACGTTGAAGGGTCAAACCGTGAAAAGAGCATTACTTGATTATCCAATGGTGACACAAAGTAGGTCTTCATGCAAAAGGCCACCACAGAATCCGCGATTTCCTGCGGAAGGAGCATAGACGAGTCGAAAAATAGTCCGGGTATAGGTGGTCCTATCCTTAGTGCAGGGGTATCATCCTCAAGAGATGTCGGTATAGAATTGTCGTGGGTATCGTTGGTATCGTCGAACAGTGAGTCGATATCAGATGCAGAGAAGAGTGAATTAGGTGAAGGTTCCTTTGTATCCAATCCAGAATTCAAAGACGAAGAGGGAATAATGATCCGGAGAAACTTAGGCCTCTTAGAGACAGGCGCTATTTCACTGTCTTTCGTATATCCCAGAGCCGGCTCTTCCGAAGGACTCCTCTTCCGTTTGAGCTGGGCACTCTTTGGGTTCAACGCCACAGGACGAAGTACAGTTGGTGAGCTGGCGCGCCTTCACTATTGGTCTTCAAAAGATCAAAGCAACACGGCAACAAAAGCTCACCAAGACATGGGGAAGATACGAGTAGCTTGGACCTGGCAGAACCTGGTCCCTTCGCTCAAGAAGACTGGGTCGAGTCCAGTGGTGACAGTTGGCACTGAGGTGGCAAAGATCAACCCAAGATCAACCTGAGGTTCGGAGGTTTGCTTGACCACAGCCTCAATTATTGCAGATTAGATTAGATAAAACGCGGATCCGCACCGTCATCCGAAATAGCCGGTTCCGCTATTTCGCAAAGCCGAGGACATTTCAAATATTAAATATCCACACTCTTTTGTACCCCAACATCTCCCCCTCCCCTGTACACTATACCTATACCCCACAACGACGCCATAACAGACATTAGCAATGGCCCACTCTGTATTTGACGATGAAGCAATTCTTGACATCTCTCACATCGCTGGAAACGCTGCGGACGAGGTCAAGCAGACCCTTGGCGACCCGGTCTTCCTGAACCGGCGTCCAGACGGGGTTCGGTCGCCCATGTTTGGGGAGAGCATTCAGCGGCGGATGAAGGTCACTGAAATCTCCATCAACAAGAAGGCAGAGGAGGAGAGGAAGCTGGAGGCGCGACTGGTGATTGAACTCGACGTTGCCGAAGGTGCGTCCGTTGCGACGTTCGACCCGTTTTCGTTCGACGTACAGTAATACTTGTCATCTGACTATATAGATATGTTGAATGGTGGCGGGAACATTCACGGTGGATGTTCAGCTTTCCTTGTGGATTTGTGAATAAGTCCAGTGAACCCGGGGCATAATTAGCTTGGTCCAACTCATAATTTTTTTCGACACCAGATGCTCGTCTCTTGCGCTCATGGCTCTCAGCATGGCTACCACAGGAGACCTATACCCGAGTGTTTCTCAATCACTCAACATTGTATACCATTCTCCTGCCCAACTGTGAGTTATACGACCTTCCAGCTTTGTCCGAGACTTATTCTTCATCAATTCGTACTTAGGGGCGACAAATTACGCGTGGTGAACACCACACTCACCCTTGGAGCGCGGGCACACTCTGCAAGGACAGAAGTAAGCGTTATCCATCCTCAAGGAATCGATGAATAATCGAATAACCTGCCCCAAAGATCTGGAACGAGACACATCACCGGCTCGTAGTATCGGGGACGCATGTGAAGATGATGCCCTCAATGCCCAAGTCGAATCTTTAGGCAGTACCTGAATTTTATTAGACTAATGTAAGTCAAGTACTCCCTCCTTCGTAATTATGCTTTATTGAAAACTCGACACTTTCCCTTGGCAGACGTGATGCTACACTGATTAATGTACTACATGAAAGTCATTTAAACATCTTCATCGAGGAAATCATTCGATAAACTCCGAATACGGAGGATGGCCTGAATTAAAAAGACTAGATCCAACTGGAAGCGAGCGAGCACTCTCGGATCAACGACGACGTGCAAGATTACTACTAGGCCTCGAGGTTGAGCTTAAAGGGTTGGTTGGCACCTATGAAAGCATCGTAAACAGCCTGCATGAACTGCTTCGAGCTCGTGGAAGTACTCAGGTGATTACCGATGAAATCCACACAGAAACGACTATGCGCCCGCGGATAGATAGTCATTTTTCCGCCCAAGCTCGGATACGAACTCTTGGGTGCGGGGGGCTTGATCCTCGAGATCATCTCCATAAAGAATGTCAGGACCTTCTTATCAGGGTATCCACTTCTTTCTCTGTGTCGGGATCGTCGCGAATCTTTCAAGGTGACTATCTTTCAATATTAAATCTGCTATCTGCAAACAGACATACGTGTATTGCTGGGCGTTGTGAGAGTTTAGTGTCGCACTAGCTCTCAGCATGGCCACCACTGCAGGCGTATACCCGAGTGTGTTCCCAGTCGAGGATTAGACCAGATCCAACAAACAGACTGTCTTCTTTCTGGAATCAAAGAAGACATTATCCACCGAGGTAATAACGCGCCTCGTCACACTCAGGCCACCCCTCCGCCTCAATACACACCCCAAACGCCTCCCTCAGGGTGCGATGATCATACAGCTCCAGCTTCCTTCGAGTCGCCTTATCACCAAGAATCCCGTATTCTGTTTCTGAACCTGAACATGGACGAATAAGACGGGCCTCGCAGTGCCCACTGCTGCATAATAGCCACCAATGCACGACTCAGGCACTCCGTCAGCGGCTCCTTCCTGACGATGGCATGGTGGCGAAGTGCGGCTCGATGAAGGGCGCGTTTCATGAGGAGCATGTATTTCCCCGTGCTAGACGCGAAGTCGTATATTTCGTCTTCTTGTCGTTAAAGTTCAAGTGCAAGGTTCAAGTTGGAAGAATTCACTGCCAAGTCAAATCGATGATCGAATACATGACGGCATCGAGCTCTTGGTTTTGGGGTTTGCGTACGCGTATTTTTGGTGTATCGGAGGGCGAAGTAGAGGACGATGTAGAGGAAAGATTTGAGGTCGTCTTTCACTTGGGCCGTGTTGCTGTGGTGGTGGTGGTGGTGGTGGTGGAGGGGCTTGGGGGGTGAGGCTCGGAGTAGGTGGGCGTGGGATGCGAATTGCCAGTACCCTTAAAGAAAGGAATTTAACGCAAAGAAATTGCTGAATGAGAACCCAAAAGGACAATCCTCACACAGGGTCTTTTCAGTTGAATATCCGGACCTGCGGACGACTCAAAATCCTCTGCGCAGAGGTCAAAGTTATACAACACCCCGCGTCCTCCGAATTCGTCGTCCATCCCATCATTTATATCTCCATGTAGGATACTGCATTTCTCCAACGCGCCTTGATGGGCTACATAGGTATTCGAATTCAAATCATTGACAAGGAGGGTATGGATTACGCACCAACGAAAGCATCATAAACAGCCTGCATGAAGGATTTCGGGTTCTTGAACGTGCGCAGATGGTGTCCTACAAAATCCGCACCGAAGCGAGTTGCATGCGCTTGCCGCGGTTGACAGAGTGTTACGTTCTGGTTTGAGGTAAATTGAAGGATGCCAGTCTACGACCGACTTCTGGCGCTACCATTGCGCATGCGCCGGGAGTCGACGTGGCTGATGCTTTATCGTCAATCGTGTCTGGTTAGAAGTAATGGATTAGCATGACCATGACGAACGAAATGTCAAAATAAAATTCAAGTGACATGTCTTCCTTAAGAGGGTTGAGTGACGTCGAGTGATTTGATTCTCCGGGTGTGTGTGGAATTGACGGTCAGCTTGTGCCGGGTCCTAACGACCATACTCTCTTTATTTATCACCAATCAACAAACCAACTCCCTCCTTCTCCACTATGGCGTCCTCAGCCATCCCTCGACCACCGACCAATAACGACCCACTCCCTCTGCCCCTCCCCCTCCTCCGCCTCCTAACCCTAACCGCCTCCCTCTCCCTCTTCACCCTCCTCCCCAGCGCCAACGCCTACACATGGGCCTTTCAAAACACCCCGCAGCAGTGCGGCAACCTCACGGTGTCGATATCCAACTCGGGCGGCGGACCAGGCTCGCCGCCCTACCGCATCCTCATCATCCCGTTCGGCCCCAGCCCGCTCGCCAACAACATCGAGGCGAGGAAGATTATGGATATTCCGTTCATGGGAATGACAAGCAGGTGCAGTTCCAGCTCAAGTATCCGGAGAATCGCAGTTCGTGGCGGTGGTAAGTTTTCGACTTGATTCTGTTTTACTTTTTTTCTTTCTTTTATTTTTTCTTGTTCCGCGTCGCCTTTTTCTTTTCTTTTTGGGAGGGTGCTTGCAGCCATGGTTGCTTTTGATCCCTTTAGGCAACATACACCGTGTTCAACGATCGGTACACGTTCTGCCCCGCAAACAACATGACCTCCGATTCCTACGCTATAGGCCTGTCCTTGTCCTCTTCTACTCGCACCGGCACCACTGCGCACCACACCCACAATCATACGGACTCTCCCACTCTCCGACATCATATCATATACAACATCGTATCGCTATCGCATGCATGTGTGCCGTCACTTCCATTCCTTCCTCCCACCTTCGTTGTGGAGCCTCTACATACGCCACCGTCAAATCTCCACCGCGCTTCCATCTCCACTTGCCCGCATCCCTCTGCTCCTCCATCCCTCCGCGTTGATCGTAGTATCACTCCACACGCACTAGAGTCGCCGCTAGAAGAATCCACTCCATCTTCGGCCATGACTAGCCCTACGCTACGGCCCGACGACGGACGATGGGTGATAAATGCAATGGAGTGATATGCGGACCTACTGCGCGATACGGTATGGATATGGGCATGGCATGGCGGGTGGATGGCATGTGCGAACGAACGGAGCGCGGAGAATTGTCGTGCGTGACCAGGAGCGTACCTCCTTCCTATCTATCTATCTCTCACACCGGCTCACACCGGCTTTGGATATGCGTGTCATGCATGGAGGACTGGCTGGGCTCGACCTTGGCCTGCCATCCTGACCTGGTGGTGGACACTTGGACAGATACCCTGGGTTAGGAGTGGACACGGACACACGGACACGGACACAAGACTCGCACTGCGGCGTGGAGTACCCGTATCCGTCTGCGCGTTTCGGGATGGGTGATTGTTCTTCTAGTCCCTATCCCGACTGCGGGCGTTCACACCGACTACCTATTTATCCCGCACCATCGCGTATTATCGCGTACCGAGCACTGGACACCACCACCCGCCACGCCGCCCGCCCAATGCTGAATGCCCGCCGAACGAACCGAACGCTGACCAGCAAGCCCCTATGTATTAGCCGTCATCGCCTACCCTGCGTTTGTTTGTCGGCACACGACGACGATGACTGGAGGACATAACGTTATCGGGCTAAATATAACGACGACTACTGCGGTTCTCGTGATGCAAGATCGACATCCTTCGTTGCGTTGTGGGGGCTGTGGGGGTATTTTTGGGTTGGGCGTGGGTTCGGGATGGGTCTGGGGTGGGTTTGGATGTTCAGTGGTGTGGATGGGTTGATGGGAGGGTTGGGTGGTGTGGATAGGTCGGGGTAGACGCTTGTTCGATAACCCTGGTGCACATGCGGACGCCTTCGATTCCTGGCGCTGCTGCTGCGCATCTGTCGTTGCCTTGTGGTTTGGTTGTTCTGGTGGCAGCCATCTGTCCATCTACGCATCTATTCATGCCGACAAAGGATCTTCCATTTTCACGGTGGCGCGAGGGTGTTCGAACTGATTCGGGAGTTGGAGAGATGGGTGTGGGTGTTGGGTGCGTTTTGGGGGTTCTTTGGAGGTGGAGGAGTTTGGCTTGTGTTGGCGTTGGCGGTGGCGTTTGCGGTTCATGGTCGACTGGATGGAGGAGGGCAAATGACGTCATTTACATTGCGACCCTTGCCTTTCAGCTTGGACGCCGACCCTTTGGATTCGGGACCCTCTCTGCGATCCTTGTGATTCTTCGATGAGGATTGGCGGGAAGCCCGGCGGCATCGTCGGTTCTTTGATCGAGGAAGAGGTTATTGACGATATTGATGACACGAATCTGTGTACTGACCACCGTCTATCGCGCATCTTTCCTGCAACTGCTTGATCCATTTCGCTCAGCGGACATTCGTCTGGCCGCGCAGCTCTACATCCGTCCTGGGTTCTTCCGACGACTCAATTTTGTGTGGCTAGGTGCTTATATGTGGTTGTAGCGGGCCGATCTTCGTTTCTGATCTTCTTCTCGCTTCCTCACTTTTTAATATTCGTTCGTTTCCCTTGTTCTTGTTCGCTCTTTCACCCTTCGAATCGTGTCAACGAGCCAATGCTGACGACCCTCTTCCTCTGATAGGTCAGCGACGCGACAGGGTTCGGGTCAGGCGGGACGAGCGTCGCAGCGCAGGTGACGTCGTCGTCAGATGCATCATGTTTCAACGCGAGCGCCTCGGTGTCGCCGCTGTTCGTGTTCTCGATCGAGCCGCCCAATCAGATCGTGCAATGCACGGACACGCGGATATGGTGGGATAACTCGACGGTACAAGGGTGCGTTGGCTTTTCTGCGTCCTACTCCTCTCTCCGCGTCTCTGTCTGTCCCTCTTCCTCTCCGACACCAACTAACCATTTCATCGTGCGCATGTGTGTAGGATACCCAACTTTCTCGGTATCATACCCGGCGGGCAGTCCTTCGCCATCCCAGAGACTAGCATCACCAACGTCGCGTCGCAAGGCACAGGGTTCACGTGGAAGCCGTCGCTGAGAGGCGGCACGACGCTCATCCTCGTCGGCGGCGACAGTCGCGGCAACGGTACGGCAGGCAGCTCGTTGAACGTCGTCTCCTCGGGGATCTCGAACGATGGCAGTTGTTTGTCGAACAGCAGCCCGAGCTCGACGCCGGGGAGTCCGGCGGGTGGGAGTTATCCGACTGGGACGAGTGGAGCGTGAGTTTTTATCGTTGGATGCCATGTAGAATCTCGGCAACTGAATTTTGTTATTGTAATCATCAGTAGCACCGGGTCTGGAGGGTCGAGCGCGAGCGTCGGCGGCATCGTAGGCGGCGTCCTAGGCGGTCTGGCGTTCCTCATCGCAGCTATCCTCCTCTTCTGGTTCTTTCGCCGGCGGCAGAGGACACAGAAGCGCCTCAAGGAACGGCCCATGGATCTGCTCAACGCGGAGGACGACGACGACGAGAGCCCGCCTGCTGCAGGCAGCGCGACGCGGCGGAACGAGCTGCCGCAGTATTACCAGCCCGAGCCGTTCATGGTGCCCGACCCGACGCTGGAGGGCAGCTCCGTCGCAGGCACGAATACGGGCACGGACGACGTGGAGGGCCGGCGGCCGATGAGCGGCGCGACGTCGAGCTTCTACACGCGGGCGACGACGCCGGATACGTCGTATGGGTATGGCGCGGGGCTGGCGAGTCCTGCTGGGGGCTCGAGTGCGGGTGGTGCGGGTGGGGAGAGGAGGAAGGGCGGCGCGCCGAGGCCGATGAGGGCTGTTAATATTATACAGCATGATGATGCGGGCCCGAGTCCGGCGTTGCCCAAGGAGGAGGAGCCGGAGACGATTGAGCTGCCGCCTGCGTATACGGCTGTTGGAAGGCCGATGGGGGTGCGGGTGAGGATGCTGGTGCGGGTGCGGGTGCTGGTGCGGAGACAGCGGCTTGAGGTTGAGCGTTGTTTGGATGGAAGGGTAGATTGGGTTAGAGGATGGGGCTCGAGGCCTTTTCTTTTATCACGTTTTGCGTGCGTTTATTTTCTCTGGCGGACTATATGCATCTTATCTCCCTTTCATATTGATAGGACTCTCTTCATTCTTTATTTTTGGCGTTGCAGTTACAGCCTACACTCTTCATCCCATGCCGGCCTTCGCCTTCGTTCCTTGTCTTTCGCTTGCATTTCCACATTTTATTTTCTAGCATTACAGTACGTTACCTTACAACCCTTACTTATGTCGTTCCTTCTTTCTTTTCGCCTTTTAGCCCCACCTCGCCCTCATTGCCTCCTCACCATCGCGTCAGGCATCCTCGCCACCATATCCCACCACCACCCACATACGCATACTGTAATTGCCCACCACTAGGATCCGCCACTAGTTCTCATCCCTCGCCCGCTTACGAACCTCGCCCACGAGCCACGACGAAATTTGAATCAGATTCTAAAAATCTCACAATTGCGCCTCTTCATGCCGTTCCATTGCGAATGTATTGCGCAATTTTTTCGCCTTCGAAACTATCACCCAAAGGAACAGTCAAGTATTTTTTTCTTCCATCAAAGCTACCGTGTTTGATTTGCATCTTACTATCACTACCTTCGTACTGCACGTCGGTTAGTACAACCGTCACGTACATGCACGCACATATCCTTTCACTGCATACTCGAGTAATGTATGTATATCCATCCATCCACTTTTTTTTCGTTTGTCTGTTGATATATATCCTGACCCCTACATCCTACCAAGTACTAGTTAATAGTTTGAATCTTAAGCGCTTTATTTGTCTTCCAGTCTGAATTCATCTTTTCCTCCGAGTCTGTCAATTTCTGCACGATTTGTTGCGGGTAGTGATGTTATACCGCACATTCAGTGGAATCGAGCATAGTAAACTGTTCCTTCGCATAGATCTTACCTGGTGCATTCCAAAGTTCAGAACTGTGTAGCTACAACTTCAGAGTTTCACTGCCTTTCTTCGTCCGATTCGATAGCAGACAGTGGACTGAGACATGCCCGCCCAACAGCATGCTGTTGGCCTCAGTGGATACAATGATCGTGTGCTAAGCACATTATGAGCCGGAGACCGCGGCTAGTACGATCTTGAACTTCGAAAAATTTTGATGTTTTTGACATCCTTGCACTCCTTCCCTGCATTTATTAGAATTTCACGATCATCTTGCAGTAGAAATAGATTAGAGATTAGTCTACCTGCAAAATGAATGCTGTAACGTGATTGAAGTCTTATACAGGATGGATAGATGGACTAACCTGCGAAGTCCCTATAAAGGAGCGATCGGCCTGTAGAACTACGTTTTCTATTATGCACACATGCCCGTAGAATTATTCATGCACACTAGTGGACGCTAAGGGCATGCACGCACCTCCTCTGGAGATCCACGCACTGCCCCATCCTTGCACGCTAGGCCATAGCACGCACCTCACGCATGCCACGCTCATGCCACGTAGATTTTCCTGTGCCCGTTCGATACCTTTAAGTGTAACATGAGTAAACTCAATAACAGACAGGGATAGATAACAAAGCAAGTCATCGCACAAGCTCCAAAAATCCAGAGCGGTCATTGAGGAAATGAGCAACATGGAGACTCGCAGTTCGCAGAGGCAAGCAGATAGAAAGGACCTAGAACGTAAGAAATAGCAGATAGGGTTTGACAAAAGATACACCTTGTTGGGAAAGGATGGAAGGTCGGCGAAGCGTGAGGGAGGAAAGGACCGTCGACGTCGGAGAGCAGGGAAACGGAGAGCGTGACAGATGCAATGTGACCGGCCATGACTTGACATCCCAGTTGTACTGTATCTATGTCGCTCAGATGTGTCGTGCTCGACGAGAGGAGAGGGAAGGGGCAACGCCGAAGAGGTACATATTTCGCTTGTAGGTTAATTACATAAACATGTAGCTAGTAACGATTCGACGTGAGTGGTGTGCATGCACCACCCATGTCTAGATTTGGGCAAAGAAGAACTGCCAGAGTCTGTCGCAGCTTCTTTAATTTTGAGATGCATGAATGGGCTGTGATTCTCACCAGAGAGCGGTAAAAAGGATGGATGAGTTTAAAACACCCAGAAAGCCCTAGGAGCCAGACGACGCTTTAAACGAAATCAATTGAGGCGGAAAACCCCAAAAGTAGGAGATCGGGCTCACCTGAAGCGCCGGCGCGAGGACGGAGCGTGTAACGAATAAACTGCTCAATAGCAGGTGTATCCTGAAGGTAAGGTGCAAGGATGTCCGCGTGTTTTCGTAAGTACTTCAGGAAAGCGTCACTTGACCAACGTCCGTGGACTTTGACAGCCTCGAAAGGCATGCCGCGAAGCAAGTACTCGAGCACACTTCCGATGCGGATGCTATGGCCTTGCACCGCTTCACCGCCAGATGCTTTAGCTGCTGCAGCTATGCGGCGTAGAAAAATATTGCGTGTTAGAGCCCGATAAGTGCCGTCTGAGTGTTTGTAAGCGAAGAGGTGACCAGATGGCGCCGCCGGGCGGAGGGGCGTTGACACGCATATGATTTGCGAGTGCAGCGGCGGGATCACTAGGCCCAGATTGCGGTGCCCAGTGTATGTCTTCACCTTTGTATTTTGCAATTTTGGTGAATGGGATATGGATTGTAGTGACTGGGCTGTCGGAAGCGCCCGCATTGGTAACATTCGAAGGCTTGACGTGCAAAGTAGGATCGAAAGCTTTGAGGGATGGTACTGCATCAGGAAAAAACCTGAAGTATATGTCGTACAATGTTGGGTATGTAGCGACTGTAGCGCGGTTGACATCCCCCTAAAATATAGTGCAATGTAGCTTGCCTGGACTACTATATTTGTCTATGTTTTTCCGAGTAGCATTGCACAACTACAATGTAGCTTACAGAGGCCCATAGCACCGTAGACAATGTAGACTATATATTGATCTGTATTCTAAATAGGGCCTTGGACGCATTCCATTAGCGGTACCACACAGGATCACAGGACCATACAGGAATCAGAAAAAGAGCACAGAAAATAACATTCAAGAGAAAATATACTAGCTATGTATAAAAAAAACTATCTAATCGCTAAGGGAACCCCGTCTTGCTATCACTCTCAGTCTGGGTGTCTTCTTGCATCAAATGCATGGCTTGGAAGAATGTACACGTCACGATATGCGGCTCCACTGAATGCAATATCAGTCCTGGTCCCGGTAATCCATTTGTCAATACAGCAATCAATCAAATGAAATGGGAAAAGTATATGACTTACCCATGGTTCGAGGCTGAAAACCCTTCTCCCACTATCCACGTCGTCACCCAATACTCAATCCTCCGCCATCTGTCCACAAAGGAGGTGCTCTGTGCTTAAACGAACATGAGAGCCTGCCACCAAAAAAAAATGAACAACCTTACCATCAGCCTTCAGAAAGACCAGGACCGGAGGAAAGCGAGGAGCGTTCAGTTGGGTGGAGATGATGCAGGAATTACTTACCGTGGAGGCAGCAGAGGAGGGGGGAAGACGGCAGTGAGGAATGACCGGGAGAGTTGAAATGATGGAGGGAAGGAAAGAAGGTGCGCTGACGACTTGAAAGTGATGGGAACATTTCGAACCTTGCAGCACGTGAAGTTTAGGGGAGGTTCAAACAACACAGACAACTCCGAACTCGTCAAAATTGAACGTTATCATGTGATTAGGCCAGAGAGAAAAACCTGAGGACAACCCTGATATCTCCACGGACGTCCAGCCTACAGAGCTCAATCTGAGATAACTACTTACATAGCGTCTTTTTTGTTGTGTGCAACTGACATCTGAATTACCTAACATGCCTGTGGGCTTTTGGAGTCATCAGAGGCAAATGGGCATGTACAAGGTCTGTAGCCTTCATAGCGATGATAGTCCAGACTTGAGACTATGGAGGCTATTTTCGAACAACAGAGCTGCATACTAGTGCGACAAGGCACAACGATGCGGCCACCGAGAGCTCCCGGAGTAAATAAGGGCAACAGAGATCAACATAAGCGCATGCCGCGTGAAATGTAGGCTGCCGGAGCCAATGATCTGCGACAGAGCTTGGCAGGTAACTGCGGCCCGGACGTTTTTTCCTGATGTGTGAATTCTCCTAAGCGAGCGCAGGCCCAAAAGGTCATTGTTAAGCAAGCATAGACTGCGGCGTCGATACCGACGGACAGGTCCAGGTGCTCACGGATTGCGTGTATGTTTCGCAGCAATAGAGGGGGCCGTTCAGCGCGTTTCGACGAATCTGGCGTTAATTTAGTGGCCGCCATAAGCGCCGTTCTGAGCCGTACTTTATCCGTGCGCCATGGTAGGCCATGCACTGTGTGCCAGGCTTTAACGCCGCAGACATATACATTGAGTGAATCACCGCCGAAAGAAGCGGCGCAACTCGCGATGAACTCTAGAATTAGTTCTTCACTCGCAGGTCCGCGGAGATGATCTGGGACAGGCGGGGTCTTGTTGTCGCAGAAGACATGAAAGACCAAGAGGCCTGTACCATACCCGCTTCTAGTTTCGGCTGTCCATGCGAGACTCATGAGGTCGAGCACTCTCGTTGCGACTTCAGGTGACGAGAGTGTATACCCGACAGTAGTCGTTGTTAGACCGGGCGGTGTGGGTAACCACAAGCGAATGCGGTCCGTGCAAAGGCAATGAGGACGGTGGATGGAAGTCAACGGTATTAGTCCTGGTTTGTAGGGTTTTGGATGGGCATTGCGGTTCGAGATCGCGGATATGAGTGGTGCATCAAAATGTTGCCTCGGCATAGTTGGAATGCCCCCACTCGGGACGATTAGACCAGACAGGTTCACGGTGGGTTGTGGAGTCGGGTGAATTTCTGCAGACTCGGATAGGGTATTGGAGTGATTGATTGATCTCGTTGAAGACGGACCTCGGAAGGGGTGAGAGCGTCGAGAGCGTCGACGAGGAAGTCCAATGCACGACGAGGGGTTGGGAGCTCAGGGAGAAGGAGGTCGTGGTCGCCGAGGAGACCTCGTGAGGGCGCATCAGCCGGGTTCGACTTGCTAGGGACGTAGGCAGTATGGATACAGTCGATGGATCCGAACGCTTCGAGCTTATCGTGGATGCATTTGAAGACCTCGTTGATTTGCGAGTTTCTGCTTCTACCGTTCCACCATCCCTCGACCACACCTTTGTTGTCTCCATAGATCCTAACGTGCTGACCGGGTGGGTAAAGTCGTAGGACTGCTTCGACAAGGAGTTCGAAGCCGATGGCTTCAGCCCATCCAATGTCCCGTGTGCCTCCGAGAGTCTTCCAGCCAGGGAGGAGGCGCCAGGCACGCCAGCGCTTGCCAATGATGATGGCAATCCCAGTTTCAGAGCTGGCGTCAGAATAGGCGCCAATGTCGATGGCGTCGACCATGGTTGGGATGGGTCGTTGCACGACATTTCTGCGGAGACGCTCATCCCACCAATTAAGGTCTGCGCGAATGGTTTTGACCGCATGACGAGGGACATGAGGCGAGGCCGAATACAAGCCCAGCATAGTTTCGAGACCAGTGAGGCGCGCGCGACCGGGTGGAACAACCAACGATGCGTGAAGGAGGCGGCCGTAGAGGGATTGGACGTTGTTGAGTGTGTGGACCTCACGAGAAATCCACGCAGAGATTCCTGTGAGATACTTCTCTCGCTTTGGCAACGGGAGTGTGACAGTGCGTGAGTCAAGATCCCAGAGTAGACCAATATAGGTGACAGATGATGCAAAGGGGATGTCCTTTGATTTTTCCCATGGAATGCCAAGTTGCGCAGACAGCTGGTCGATGTCTGCGAAATTGTAGGTATAGGATAGGTCTTCCGGGGCACGTGGACTGTTCTTGGATAGGTCTTGCAAGGGAAAAACAAAGGTCTCGACGGCCTCGAAACCCAAACCATCAGGTGCGAAGCCATCACCAAACCACACGCGGCCGCCCGCGCGGTGGCTTCCTTGATGGTCGACAAGGCGGCGCCAGCCTTCTCGTAGTTTGTTGTAGTCAGCAAGGTACTTCGACTGCATTCGGAAGAATAAGAATATGTTGTCGTCGACCCAGTTGTGCAGGGGTCCGATGCCGCGAGCGCGAAATAAGTCACTGCCGCTATCTGCGATGCAACCATAAGTGCCTCCTGACGGGCACGCACCAAAAGCGCAGCAGGTATCGACACAGAAAGCGTTGTCGCTGACTTGAACCACGGCAGAATTCCACTGAGAGTGGTGCAAGGGCACAGTCCGATAAGCCTCAGATACATCACGGACGGCAGCCTGAGAGCCCGGGGGCAAGGTACCGATGACAGCGCAGGTGATTTGGAAAGTGCCCCAAGTGCACGGAAAGTCGGAGGCATTGACAGCCGAATTAATGGAAGGATTCTTGAAATTTCCAGAAGTTGAGTGAGGAAACGAGAAATTTTGGACAATGCGATACTTGTTGACTTTTCCAGGCTTTGGGATAACGGAGAAAGGTGATGTCTGAAAGGGCCCAATGAGCTGTTCAAGTTGCTGACGAGAGAACGGTCTGATATATCTGCCTTTTTCGAGTTCGGAGGCGACGATGGAGTCGAAATGGGAATGGAATTGGTCGACGGAAGGACGATTTGGAGGAGTTTGTGTAGCGACAATTTTGGGGAAGTTAACGCGGAAACCGTAGCGCAAACCAGTGACGACGTCAGAGTACTTGTTGAGGATATGCGCGTCTGACAGCGCATCCCGCCAAGCGCGCCATATGTATGGCGTGGTTGGCTCAAGCTTTCTCTGTCCGAGGACACGAGCTGGCGCCATGGGTAGAGGCGTTGCAACCGGAGCACCTGTGGCGATCGTCGTGGCGGGTAGTCGTACATCGACCAATTTGCCAGTCGAGGCAGAAGAGGGCGCCAGAGGTGTGCCCAATAATTTCTCCCTTGGTATTTCGACAACATAGGGTGTCCTGGGAGTTGTCCCAGATTCTCTTCGCCCGGCATTCGTTGAAACGGTGGCTGTGGCGCCCGAGGCAGACAGCACAGGCTTTGGCGCTCGAGGAGCCTGTGCTGCGAAAAAAATCCTGACGAGGAGCAGCTGTACGGGATGCAGGGGAAGCTGAACGACGGCGCTTCGCAGTAGGCGAGGGCGAGCGTCTACGGTTTCGCGGCAGCCTTTCACGGTCAGGTCCACGGGAACGCCTGCTAGACTCAGCAGCGTGGCGGTTCTGAACAACACAAGCCACAGACGCAACATTTCATCGACCGCAGCCGGCAAAGTACCATCGACATGCAAAGATGCAGCCGGACAAAAAACATCGACGTGCAGAGATGCAGCCGGAAACATGACATCGACATGCAGAGATGCAGCCGGGAACAAATCATCGACATGCGTTGATGACAAACGCACACGCAGTGGCCGGCAGCAGCAGACATCCAGTGTGTAGGACACGTATGCGAGGCAAATTTATATGTTGGAGAGAAGAACGAAGGAGATAGTTAGATATATGCGCGTTTGGCGAAGAGAAACATTGCAAACTCACCCTTTCTATCTCAGCTTGCAAGAAAATGTGCTCGCATTCTGCCGTCTCAACCTTGAGCAAGGTCTTCTGGAGACGAGACTCGTCTATCACAGCGAGACTGTACAGCTTTGTCGTAGGTTCAGCGGTACTAGCATGAGCATGCCATTTCTGGCGCTCTTCGTCTTGATACCACATAAGCGCAGTTGTTTCGTTTACAACACGGGAAGATCGCCAGTCGTGGCGCTGGACAGCATCCCAGAACAAGGTAAACATCGTGACACGGTCTTCAGGCCAAGAAGCATCACACATTGTGCGAATGAACCGTGGAGTTGCTATGCAAAAGTCGTTAATAGAAATATCTTTGTCCTTTTTAACACTCGCCGCGGAACGAGAAGATGCGACGTCAGTCCACTCGATGGAACCATCGTCATTCTTGATTAGCTTTCCGATGTTGTTGTTCTCGGAGCTGGGGTTAAAGTCCACAGCATCTAGGCCTTCGTTCATGAAGTGATATAATGGAATATACTCCCATTTCTTCAGTTTCGCCATAACTGCGGGAGGGTACAGAAAAGATTCGCCTTTGGGGATGGGCAAGTCTGCGCCGATGAAGGGACTAGGTAGGAAGTATTGTAGAACCTGTTGAGAGTCGAGGCAAGGATAGAGAGGTATTGTAGGTATAGCTGATGGCGTGACGACATAGGATAATGGAGCTTGAGGTAAGGCGACCGAAGTCGAGGTAAGGCAATCGAAATCGAGGTAAGGCAATCGGAATCGAGGTAACGCGACTGAAGTCGACGAGGTAAGGTGATCAAAATTGAAGTCAGGTACAGGCAAGACACTGATGAAGTAGGGCGACCGGAGCCAACAAGATGGGGTTCTGCCTTGATTCGGCAAGCCTGGAAAAACTTGAATATATGTACAAAGTTGCGGGTGATGTGGT
The DNA here is from genome assembly GCA_015499995.1 of Flammula alnicola. Classification (NCBI taxonomy): domain Eukaryota; kingdom Fungi; phylum Basidiomycota; class Agaricomycetes; order Agaricales; family Strophariaceae; genus Flammula; species Flammula alnicola. Next base: position 62,869 of record JADNRV010000024.1, on the reverse strand, counting down.
GACGATGAACAAGCCGGGCGAGATAGCGAGGTTTCGCAAGAGAATTCAATGGCGAGATCTGGAGATGAGATGTAGGACCAGAAACTAGCAATAGTGTGTCTGTAGAGTGTTGGATTCGATTCGTGAGTCGGCCTAGGCGTTGGTGTTGATATAAGAGGTCAATCTTTCGACGGCGAGAACAGACTGTTCCGGTGGAGGATGTTTGTTTAGAGAGAAAAGAGATCGCGCAGAGCGCGGGGCCCATAACCTGTTCGAGTCTAAAATGACGAGATATTGCATAAACGTGCTACGACATAGTGGTACTGGGCGGGTTACAGCTGAGCGCGGGACGGACGAAATGCGGGCGCGACGTAGAAGTGAACGACTTAGAGTCGCACTCGCATTTCTTCGTCACATAGACCTTGCTCTGTGTCACACCTGTTATGTGTGACTTAGATCTCCAATCAGTGTATGACTTGAAAGGACGACCGCCGGCCGGCCGACTTGACAGTTGACGTTGATTGTCCGCCATGTCGTCTTTCCTCCTTCTCCTTCGATCCTCCAAACTACACATTGGACGAAAGCATGTCCCGAGGTTCTCCAGCTGGCTTTGATGGGTCCGATGGGTAGGTGCCGAATTGGTGCTGAGCCCCTTTGCCCATTATTCCGAACGTTGATGTGCACCTACAGGCCACATTATCATCAGCCACAATATCCGGGTCAGCGGGCTACAGCATATTGCCATTGCCCGGCTCCTTCTCTCGGTGCATGGGCAGCGCGCGGAGAAAATGAGAGCCTCCTTGGAGCCCCGAATTCGAGGTATGGGACAACTGAACTAGGGCAGATTCACACGAGGCTAGAGGAGAAACTGGGACCGTCGAAGATTATCTTTTACATCGCAAGTCTCTTGACTTTCGGTGCTGCCCTAGGATATTTCTTGAACGAGCCACTAAACGCAGCAAGGCACGACAGCATTCGCCGTCAGTGGGCCCGGGAGGAGAGCGATCGCACCATCATTAGGCAGGCATGGGCCGCGGAGACGCAAGAACACGAGGAACTTCAGCTCAGAATGCACAGGGACATAATTCTTATTGAGGCCAGGAGAACGGAGAGCGAGGTGAGATGGGAGGCCGAGCGTACATCCATGGAAGCGGAACGCCGGGAATGGGCCCGGGAGAGGGAGCAACACGCCCGACGGATCGAGGAGGAACGACGGGAACGCGCCCGACGGATCGAAGAGGAACGACGGGAACACGCCCGACGGATCGAGGAGGAACGACGAGAACAAATCAGAAAGCGAGAGAGAATCACCTGGGATGGCCTGGAGCCTCGCAATTGCTTGCGCTACGGCGTGAAGGAATACACCGCTACCCTTGCCCACGTCCCCCTCGGATTTGACGCCATTGAGGAGTGTTCGAAGAAGTCGGTAATGATTCACGGCAAGGAATGGCTTCCTTATCACTGCGAAAATCAGGCGCGCCATATCCGTAAATTTTAATTGACAGAATGTTGCGCTCATGAGTTCATGGCCACAGGGCATTTGCGGACGAGCTACTGGGCACTGGCAAGTGGATGTCAACGAGGCGTCCTGCAGTCCATGGTGGAGCTACTTTAAAGACAAGGTAAAGTTTGCCTTGTAGTCGCTCGTACTTACCTTCAGGAGTTGCTTACTTTATGTTTCAGGGATGCGTTGAGTCCGGAATTCGCGTCAGTAATTCCTCTTCAGTTTTCTATTTCTACTCAAAATTCGAATTATTTAGCGTCATGAAGCACCACTAGAGAATCTCCCAGATGACGCCAATTGGGAAGTTATCTGCAGTACTACGCCGGCGAATATAGGTGGTATGCATTATGGCGGGCCTACTTCCTGCGTAAATTGGGTGAGTTTTTGAGATACGAATTTGGTAGATTCTTCGCTTACGACTCTTTGAATTGCCGACCAGGGACAGCATGGTATATGGGGTATATGGCTTGTCAACGACAACACTTGCCGTTGAATTTAGTCAAGAACTCCCAATATCCTGTAGGGGTACTAATTATGCTTGGTTGACCGAGTAACGAATCAGATCTTCTAATCCCAGTCTTGAACTTTTTTTTTCATGTACATGTAGCGACAGTCGGGTAATGATGTATGGCGAATATCGATAAAATATTGGAATTATTTACATGTATACTCGAAGTATGACTGAGTCGTCACCTAGGCCATCGTTACTGAGGATGGGATGGACACTGAATTCGGCATTTGAAATTGACAATGAATAGGGGCGTTATCTTAGCGCCCGTGATCCTTATGGCCTCGGGGTACGCTCCCCCTTCTTCTGAGCACGGCTCGAATGGTAATAATAACAACTGACAGTCAGGTTGTTGGATGCTGCTCCCATCAACTCTTTACATTTCAATTATGGTGATTATACATAACAATTATGCGAATATGAACTTGTTCTGCCAGTGTGCTATCATCAAATGTCCATGATGTCCCTATACTTTCTTGCGTTCTCATCTGCAGTGCCTTCCCAAGATGTGCCTTCAATTTCACAGACCTTCCAAGATGCCGACGCTCGAGAAGCTGCAAGAATCTGCTCAATGGTAGAACTGTCAAGGCTGATTCGAATCCGCCCGGGTTTTGCTGTCTGACTGGCTGTTGGATCTATTGGATCTACAGGATCACGAACTTCGATGCCACCACTAGATATCCCTGAAGCAGCCAGGATATTAGAAGGAGCAGCAGTCCTAGTTGGGCTGGTATCTTCGACAGCAACGCCACCACCACCAGATGCTAGTAGCCAGTCCATCGACTCAGGATCTTCAGCGATATCACGGTCTAAGAGGAAAGGCCAACGTCCGCGGACTCTCATCTCGTGGATAACAAAGACGTTGGCCATTGGGCACAGGCGATGTCCAGGGTCGAGAAAAACGGCCTTGCCATGATATTGTTCGTCCTCTGGGTCCCTACTAAAGTTCACGAACACAAATTTCTCGATCTAGAATAAAATTTAAACCATACGTGAGAAAGAGCAGGCCCATGATAACTTGAAGTACAATTAGTAGACACCTGTGGCATGTAACGAATAAAATATCCAAAGCCGTCAAATCCCTTGTGGTGATATGGACATAGACTCAGGCCATTTCGCGGCTCGTGCTCGACAGATCTCGCTTGGTTCGGTACGTATCCCCGTTGGCGAAGGTCCGCCCACTGCCTTTGCGGTCAGCTTTCATCTACCCAATGTAAAAGTTACAAACGCACAGTTTCTTCTTCGACCTTTGGTATTATGTGCGCGCAGTTGAGGTACTTCTTACGTCCGCAAACAATGCATTTGTGCTTCGAGTCGTGAGAATCTCTCTGTGCCAGCCCTTTGTCGAACGCCGTGGTATTGGAGGTCTCAGATACTATGGTATGAGCGTAGTCGCCGAAAGGAGGCTGCGACGGGAGGGGCAATGCAAAGTGCTGAAGGGGCGTTCTGGCCATGGTCATTGGTGGTTCGCAAACAAGGTCGATGTCGAACTCAAGTCTCGGAATCGAAGTTATGTGATTCAGACGTCAGACACTTAACGTCTGTGAAAGACCGTTTACGGTCCACACTGGGCGAGTGGACTCAGGAGCCAGGACGGAAAGGACAACATGTGCGTATTGGAGAGCTAATGACAACATGGTACAGGAAAGAAGAAAGAAAATGAAGCCAGAAGAGACCGAGATTGCCTTATAAGGGTGATCGAGCTTGTGACTGTCAGCCTTACAGTCTGCCTCCTGAAGGGACGTGTACTTTTGTCCATTGTTATCCTCCAACCGCGACTTCTGTCCGCAGATTAGCCCGAACCCAGAAGCCAGTTTAATTTCAACGATTCCAATCCAGATGGACCACCATTCACAGATATAGAGATGTATTGCTTGTAACTTGCCGAGCTGGACAAATTGGACCTCGGTGCCAGCTCCACCTTATTCACGAGGGTTGCAAGATCCTTCCAGTGCTACCAAACTTGACGGTCTACACGTAACCATAATATGAAAACATCTATACCCTTCACACACTATACACGGGCTACTTCAAGTCGTTGGTTATGTATGGCTACATGCTCTCGTGCTCATAGTATCCAAGTCCGCAGAGCAGATAGAAATTCAACTTTTGTCTTTGCAGCACGACTGTTGCTGCATTTACACCAGGTTGGAAGGGTAGTGGAAGTCTTCCAGGCCGACAAAGTTCTCCTTGATGCTGCGCGCGCTGACGAAGCGGTAGAAGATGCTGATGCTGCCGGCCTTGTCGTTCGTTCCACTGGCGCGCGCACCGCCGAAGGGTTGCTGGCCGACGACAGCGCCAGTGCATTTCTCGTTGTAGTAGACGTTTCCGGCGGTATTGCGCAGCCTATTCGTGGCGGTTAAGAGAGCGTGGCGGTCGCGAGCGAAGCTAGATGGCAGTGGGTTCGATGAGCCCTACGCCTCGAGATTAAGTGAGGAGAAGAAGTCACTAACATTGCGCCTGTGAGTGCGTATTCGGTGCTGGTATCGATGAGATCGAGCGTCTTCCCAAAGTCGTCGTCTTCGAATACGAACACCTATGAACAGAATTTGCAGATTCGATCAGAAACATATTTATGGTGAGATTTCGGGAAAGTAAGGTACAAACCGTCACGACAGGCCCAAAGATTTCTTCAACCATCGTAATCGACTTGGGATCTTTGGTCAGAATGACAGTGGGCTGGATAAAGTAACCCTTTGAGTCGTCGCCTATAGATAATAGTCAGACCAAATAATTCTTCGAAGCTCATGCATCGTATTCACCTGTTCCTCCGATGAGGATTTCACCACCAGCATCTTTGGCCTTCTTGATGTAACCAGTGATTTTATCGTATGCAGGTCGGCCACTGAAAAATAAAGGTTAGATCAAATCGGAGGGCTGATGTGAGAGAAAAGCACCTACATCACAGGTCCCATGAAGTTGCTCCAGTCCTCTGCCGGACCGACTTTGATCTTGGCGATTTGGGATAGGAATTGATCCTTGAATCCGCCGTTCCAAACTGAAGACGAAACATAAAGACGAGAAAGAGCAGAACATTTCTGTCCTTGATACTCAAACGCGCCTCGCACACTCTGGATGACCGCATTCTTAATCTCCGCAGACTTGTGCACGACATGGAAGTTCTTCCCACCAGTCTCGCCCACGATCCGCGGGTATCCCCTGTATTTGTCCAAGTTCAGTGCGATGTCCTTCCATAGCTTCTTGAACACGAAGGTGCTGCCAGTGAAGTGCAGGCCGGCGAAGCTAGGGTGGCTGATCGCCTGCCCGACGACCTCGGCAGGAGGGCCAGGTACGAATTGGATGACGCCAGGTGGGACGCCCGCCTCGGCGAGGATTTGGTAGACGAGGTAGCTGGAGTATGAGGCGGCGGGCGAGGGTTTCCACACGACGACATTTCCTACCATGGCTGGTGTTCCGGGAAGGTTGCCACCAATCGCGGTAAAGTTGAAAGGAGATACCGCAAGGACGAATCCTTCAAGAGCACGATACTCGACACGGCTATCACGATCAGGTCAGTCAAACAAGTTGAGATATAGAAAAAGGTAACGCACTTCCATGAACCAGCACTGTTCTTGGATGGTTGTTGGGCATACAGCTCCTCCACAAACTTGACACCAAATCGGAAGAAGTCAGTCAGCTCTGCAGCCGCATCGATTTCCGCCTGCCAGACGTTCTTGCCCTGCCCTAGGATGGTCGCAGCCAGGAGCTTGTACCTATACTTTCCACTGACAAGATCCGCGGCCTTGAGGAAGATGGCTGCACGGTCGTTCCAGGGCAAGCTTTCCCACCCCTCCTTTGCCGCAAGCGCTCCATCGATGGCTTTGGCAACTGTGGCTTCATCGGCTTCATGGTATGTGCACAGATGACGCGCATGATCGTGGGGCATCGGTTGTTTTGCGAGTTTGCCAGTCTTGACCTGAGATGGGAGAGTCAGCGCATACTATGACAACATCTATTGGAGCGAGAACGCACCTCTTGGCCGTTGACGATACAAGGAACCTCAAATGGTAGCTCTTGCTCCATCTGAGCGATGGCTGCTATCAATTCCTGACGTTCCGCAGAGCCTGGCGCGTACGCTTTCTGCTCCATAGCATTAAATCGACCTCAAAGATGGTGAAGGAGATGACGCACCATTGGTTCATTGGTGATATCCGGGACTCTGAAAGAAGCTAGTTGAGGAGTAGCCATGTTGTGCGAGATGATGGTGGTAGTGGTGCGAGAGGAAGGGTTAATATCGCTATCTATGCGGCTATTTATGCAGTTATATAATCCATTATCGTGACTTTTCGAAGCACGTCGGAAGGATCTTGGACTTGAAAAATCTCAATAAGCTCTAGAGGTACTCTCAAAGCAGAGTGCTATTATAAAGAAGTAAACATATACCTCTCCGTTAATGCGAGATAATGTAGTTGCAAGGACGAGATTCAACAAGGGCAAAAGTGAATAGCGAAAGGGAATTAGCGCGCATACGGACTCGGATCGCGGGTCCGTAATCTTATCTTATCTTATCGGTTTGAATTTCAATGTACCCCTGAGTTGAGATAAAGTCGTACATTAGGGGCCGAGGGCCAATTCCTAGGATTTTCAATCAAGCTTCGTCCTGCTTCGTCTCGCTGCCGATGGATGAAGTTAATTGCACAGAGATCTGGAGGTTATCTTGGGTGCTGTGTTCTAGAATCTATTTTTGCTGTTTCGACGCATGATGTCGCTGTATCCAGGCTTTGTGTTCCATGTGGCCACCCTGTGAACAGCCAGGATTCCACAAGTACCGACTCCTGAGCATCAACATGCTGAAAGAGAAAAGTAATCTGTTGTAACTATTATATATACTACTAAATATACCAGAGCAGTATACTGTATATCGACTATATACGCGGTAGATTAAGAATTATAGTGTACGATCATACGTTATTGCAGTCCTGCGCCCATGTCATGATCTCCAAAGTCCAAAATATCCATCAACCGGGGAACCTGTCACAATACGTCGTCATGTTTCGTCGTCACTGTCGATGGAACTGCGTCAATAGCCTCCTTCAAGCTTTGCAGGAACTTCCACGAGTCGAGAACGCTTTCCGGACACCGGGTGCAGCCAGACGCCTGAGCCGCGTTGAACAGGAATTCCATCCCAAAAATGACATCCGTCGCTGGTCTGACGGCCAGCTCCTCCTTCGCCTTCCGCTCGAATTCGTACCACCATTTCGGCGCGTCATGCATAGTGAATGCGGACGAATTGCAATGCATGCACTTGAGGTCTACCGGTACCTTTATAAGGTTGAGCGCCGCAAGCGACCGTCGACGATGCAATGCCAACAGTCGATGGTAGTCGTATGCGGAGATGTACCTCAACTCTTCACATGGTGGGGCGTCGAGAAGGCTGACGTTTAATGTGTGCCGCGACGCGACCTTGGCCTCCTCTTCGAGCTCGAATTGACATGCGATAGCGTAGACGCGAATCGGGGATGATTGAAGGTATTGGGGTGAGATAAGAAGTTTTCGGAGGGTAGTGATCGCTGTGATAAAGTCATATTTTATGGCGACTCCGAGGACGGCGGCGAGTTCATCCAGTGAACTAATGATGGGTTCGGGACGGGATAGACATATCGTAGGACGGTGTCCAAATCATGACTAGTTTCGGAGACAGGGATAATGGGCAGCTTCTTGACGAAACTTGTGTCTTCCTGAGGAAGCGAGAACATGTCGTAAAAGAAAGGAGAGGCTGCGGCAAGGATACATTTGTGGACGTGAAATTCAGTCGAGCACTCTGCTTCAGTTGTTAGCAGAATAACGTCAGCGTCCGCAGAGTCGAACTGGTAGTTTGAAAGGGTCATGATGGTAGGGCGTTGAGTACTGAGTGTTGAGTTGCGTTGGGAAGAGCCATTAGTAGTTGGGGCTGGAGGCTGACTTATATATCGATGATCATGCGGAGCAGAGCAAAAGGGAATATGGCGTCACATTGGCTGTACTGTATATAAGGACGGCGAACAGCTGATTGAAATAGGAGAGTTGGGAACCTGTTGACGTCGTTAACGCTCTGAAGATTCTACCACAGCACAAACACAGACAAACATCAATCAGTACCGCCCATCTCGACCAGAGCGTCTCTCTCTGCTCCTGCTCCTCGATCTTCGTCGTTCTCGCTCATGGCCTCTATCTCTGTCGCGGCCGCTGTCCTTAGGCTTTGAAGGAGGAGGAGACCTTGTCCGTTTCTGACGGTGCTCCCGTGAAACTCTGCGTCCCGGTCACGGCTCCGGCTTCTTTTTCGACGACGCTCGGCGCCGTGATCAGATGGGACATCAAAGACCATGCCATAGCCACCTCCGGAACGCCTGCTGAAATGGTCTTCGTCCCGATAGCGGCGAGTCTGCTCCAGATCTTCTCGACCAGCAAAACCTGATGCTCCTATGCCCTTGCTGCGTTTCGGACCTCTGGCGATATCATTTGACCAGTGCGTGTTCAATCTTGAAACAGATTGCGAGCTAGTAAAAAGATAGTGATCGCTATATCAATTGGCTCGCCGTTCAGGACGGAAATACACTTACAAGTCGACCCAAATACGGCGGTCATCCACAAGGACATTCTGCATTTTAAAGTAAGCCTATACTTTTATTAGCCATGGTTAAAGGAGGAGAGTAGGTACCAAAACCTTACCTGTTCGGCATCCTCTCGCTTGTCAAACTCAATAAAGCATATTGGAGGGAATCACCGGTCTTTTTGTCTCTAATCACTTGGCAGCTCATGATTGTGCCAAACCGTGAAAAGATTAGTTCCAGGTCCTCATCCCGTGTTACGGGATTCAACTTGCAACAAACAACACATTCTCCGGCGGTCGAACATTGGCGAAAGGAAGGTCGCCAACCATTTCGAGGGTGAGAGCAGATGCCGCTGCTGCCTTTTCGCGTTGAATACGTTCTTCCTCTTCCTCTGGAAGGGTTGCAAGAGGGTCTTCATCTTCGGCAATCCGAGTTGAATTGTCCGGTGGGTGCGTTGGTGATGATGGGGGTTTAACCAAACCAGGAGGGTCAGGGAAGGGGTCGTCTATAAAGCAACAATTCATTGAGCCTTCCAAATAAAAAATGTCAGATTGAAAAGAGCGTACCAAGAATGATGACATGCCTTATTCGTACATCTTTGAATGGTCGTCCATCCTGGTCCACAAATATCTCGTTCAGCTTGTCCAAGGTATCGAAGCCTTCTACGACGTGTCCAAACACCGCGTGTTTTCCGTCCAAATAGTCGATGTTGTCACCAAGTGTGATGAAGAACTGACTACCGCAGCCGCCTTTTTGACCTTCCAAACCAGGTGCCACGGCCATGGAGACCGTCCCTCTTTTGTATGCTTCAATTTCGGCAGAATTTCTGGAGGGAAATAGCGCGATGAGGAGGGTGGGATGATGATTCGGAGGTCAACAAGGACCAAATGGATTCGCCACCCGTTCCTGTGGCCGTTGGGTCACCAGCTTGGGCAAGGAAATCTTTCGAGACTGGAGGTGACGAATAAGAACATGATCACTGACGTTGAATAATCAGAAAAACCTACCATTGAAGAACGCGTTCAAGTTGTAATAGTAGATTTTACATAGCTTGAGGAAGTTCTCGCACGTTTTAGGGCAGTTTTCCACCTCAAGGTCGATGACTATATCTCCAAGTGACGTTTCGAAGAGTACAGACATCTCCGATATGCGAACACTGGTTTCCCCGAACCTTACGAGACTAAGAAAAGCCAAGTTCGGAGGGAGGTGAATTGAGAGTTTCTGTGTGATTATGACCTCGAATGGATACGGATATGAAGGGTGTTCAAAAGTAGCAAATTCGTCGTGAGTAAGATAAGACTTGGAGGTGCAGAAGGGCAGGATCCAAGCTCGCGCCGTGACGGTGTCCTTGAACGAGTACTGGCGGAGTTTCAATTGACTTCAATTCCTGGTAACTCCAATCCAAACGAACAGAAACAAACACAAAATCTCTTCTCTGTATGCAACCACTTGTATAAGGCCTTTAACCCTCGTTCAACCATCTTTCACCACAAGATCTGTCACACATAGACCCAACATCCATGTATACGTCCGCCAAACTCGCCAGAACCAGAATTCTTCGTCACAAAGTGGACCCCCGGAAGTGCAAGCTCAAAGCTTTTCGCAGACGCAGCGAAAGAGGAAGCCGAAGAAGCCGCAAAAGCATCCAAATCTGCACGATATCCGTCCTAGAGCAGCACATGAGAACTGGACCGGAGAAGAAAGCATTAAAGATGCGGTTCTGCGGATGCTTGTCGACAAATACAAACCGCTTCGCACAGGGACGATCCAGTCCGCCGAGCAAAAGCTGAAACAAAATCCACCTAGGCTTGCCCCAGCTTTTGGAGTCGTTAACGTCGAACCTCCTACAACGTCCTCGCCTTCTTCGACTTCTGTCAACTTACAACCTACCACTGGCTCGTGGGCTACCGAACCCCTCTTACCATCGAGCGAAGGTCATCAACCATGGCATACTCAGTTTAAAGCACCTTCGCATGACGTATCTTCCATCAAAGTCGCCCAAATGCCCCCGCCTGTCTCGGTTAAAAAATCGACCACATCTCCGTTAGATGATCGAGCGCGTAGACTGGAGAGGGAGGAAAGGAAGCGAACTCAGCAGGCGGGCAGACTGACACAAGCTCGGGAGTCGACGTTGGATTATCGTCTGGGTATCAAGGGACCTCGTGGGCCTATTGGGCGACCGAATCCTGTTAGCATGAAGGGGTGGAATGGCTTAATAGAGGATAAGATAGAGGTGCGTTTATAATCATTTATTGTCCGCCTCATCTTGACATTTATTTTAGAAAGCCCGAAAAGCAGGCTTGTTCAACACGGTGAAAGGCAGAGGGCAGCCGATAGTTCGTTCATGGAAGAATACAACCCCTTCATTGGTCGCGAAGAGTTCCTGATGAACCGAATCGTGCAGCGAAATAACGCAGCTCCGCCTTGGGTAGACGTTCAAATGGGCGAGAATTTTTTCCTGGCTTAAGTGGTCCTTATTTATTTAACTCGACCCCCTACAGAACTTGAAACAACTGTCAACAACTTCAGGGAAATTTTACGCGCGGCGTGGATTCGACGGACTATGCGAGTCCTAGTAATGGAGCACCCACCAGAGATTCTCAACAAACTTACGCTCGAAGACATCAAAAGGCATCGAGACTCCGAGTGGGTCGCGAAAGAGAAGGGCTACCACGATACAGCGGTCGCCGAGCTCAATTCACTCGTCCGGAAGTACAATGGATTGGCGCCCTACGCAGTTCGTCGCGCATATTATACTCGAGAGGCTGAAATTGGGCGGCTGTATGACGATTGCGCCCCCGATATCCACCGTCTGATCGCCGAACGAAAGACCGACAGCAATCTCCTTCCTGGTGGGAGTGGCGGAGGAGGCCAAACCAGTGGTCATGGGGCCAGAGGACAACTTGGAAATGCGACAGGCGGTGGAGGGAACATCACACTTCTTCAATGGCTTCGTCTTTTGTTCCGTCATTGGTTCGGTTTTGGAAATTAATTTGATTTCCTCTTGCAACCGGCCACCACAGACTCGGATATGAAGACTTGAAAAGACTTGAAATCCATCTTACAGGATGCATGGACATGGGGCGCGCAATGTGGTTCGAGGAACATCTGCATCTCAAATGATGCCCTCAGACCACTGGGCAACGTGGGATCTCTCTTGGTCCAATCAGTTGACCTCATCATGGCAGTCGTAATCGATGCATAGCTTCACGACCACGGAGCGTGATGGTCAATTGGAACGTGTCCCGAGCTTGTTCGCGATGATGAATAGCCTTGCGAGGTACTATTGTAAAGGCGTGGATTGTCTGATCTGTGTGATCTTCGAAGATACGATGATGGAGTGACATCTAATCCTGATACGTGTCTCATAGATCCTCGAAAACGCAGCAAAGGCGAGTTTTCTGGCTGACATCCTCGTGGCTCCGCCACATGTCCCGACATGGCCGTACGGGGCGGCGGCAACAAAAAAAAATTAGAAGAAAAACGATCGAGCTTTTCTGGAAGGAATTAAACAGGACTGTTGTATGGTGAAGAATCTATAACAATTCTTCGTACAAGGTGAAGTTGTACATTGAATAAATTGATGTATTTCACATAGAAATGAACATTGTGTTGGAACAAGAATTGAAGTAGTACGGACATTAAGTCTGTTCTTGGTATCTCCAGGGCTCGGGAACAATAACACGCCTCGAGGCGAGCCTCACGGTTCCAGCCAGCAAAATGGACGATGACATCTAATCCCAGGGCTATAAATGCAACTCTTCTTCCCAGTTCTCTGATCATAACCCAGGTCTCTCATCTCCCACTAGCATTTTTCTCCTACCCGCGTAGGCGATAGTTAACGTCCTTCAAGTCGTCCAGCTCACTGACAAGCAATTGTGCTGTTTAGGACACAAATCCTTCTTCGCATTCTGAGACTTTTCTACACCGCAGCACTTCCCATCTCACCTCCAGACTTGCTATCATGTCGACTAATGAAGATTACATTACAGTGCGTACGCTTTTCTAGCCATACCTTGACCGTATTGTTCACGAATGATTTCCCGACCTTGCCATTTCACTCCTAACTCGGACAACGTTTTTCTTCACCGGACGTTTCTCGACTATTAGCCGGGAGACATCGTTGCAGTGCGCCATGGCCTGAAGGGAAGACAAGAAGGCCTCGTTATTGGCTCGCACATTGATTACGCTGTACGTGTATTCTCACACTTCGGGCATTACGTCTGGTCATGTGGCATCCTCTAACCACTGCATCCAATACTGGCAATAGGGCCGCCAAATTATCGAGGTCCAGCTGGATGGAGAGGTTTACAATGCATGGTGTGTTCAATAATTCACATACCGATTTTCAGGCTTTGCTAACTCGTTCGTATGATGCACAGGTACCCAGCCGTAACCCGCGTAAGGCGCACAATTTCCTACACTCGTCCAACCCCAGATCGTCGTCGTACCATCGACCGACGAGTCTATTGGTGATTGGAGGGTACCAGGTCCAATTCTGCTTCACGGCATGTGACGAGAATACGAAACACAGTCATGACCTCACCTTATTCACCGACGTACCGTCGTTGAGCGGAATATCTATTGTTCAAATCTTGGGGCATCCAGATTTATTCTTTCTCTTTTTCTCTTGTATATTATCTTGCATGGCCGACAATAGGTATATAGTTGTCGTAGACTCGTATTCTGTGTTTAACGGGAGAAATAGCATTACCATTTAATTTTTATGTCAATGATCCGTCGACAGATTCGTGTGTGCATGTGGCGGTGCCTATGTATGGCCACATTTGGAAATTATTTCCTACAACTGGAACATCTACTGTTCCATCCTCCGAGTCATTTTACCACCATATGCAAGCAGTCTGCTGAGAATGTCGGAATTCAGCGGCGTTGCGCAGCGCATCCGCACGCTTACAACCATGCTCCAGGCCGCGGGTCGTTCACGTTCTCCCTCAGGCAATGGGAAAGAGGTCCCATCGTTTCTGCGTCATTTTGCCACTCTCGCATGTGGCGGGGACGAGGAATTCGGTGAAGAAGCCAAGCAGGTCATCGCTGTAACTGGGAGTAGCACTGCTGAGGGGGTACACATCTTGGTTGTGACCCAGAACTATTTCATCTCATCGCCTCTTTCGGAATTGAGAGTGGAACGGTTAGAGAAAGCAGACAAGACATTCGAGCAGGCGGTAAAGGAGTAGTACGTCCGTTGATGTCTTTTCTGCGACGGCGTTGCTAACTCTTTTCACAGTGACAAGGAAGTTACCCCCAAGGAACATATCGCAGACCTTTGGGCTATTGTAGCAAACTATAATGCCCGCGACGGAGACCCAATCCAGAAATTCGGTGATTTTAGCTTGTTCATCATCGGTCGCAGCTTCCGGAAGCTTCATGAACATGTATTTCAAGACGTTCAGTCCTGGAAAGTGAACGTGTACGAGGTATTACGCGATTGGACTCCCAGAAAACACGAAATTCACGGCATTTGCTGGATGAATCGACCTGAGTGGGTATCCGACCCGAAAATCGTTCCCGATGGGATGATAGAACGAATGCTGGATGGTCCCGAAGGACAAGTCCAATGGGAGCTTTCGAACGCCACCGTAAGGGCCTGGGTCCAGTTTCTTGCGGCAGCAGTTGCGAATGTCAGAGTTTCAGTCAAGAGAGCGAAGGCGGCAAAGGACGCAGAGAAGTCAAAGGGACCAGGTGAGAAACAACCAGAGAAAATGGAGTCCGCATTGCAATGCGTCACCCGATGTTGTTACCACTTGTATCGTCTCGTGAGTTGGGATGCAAAAGTCGTGCAGACCCTTTTAACCAAGACATCACTCGCAAAAGCATTCCACCTTGGCTTTGTACCAGCTGTAGACGGTATGTATTCCTGCAATTCCCTTTGTGCGTAATTAATTTATCCTTTTTCTGACGCAGGTGACGTGGAACCTCGTGAGTTGGCTTGTGTTCAATCCCGGTGCTTAACTGAAGGCGCTATACCTCGATGAAGTTGCAGACATGCGACTAGGGCCTACGGAAAGTGAAGGACAACAAGTACTCCGGTACTTGGAGAGTATCGTCGCATGGCATGCCGCTATAATGAGTTTCTATCATGGGAATTTCAGATTTCAAGTTCCCGAAAGGCTCGACATCGGCTTGGTAGAGGTTCCCCGCGGTGACGACAAGATCATGTCAGGGAAGGAGATCAGTGAAGAATTCTTCCGCCGATATCCTGCTGCAACCCCCGAGGCTCGTGCAACTACCCAGGACACTCTTCAGAAGTTCTATCCATCAAGATTCACGGGTAACATTCATGCCGAAGCAACTCTAATGGGACTTCTGAACTGCTGCAGTCCTCGCTCCCGTTTCGTCAAATATGACATTCGGATTCAGAATGAGGATTTGCTGGAGAAATTTATTGGGCCGGTACGTTTGTCTATTTTTTCCCACCCTGGCGTGTCTGATGTACAAACTAACAAACTATGGGACTGCTTGTGCAGGCGACGTTCGCCAAAGCCATCGCCTCAAGCCAAAAGTGTTGCTGGTGTTGTAATCGGCTTGGCAATAGGTTAACTGATATCAGGTTGCCTAGATCACATGGACTTATCTATGCCTGGAGTCCTCCTCTGGTGGGAATTGACATCAGTATTCTCCGGGAACTGGAGAATGAATTATGGCGTGAACTGGCAACTGCTCTTCGGGATGCTTCTCGTCCAACTCATTGCCGTCACAGCTCTGGCTCGAGCACCGTTGGAGATAAGCGTGATCATAACTATGTAGGTATGTTAGAAAGTCTCGATGATCTTGATGACGAAGCAAGTGGGCAACAATTTGAGTAACACGTGTCGTTTCGTTCGGTGCTTCGCAGCGAGCGAATCGTTCTGTAATGCAATGAGAGGGAAACGGGTCGAAGAGAAATTGTAGAATACAACCATTTATGTCTTTGTCTCTACATAATTGTGAAATCAAAACCGACATAATACATTATCCCTACATTCTGTATGCAGTGTAATCATCGCGATGACTGTCTCGCTAGCGCTGTGCTTTACATATAGCGTCCAAAGCTGATAATTTCTTCAATCTTTGTAAATGCGGCCTACTATTTGTACTCTCAGTCGGATGCAAAGTAGTAAAGGAAAGGTTGACGCACAAAATAAATTCCAATGGCCGATCCAAAATCGTTCACTCTCGGTGAGTTGAAGATGATAACGCCACATACAAACCAAGTGAAATTCAGGTCTGTAAACTGATACCTGGAAAAAAAACCTTCCAGACGATTTGGTGGTGATGCTTCCCTAGACCAAAATTCCAGTTTCACAACGAAGTATTCGGTTTGAAAAACAGGCTGGATATGGGGTGCCAGATGCCTTGACGGGCACAGAACGTCTTGTGCTCGATGCCGTCGCAATGGGCCATTGCGACGGCATCGAGCACAAGACGTTCTGTGGCCGATTCATGTGGATCGCGGAGTCTCCGTCGTGTACGAGAGGAAGGTATGTGCTCCTTGATCCCGCACCAAAAATCCAGCCCAACAAGGTCACTGAGAAAATCGAGGCCTACGTATTTCTATGGGTTGTGCACATCTTGTCAGTATACATATGCTTTCAGAGAATGCGTAAAACGAACCTTGTGGAACTCTTTCATGAGAAGATTCGCTAGCGTGTATACGTCGAGCTTGAAAGGATCGTATATTCTGTTCACAAGATCTGGAACGTCACTATCAGCGCCTCCATAGTCAAGAACTACATGGCGTTATTCAGGAGAAAACTGATGAGAGAATCCGTAATCGATGAAGAGGTATCGAACATGATGATCAATTCTAGGCAATGGTTTGGCAGATCTCCGCATATCGGAAGCATGTTTAAGAGCCAAGGAATGCCAGCCTCGAGGGTAGAGTGGGCGCGCATCCATCATAATGTTGTTACCGGTAAAGTCACTGACGCGAATTAAAAGGTGTGACACTCGATTCAGGCGAAGTAGTGTGTAATAGCCTAACGCACTTGTGAGCAACATTGTAGGAGTGCATAAAAGACAGTCCCTATCGGTTTGAATGTAAACCACGATGATCCATCGACCGGTTCCCTGAAATAACTGACCTCAAGGACCTGCGAAACAAAATCAATCACTTTGCCGATGAGTCCAAATGGTGGATCGTTATATGGTCGGAGGAGAGACATCACGAGATATTGGATATCTGGTACATATGGGTCGTCGAAGACTTCAAGAATGGGGACAGAGTGGTTCCTGGGATCTGTACAGATTTCGGGAGCAGAGAAATAACGTGCAATGTTGATCCCTTTCTTGCGCTGATGCACTAGCTTCATGAAGACAGGCCGGGCATGAGCAATCCTTGTGGCATCCATGACATTCTTAGCCTGTCGTTTATGGTTATTCGGACCAAAGAAGTAGAGAAAGAAAAGTTCACACACGAAATAAGTCAACCCACCCTCGCATTCAGTCGCGATCTTCTTGGTTCCAGACATGAAGGAGACCAGCCAGCTTGGTATCGAGGACGAAAGCACAGCCCATTTTCTAAGAAAAAATCCCTACGATCGATCCAAAAACGTTCGCTCTCCGTGAGCTGGGAATGATAATGTGCCAAATCTGGGTTCCTTGCGACATATTTGGGTCCCTCATGGAAAGCCATGCTTGTAAACACTGGCGAGCCAAGAGGAGGTTCTTGATCCGTATCCGACTCAAAGCCTTCTGTGGTCAGGTTGCGCGGTAAGTTCTTCTGCCGGGTGGCCATGTCAAGGAGGCTGCCGCTGAACGGTGAAGGCATGGTGTAACAAGGTGAGCAAGGTTCACCAAATGGGAACTTCTTACTTTTTTGGGATTGCTGACATAATAATGGACATGCGGAAACATCACGCGAGCACAGTGACTTCATGCAAATTCTCACTTGCCCGTAGACGGGTGTTTCAGCATCGCCTAGTCTCTTTGAGCATGAATATTCTTCATTAACATGGAAGACTCAGAATTCGACAATATTTACCACTACTTACCGGAAGAAAAACATCTCTGGACCCCTCGCGAGTGAACAATTCCGAGTTGTGCGTGTCTCTCTGTCTCCATGTTTTAAGTTGATCCTGTAAGCATTTATATCTAGACTAATCGGTGGCGATTCTATGAATAACTACAGGATTGCATCTGCGATGCAAGAGTCGTGGAAATCGATGTGGAAATTTCTTCTGCTTACGGCGTCCAGGAGTTGGAAGGTGGCAGTGGCATGAAATAACAGGAGATGGCATTGGTCAGAAGTATATCCTCGTGTATGACATGAAATCCGTGGTGCGCAACAAGCCGAGCACCTAATATGGAAGGAGGATCTGTTTTGGGCGCCTTTTAATGGGTTTTATATTTTCTGACCATCTTGCATCGCCTAATGACTCACAACTCCTTCGAAGGCCTCACGCCCTTATGGTTTCCCAAAATCCCTTGCGTTTCTAAAGGAAATTTGTGGGTCAAGCTGCCGACTCCTCATGTGTAACGTGAGCAAGACGCTACAAAAGCGCTTTTCCTTCTCGAACCATCCGACATCAAGACTCCCCATCCGACCTGCACACTTCACAAAGTTTATTGTACATGATCTCGCTCTTGGGAATGGACCCAATCAGCTTTGCTCTGGCGATTCTATCTTTCCTCACTTTTATATTTTCTTGCATCGGCGTCTTGCGCAACTTCGTACCGTGGAGACAGTATCTACGTGTTGCCGATCTTTTCACTCAAACGCGGACCCTTTGGAACGACCTGGAGAAGGAAGGCTGGCTACCCTCAGAGGATGTAGTCAAGCTTGCTAACCTTTTGGAGGTCCTGGAATGGTAAGCAATAATTACATCTTCGTAGGTCATTGATCTGAATCAGACTGATTAGTCTAGAGACTGAGATGGAGTCTCTCGTGTTTGTTACGATGCCCACTTCTAACATCATCAAAATCTTGCGAGTATGGTCGAAATCATGGACGCTCCTGGAATTGACACAGAGAATCGACAAAATACGCGTCGGGCTATTGGTAACCTTGCTCTCGAGCTTCTTTTCGTTGTTGGTTCTAATTTCCATTAATTTGTTTACAGATGGTTTCTGGGCAGAGAAAGCATATTCAGCTGACCAAGGAGAAAGCGGAACGACTAGGGATACATGTTGACGTCTCCAAGCTAGAGGAAAAATCTCGGGAAACTACCGAAGTATTATTTTCTTCCCTTGGTGGTGAGTGAAGTAAAATATTTAATTAGAAGAATATTGAAGGTTCAACGATATGCTAGACTGGAGATTTAGCTCATCTGCTAGCTATAGGGATATCGAAACAAATGCCTTCAGAATATCTCCAGAACCAAAAACAACGGAGCACGTGCGACGTAACAGCTTGCCTGCGGATTCTTCCCGATTGAGTACTTGGACAACCACGTCTTCTCCCAGTCTTCACCGTGGCCGTGAAATCGGCGCACCCACCTCGCTAATGCATCCATCTCTATCTGGGTCATACTCATCAACCGATTTCGGTGAGTCGTTAATGAGATCATACGCAACGTGACCTTTGAACTATGAATTTAGCCACTCGAAGTATCTGGGGATCCTACCTGCTTGCCGAAATCCATATACAAAAGCCCGAGCCTTCCCATTCCTCGAACTCTCTGCCGCCTAGGCACTGCACGCTTCCTGACACACTGCAGAACAGCCCTGCTGTTGGACCGTCATGAAAATTACATCGATATTCCTGATTTTGCCGTTTTTCGCTCTCACTTGTGACAATTGGCGGGCGAGACCAATTTCGATCCAGACTCGTAACGGTATTGCCACCACATGGATTCTCGCGTGACTTGGACAATGTCATTCCAGAAAATTATAAAACAAATCATGCAATTTGACAACTATTTACTTATACATAATATGACGATAGCTATTACAAGGTAGTGCAGGTGGTAGAAATGCGAGGCAACAACTAAGCAAAGGTATTGAGAAAAACAAATTCTGGACTATTTATTCTATGCCGGTGTCAATGTCTTTTAGTACGCTTTTCATCGCGCTCCTCGTCGTACTCGGAAAGCATCGACTTCCTCTTTTTCTGCCCTGCAGTCATATGCATATCCTCTTCAAGAACCTCTTGGTAAACTCGTCCATCTTCGGCAGCCTTCCATGTGATGTTCTTGAGAGCATCCTCCAAAACACCATAAAGCCAGTCGTGCGTCTCGAGCTTCTTGATCTCTGCCTCAGCAGCGCGCTTGTCTGTCTTCTGCAACATCCCCTGGGCCAGTGACCCATACCGATGCCCAAATCCGGAATAAATGTTCTCGAGGACCTCGGAGAACGGTTTCTGTTCCAAGTCAATGTGCGTGATGGCAGACGAGTCCTCTCTGAACTTCGCCGCCTTATCATCTCCACCAACGCCGGCCAGAGTAGAGTCAAACTTCTTCAAAAGAAAGGTTCGTCGGCGTGCATTCAATGTATTTCGAGCATATTTGATAGCGACCATGGTCAGGACGTGTACGAAAGACTCAAGATCGTCGCCAGTCTTATGTTCTTCAGTATCACCCATGAGCAGCCGGGCGGATATGAACTGGAAGGTTCCCTGTGACAGAGTGAGATCGAGCAGCAGAACTGGATGGAAACCGAACATACCGTTTTCTCGTCACATCTCGCAGTCGTTGGACCCCGGCCAATACGTTTGCATAGTTCCCAATCGATGAGGATCCCCTCCTCTCCTACCATGATAATGTTCCCCAACGAGACGTCCCTGTGCAGGATGTTAGCTTTCGTCACCGCGTCCCAATGCGCTGGAGAATAACGTCTGTCAGCAGTCAACGTCATGGAGATGCGGGAAAGAACGTTACCAAGCAGAGCACATTTCACTGCGTTAACCATTTGCCACGTCGACGAAAACTGCTTTAGAGACGTGCCCACTGTGCCAAGGACAAGCCGGTAATGCATGTGGAGACGGGGGAGTTTGGCTTTTGCAGACGAACTGAATTTCTGCATCTCTCCGCACACGTGGCCCACATCGCCAGCCGTAATGAATTTAGCAATATTGCGAACACCTTTCTCATGGAGCTCCCGATAGACATCACCCTCTGGCTCATACTTCGACACCCGCCATGTGTCCTTCAATAAGACGACTGCTTCCGTCTGACAGTCGTAAGCCTTGAAACATCTTGTACCGCGACCAAGTGGGAAGATGTGATTGTTCGTGAACGGTTCGTGCACGATATAAAAAGTTTTCTTTTTCGTGACATCATCTTTAACGGAGACCTTGTAGAGTCGATCTGTATCCTTGAGGTCGAGGACCTCGCGAGCGTTCACCGCCTCGTCGCCGCCGCGGACGCGACGGAAGGTGGTGTCAGTACCTCGAATGCTTTTGTCGGCATGTGAAAGGTGCCAGAAGAACATAGGGAGCCATTTCGTTTCTGTGTAATCGAACACTTCCGTGACGATGGCGCAGCTTCGGCTCCAGTGTATGAGTCGGCAGCTGGTTTGGTTGATAAAGAAAGAGAACGAGTGCGTTCGGAACTGCGTAGCCTGGACGGCATTGGCGTATATGGCAAGCTGGCCACGCGTATCACGAGCTCGCGTTGTGTCCCGCTCGAACGGTTGCTTGGCGTCAATGGAGTATAGTGGCTGGTCCAGTGTAAATGGTTCATACGAGGCGTCGTTCTTTAGCTCCCCGGACCCCGTCATGAGCTTTGCCTGAGTAATACACTCGCCAGGCTTGGGAGCATCTTTTTCGGCGTAGATACCAATGTCAGGTTTGACGCAATGGTCAAAAAGGACATCAGACTCCGGGTCCGGCACAGTCGACGTGTTGACAAGCTTGATGCCTTTACAAAAAGGCTTGAGTGCAGCGATCTGGGCTGGGTGAGTGCCTGCTCGTAACAACAAAAAAATGACTTACCAGCGGATCATACATCTCTGGTTCCGTCCTAAGCCTCGCTACGTCAGCGAGACTTTCGTAGTCAACCTCTGGCAAGGGCGGGGACTCAATGTCAAGGAATTCTTGGAAGAATTGGTCGACTGGAACAGGTCCCCAGAACTTTCCCTTCATCTCGATGGCTGCTTTGACGAAGGCATCCTCCTGGTATACGTTGGTCGACGTTTGTGGCACTATGGAGCTGAGTCGGTTGTGGAAAGGTGTTTCTTGAGGAGGAGGCGGAACGGTTGGCTTCTTGGGCGTCTGGGGCATCTTCGGCTTGAGTGAGGCATAAAATTGGGCAGGAGGTATGGGCCCCAGCCTTTGCGACGCCATGATTCAAGGTGAGTGGTACGGGTGAGGGCAAGTTGGCAACCGCGTTCAACTAGGGGATCGGAGTTTGAAAGTGCACGTGACCGCGTGTGTGTATAAATTTAACGAGATTTCACGTCACATGGACATTGACATGTCCCAGTGAAAAACGACATGAGTGAGATTGAGTGGTATCGTGTCAAATCGAGTTCATCAAAAGCTTTCGAGTGATATTGATTGAGACTCGAATGTGCTCAACGAAACTGATTCTTATCAAATACTTTGCCGAACCCTTGATTCTTGGCGGTCCGACGGTCGTATCTTGTTCAGAATTGGGGCGTGGAAAGAGCTGACAAATTATGAGTACTTCAGTAATTTCAAAGTTCGCAACGTTCAACTTGAACTTCTTCCTTTGCCACGTACTGCAACGAGCCTGCATCAAGTTACCCTCTCCCTTCCATCCTATCCATATCCACGCTTCCGCGTCGTCGTCGTCTCCAGTATGTTGTAAGCTGTTACCTCCTCCTTATGTCGAATATCCTTACCGTGGTCTTCATGTTAGGCATGACCTGGAGTCTGGAGCTTCTTGAGACCCCATCTTCGCGATCCGTCTTATGTATCACAGACTTACATTTTGTTTATAGGCTGTTCCTTCTTGATATTCAAGCTCAAGTACAATCTCGGCATTGGTGGAGCACCGTGGAGGACAGGTCGTCGAGCAGGTATGTTCACTGTCAGTGCCTCTCCTAATTCCAGACATATGTCCGCACAAGCAAGACTTGGCTCACACCGTGGAAGGAGGCAGCTCAGTAGGAAGTACCTCTGTGGGTAGACTGTGACTGTTCGGTAGTAGTGGTAGTGTCAGATTCTAGTGCGAATCAGTAGTAGAATTACCAAATGAATGTGAAATTGAACCAATCACGAGCTCTCTATCTGCCATGAGAATGGATTGATGAGACACAAGAGCACTCTATCTTGCTCGAAAACAAGCCATATCAATGTAGCCTCTTAGAGTAGAATTGAGTGAATTCTGAAATATCTGCCTTGGCATCATTTCACTCGAGAGGACGGGATCCTACTCGATGCGGCTCTAAGAATTTTCGAGCGGTTCTCATTTTTCGGACAAAATCGAGTGGTATCGATTGGATTGATGGCAAATCATTTCACTCGAAGCTACTCTACTGTACTCGATTCTGCTCGTGTCGTTTTTCACTGGGATTGACAATTTGAATATCTGAATCATTATGCAAGGGACGCGCGTCAACCTCGAGGATGGAGTTTGGCATGAGCCAAGTATACAGTGAACTTCCATATTCCATGAAACTCAAGCTTGAACCATGGTGGAAAGTAGATCATACATATTCATAGAAAATGAAAAACATGCAAGCAACTATAATGCTCGAATGTAAAGTACGTGCACATCTAGACATCTACAATGGGGAGTACAGTATGCATGCGAGACCGCAATTCTGGTGGTGAAAGAACAGATGCAAACAACACAGGAATTTGGCCGGAGTTGCCTGTCTCCACTATAAATCTCAGCACCTCACCTGCAGTACTATCCCATTTAGAATTATATTCCATATATAGTAGTGCATTCCGATCACGCGTCGCTTCGTTGGGGTGCAATGTCATGCAGAAATGGAGGGCAAAACCTTGATTTCAGCCTCTCCGTGCGAAAACGGAACCGAAAACGCGAAATAACCAGCAGAAGCGCTCAGAAACGGCCTGGGAAACTGTGGGGTACCTAGCCTATTTCTTTCTTTTGATGATCGCTATACAATGGATGCAAGGTGGTACAGATGTGGTAGAAATGCGAAACGAAAGCTAAGCAAAGATATTGAGAGCAACAAATTCTAGACTATCCCTTCCCATTTCGTTATCAATGTCTTTTAGACCGCTTTTTATCGCACTCCTCATCGTACTCAGGCTCGCGTAGCATCGACTTCCTCTTTTGGTGTGCTGCCCTCAGATGCTCAGACCTCCCGACAACCTCCTGGTCAACTCGTCCGTCTCCAGCAGCCTTCCACTCTTCGTTGTTGAGTGACTTCTCCAAAACTTCGTAGAGCCACTCGTGCGTCTCGAGCTTCTCCACCGCCGCCTCAGCAGCTTGCTTGTCTGTCATCCGCAACGTCTCCTGGGCCAGTGACCCATACCGATGCCCAAATCCAGAATAAATCTTCTGGAGGACCGCAGAGAGCGGTTTCTTTCCCAAGCGAATGTTCGTGATGGAAGGCGAGTCCCCTCTGAACAACTCGGCCTTCCCATTCCCACCGATGCCGTCCACAATATGATCATACTTCTCCAAAAGATAGCCTCGGTCATGTGGAGTTAGCGCATTCTGAGCGTATTGGATAGCGACCGTGGTCAGGACGTGTACGAACGACTCGAGGTCGTCACCGGTCTTATGTTCTTGAGTCGTGCCCATGAGTAACCGGGCGGAGATATACTGGAACAGTGTTGGACAAGTCATTGACTATAGTCAATAAAGTCGGTCATAGTCAGCAAAAGTCAAGTCATTGGTCAAATTAACCAATGACTTGACCGAAGCCATCAATCAATTCCCACACGACTATGCGTCTGTGGTGCGTGATGGGATGCGTGATGCGTGGTGTCTCCATGGGTCGCGTGCGGCTGCTTTGAAGTGCGTGTTGATCAGTCAAAAGTCAATCAAAATTGACTGGTCATGACTAGTCATGACTAGTCATTCGATTTTTGACCGTGACTTTGGGGGATAAGTCATGACTGTCCAACACTGTGTAACTGGAAGGTTCCCTACCACAGAGTGAGATCGAGCAGCAGCACTGGATGGAAACTGAACCTACTGTTTTCTCGTCACACCACGCAGTCGCTGGGCTCCGGCCTATACGTTTGCACAGTTCCCAATCGATGAGGACCCCCTCCTCTCCGACCATGACGATATTTCCCAACGAGACGTCCCTGTGCATGATGTTAGCCTTGAGGCGGAACGGTTGGCTTCTTGGGCGTCTGGGGCATCTTCGACTTAAGTGAAGCATATAATTGGGGAGTAGGTATGGACCCCAGCCTTTGCGATGCCATGATTCAAATATTGAGTGATAGTGGTAATGGTGAATGGCAGCGACCAACCACTGCCAGGACCAACCGTTAACGCGCGGCGGCATGTTCAACTTGAACTAAGTAGACTTTCAAGGGCCACGTGACCGCGTCTATGTATCGGGACGCGCGTCAGCGCGTCAGCCTCGATGATGGGGTTACATTCAACGCGATGATCGTTGCAGCGAGAAGGCGGCATATGTACGCGACTACGGTTTAGGATACAATTTGGGTAGGTACAAGAAAGGTAAAGGAGGCAAAGGTGCATATGTTACTGAATCTATTCGACGTGTGGAAGAAGTGTAATGTGCAAACTGTAAGTACTAGATATGAATTGAGTAGATACGGAGACCATAATGAGAGCGAATAAAGAATAAGATAGGTGATTGAGTTCCACTTGGTGTGAGCTGGGATAGTGGGTGTGGTGGAAGAGACGGGTGAAGGACATTTGGCGTGGTGTCGTTCTTTTGAGTGCTGTGACACAGGTGTATACGAGGAGCAGAGAGCAGTGCGGAGGACAAGAAACTCCAGATCGAGGTCATCTCGCATTAACCTTCACCCCAGACGCACTTGGAGGGGGGTGGTGCACAATCTTGGTCGTCTTCGATCCTATTCCCAGACCAGTATGCGCATGAGCCGTCGTCTGCCCACTTGATGCAGAGTTGGCAATATTCGAGCCCAAAAGTATCGATGGAGCAGAAGCGGTCATCTCCGACGGGACATTGTTGTCTTCTGGATCTTGTACGCCTTCGTTGTCGTGCGAGTGGATTGCCGTGCCGTTCGTAGAACTGCTGGAAAGTGACGCTGATTCCGAGGGAGAAGGGGATATAACGCCCTTCGCTGTCGCCGTAGAAGCTTCAGGGGTGTTCCTCCGGCGAGCATTCACGCTCCTGACTATCCGCGGGCCGAACCCTGTCGAGGACGACGACGACGATGCAGACGATAGAGGCAAAAGCGTGCTCATGGTCATGAGGTGCGCCCCTCTGCCATCTTTGCTCTTCCCTCGCTCCACCTTCGCCTTGTCCTTGTC
The DNA here is from genome assembly GCA_015499995.1 of Flammula alnicola. Taxonomy (NCBI): domain Eukaryota; kingdom Fungi; phylum Basidiomycota; class Agaricomycetes; order Agaricales; family Strophariaceae; genus Flammula; species Flammula alnicola. The sequence goes on along the minus strand of JADNRV010000024.1, from coordinate 37,048 downwards.
CTTCTTGTGAACCTTCATAACCCCAACCCCGACCTCGCTGATCAACGACCCAATACTCCCATTCAGGTTGACGACCTTCATCTCGGGCTTCAACGTCTCCTCAGAGCCTACGCTGAATGCATCAGCGTCGGTGTCCGCGATGCTATCACCATCCACATCTCGGGCATCGACTCTCGCACTCCGACTCCTACTCCTACTCCTTGCTGCCTTGTCGCCCTCAACCCCGCTATCAGCCTCTTTCGCCTTGCCATTCCCTCGACCGCGCATATACACGCCAGGGCGCGGATGCACCGCCCTCTCGTAGTACAGCATAAACGCGCCGCTGCCCTCAGCAAGCACGCTCTCGATCCCACACTCCGACACCGAGTCGTCGCTAATCCTTAGCCACCCCCTGCCAGTGCCAGCCTCTTCCTCCGTGCCGTCTTCCCAGTAATACCGCGATTCGCCATACGTAGACGACCCGAAGTAGTTCGCTGATTTGACCACGGACCCATTCGGCTTCTTCTCAGCCCCGTCCTGCCCATCCTCTTCTTCATCCATTTCCATCCGTAGAGGGTCAACCAAGGTAGGAGGGACCCACTTTCCACCTATCCGTCTGGGCTTCCTTCTATAACAAATGTAATGCCCAAACGAGTGCTGTCCATAGTGACATACGACTGCTGCCAGTCTATAAATTGTCCGTTGTGCACCAGGGGCATACGTCTCCGGCGTAGGTGTTGTCGACCGCCGGGGTTGACTTGAAGTAGCGCTAGCGGCACTACTTATGGTACTGGACCCAGAACTTTGGATGAGAACAGGCTGCGAAGTGGTAGGAGGAGGAGATGGAGTTGAAATAGAGTTCGTGGGGATAGTGGAGAGACTTCCAGAGGTGGTATAAGGTGTTAGGTCGAGTACTTCGGGAAAGTAGACCTTGATATTGTTCTTTGTGGCATATTGACCATAGTGTACTGATCTGTTGAGATGTAGAGCGAGCACGGGTGGCGGCTAGAAAGAGATAAAATCAGGTAGGAACCAGATGAGACGGGCTTATCACATGCACAGAAGAATTTGATACTCACCCTAGCAATCATAGCCTGTTTTGTTGACGCAGGACTGACCACCCTCTCAAGTCTGACACCCTCCAATAGAGATTCGTCCTCGATTCTGCCTTCGGCAAGGGCGGTCTTTACACGCTGCTCCATGCGCTTGACCTCTTTATACCTCTTCTTCTTAGAGTTAGAGGGCTTGCTTTTACTTGGAGAAGAGGATGGCATGGATGAGGACGATGCCGCAGGCGAAGTGGATGAAAATACGGTTGATGCAGAAGTAGAAGCTGCAGCAGAGGGCGGGGCAATTGCATCCTCGAGTATCTTGAGCTCTTGGAGAAGTCTTCTATGTGTTGCTAGCACCGAACACTTGCGGCATATGCAGTCCTTGAGGATCTCAAGCCGGGTATAATCTTCAAGACAGTCTTCTAATCGACATGACGTCTGTGTTCCACCGATAAATGATTATATAAGAGAAGAGAAGAATGTCACCTACTGCGAGTCTCGGCACGGCCAATTGCCAATTATCAAAGCCGAAATGCATGACTGCCTCCGTGTATCCACACACGACGCAGCTTCTTCGATTTGCAGTCAACCCATCGAACACACTCTTGCTGTTCATACTCCTCGGCATAACTGACCCGTCTTCGTTCATAAGGTCACTTTTCTCCCTTGGAGCCACCGCCGGTGGCTTTTCTAGGTCAAGTACACCTGCAATTCCTCTATCTCTCAGCCCTTCCCGGTCCACGGCACCCATCTCGTTCTTGATACATTCGGACACGAGCTGGAAAAGTTCTTGAGCATCTTGGTGCTCGCGCGAGTTGAATAGAGATGATGAAGTGCTGGGGTGGAAAGTGCCCTTGGAGTTGGGGGTTGGAGGCTGGGGATTGGAGAGCGCAGATATGATGCCGTGAGGCCGGAGAGAGTTGTATGTCGACTTGGGAGTGTTAAGGTCTGGTGGGCACGTGGCATTAGTATAGTCGAGTAGAGTCGAGCGAGATGAACAGAAACCAACTCTTGAAGAGTTCCTGGAGGGCGTCGATGACCGGCGTTGGAACATCCAGAGCCACGGCCTTGGAATGGATGGCGTCGATGTGAGGTTGTAGATAGCTCAATGAAGCCATGGCCTGGGGGTACAGTGTCATTACATAATGTATGGTCAATTCTTAGACAAGTGCTGACCTGCAAGGTAGAGTTCATAAAGCAGTATGTACCAGATATGTTGACGAGACCAGGATAATATTGGTAGTCCTCCAACTCGGAGTCGTCCGCGAATTTGTCTACAAAAAATGAGTATAACTCTATATTTGCCAGCACATCACACAAGCGCTCACCAGTACCTTTGCTCTTTGCTAGACTATCCATAGCAATTTGTTCGGTTCGAGTTCTGACACCTTTCGACTTGGAAGAACTCCCGCTGGACTTTCTCTTGTGTTTCTTGCCACGCGAGCCATTTGAGGATATAGCTGTCTGGGAAGACGAGCCCGACCAGAGCCAAGGTAGCGAGAAGCCCAAGCTCTCGAGACCCATGCTCAAGATCTGAAGCCAACCAAAAACGAGGGCGTGAAGACTAAGACGGCGAAGGTGTCGAGATGCGAAAAAGACAAGTGCGGGAATGAGGAAAAGAATGATAAGAGGAGCTATCTGCTGGAATACAGTACTTTTGAGAACGAGAATTAGCCACTCTTGGAGGTGCATGTGCAGTGTTGCGAGTGCACCCGGTGAGTTCGATGTTGACGGCAATGAGCAAGCCTTCAATTCATTATGGCAGCCAACCATATTTGTCAGAGAGCATGTCGGCGGGCTGAGAGGTTTCCGGCCATCTATCTCAATATGGCTACCTAGCGCAATGGTAGCGCGTTTGGCTTCGATTGCTTAACGGGTACCAAAAGGTTGCAGGTTCGAGTCCTGCGGTGGTCATTTTTTTCAATCCCCATTTCCTGCACATCCTGCATGCCGTTCATATTTTCTTCCCTACTGTAGTTGTTGCAATTTTTGCATCGATTGCCTGAGATGGTTGTGGTCTGAACCCTACGGTGGTTAATGTTTTTTGTACTAATAATGGTCGCGTGTGAACTAAACCCTGCCCATAAAGTCAAACTCATAGCTACTGTACGCTCGTCTAACTCTAACATAAACCTTGGCACTCAGTATCGTATTCCTCTATGGCTCGTCGAAAAACGGGAGGCGCATCCACTGCGCAGGCGCAATCCACAGCACGCTTAGCCGCATCTCTTGAATTCTTTCTGTCCTCCATTCGCGACCCCCACAACCCTAAACACTGCGGCACATGTCTTAATGGCGCATTCATAGAATGCACAATGGCAGAGAGGCTACCCCTTGACCAGAAGGATGTGCCCAAGAAGTCTGACACCACTGTATCCCGAAGTCCGGAGCTATGGAACGCAGTTGTCCTTTTTTTGCTGCTGAAGCGGACGGATAAACAGCTGGATAGACTATTAACTCGCTTGTCGGAGTGCTCGTGTTGTGTCGTGGAACGAACTGGTGATATACAGCGGTATCACGAAAGGGCGCTGGCGCAGACTGAGCGAGAGATGACGAGGATGTACAATATAGAGCAGATGGTCTTTGCAGAAGACAAGGAAAAGTTTACGTCGAACCGGTGTGCATTTATTATCGAACTTTTCTCTGCATTTTGCATGGTGGTGCATCACAGTAGGATCAAGTCTGTCGCAAAAGGGTCCTCAAAATCATGGCCCAACCACCCAACCGACCTCATGCCATTTGGAGCAGAGAGCTTCGTGCAGGGCATGCTGCAGTGGTATCGCTTCGTCCCGGACACGATCATATTTCAAGCGACTGGAATGGTCTTGCGCTTTTGCCAGTCGCTGGTCATTCCGAGTCTAATCAAATACAAGTTCTCGCACACCGTCGTGGAATCGTGCAGACAACTTGTCGACCGCACTATGGTTGACATTTGCTCGGAGGACTTTGATGAAGTAGGGCGCCAGCGCATCGCACTGAGGTTCCGGTTCCGTGTGATGGATGTCTTCGCCTTCCTCAGAGCTGCCAAAGAGCAGAAATACGACTGTTATGCGGCACTCATGCGCGGCTGCGAGACAAAAGCCATGCAATTATGCTCCATCCTACTCTACCTATCGTACGATCCGAAGATGCCACCGCAGGGGGCGGGTCTCGTCGTCGCCGACATCGCAGAATGCAGACACATGGCAGAGCATGGCCAGCACCTCTTCCGGTTTTTCCATATGCACATGTATCCGCGTCCTGACATGCCCGTCCATCCCTCGGTCGAACATATCGACTTGGGCGTCTTCCCCATTTCGGCCTCTTGGAGAGCGCCGGCCCAGTCCGCAATATCCGTCATCAAGACGTTTCGATCAGAGTCGCTTTGCTCGGCTTTTAAATGCCCGAACTCGTTGCAAAGTGCAGGGAAGGATTTCCAGCGTTGCGGACGGTGCACAGTGGTTGCTTATTGCGGACGCGAATGCCAGACCAAGGCCTGGAAAGAGGAAAAATACTCCCATAAGCGTATCTGCCCGCTTCTGCGCAACCTGATGGAGCGCGGCGGCGGTTCGGCGCTGTTCTTCTCTGGAGCTGGAGAAGGTACCCGAGGACCGGATGGGATGATGGCTTTTACAAACATCATGCAGATAGTCAGTAACTGGAAAAGGGCAGGCGTTCCTGAAGACGATTTTCTTCTCGTGGAGGATTGGTCTAAGTGGGTTACGGAGTCTCGTGGGTATCCGATGCCTGACGGAACGGAGTGGACCCCTGGGTATGAAGATTATAATGACTTGATTGCGCAGCTGAGCGCACAAGGTAGAGGACCAAAAGGTAGTCGAGACTTCTTCTTACTCTTTATGGCCGCCGGACTGATTATGTTCTCTTAGCAAAATTTCTCAATCGACTCGCTCGGTGGCCCTCGGAAGTTGCTAAAGAAGAGAGACTACTGAAAGTTCAGCCTTTCTGGGGGGAGGAAATTGAGGGAAATTAGTTGCTGGATTTGTGTTGTAATCGCTTTCTGATCTCGATATTGTATTCTTAGATATTTTCTCTTTTCTCACTCACACTATTGTGCTCTTTTCGTGCTTCTCTTTGCTTTATTGCTTTGTGTATAATCCCAGCCTTCAGTGTTTCAAGGATATTGGAACATCTTTTGTATTTACAATGTTGATCGTGACTTAGAATGATATTCAAATGATATCAGATGTTTTAGCGTTTCCCAAGAAGAAAGAAGCATTGCAGCAACATTTATCAATCTAGTTGCTAGCAAGTAGTGCAGTATCTTCCAATCCAAACCACCGCTAGACTTTATACCCTACAGTAGTTGCTCTGGTGAATATTGCGAATACAGACCCTATCCATAGCGCAGAGCAAGATTTCCAAGGTGGAACAAGAAATTTTGATTTTATCAGTAAAGATAGGGTCGGGTGGGCGATGTGATGGTCGACTTCGTTGGTCGGTTGGGAAGATGTGGTCGACTCACTTACTTAGATGCTTATAGAAGAGGAGAGCGGTGATATCCAGGCTCCGATAAGCATGCCGCACTGTAAAGGTCGAAACCGGGAGGCGAGTTGACTGGTTCCCTTGTATCGGAATCGACGAAGTCGAGACAGAACTCGCGCCGGGAAACCCAAGCAGGCCAGAGCCGCAGGGAGATCTTGCTGTCTGGGATCGGACAAATGCTGGCGTGTTTGTCTCCAGGACGCGGTTTAACCTGAATATGGGCACGTCATGATGATGATGTCAGTTGGCACTGGAAACGAGGACGAAAGACGACGCACGCCTGAAATTTCATTCACAGGCATAGATAGCACCATATCCGCCAGTGCCACAGCATCAGCCTGCATCAGCATAGCCTTTCTGTAGTGGCCCGCGAGCGTGCAAAGGTCGTAGCTGTTCCTCGGAATAAAGTTGGGATTGACGATGTCCAGATACATCCAAGATACATCTGGTACTATGTAGTCCCACCCCGGGCGAGTTGTGGTGGACGGGAGAAAGACGGGGGCATGGGCCGCGTATCATAGGGTTGTGGGCGAGGTCTAGCAGAGAATTTTTGAGGTCTAGTACTATCTAAGTACTAGTAGAAGAGATGATAGATCTAGCTGCCAGCAGTTCTGAGTTCTCAGTCTGCGAGTCGCGTCTGAACGACCACGTGACCCGACGCGTCTGGGGATGGCTTTGCACAATGAATTTGCACTCTTTCAACTCAACCTATTATTTCATGGAAGCACTCTCGCACCACTCATCAAATCCGCTTGAGGCGCGTACATCGGATAGTCTCAATGGCCGTTATCGCCGTACCTACGAAGAGGCGCAACGAGACCAGGATTCTGCCTTTCAGTCGTCTGACGAACTTGGGAGATGGGACGACCAAGCGCCATACCATAACCATATCAAGGAAGTCTTTGGTATCAGCAGATTTCCCTCCAAGCTCCGAGGAGCGAACCATGCAACGCCGAAAGCGGGGCCCAGTCGCGGTGTCGGGGTTTTCAGGTCGGCTGAGAAGTTCGTCGACCTGGATGAAGACATGGAGAGCGAGGATGAGCTATCGCGTCCTTTCACAGAGGAAGCTCCTGTAACGCCGATCGCGCGGAAGTTGTTTAAGGTGGAAAGGTTGGAAGAGATGCCTCACGATGAAGAGCAACAGGACGCGGTACAGGAACTCCTTCCAGATGAAGACGAAGACACACCGGCTGTGTACGATGGGCAGGAACTTCTCCCTGATGAAGAGGACGACCAAAAAGAGCTTAAGCTAGATAACTGGGAACAGGCTGAAGGAGAGGATCTCGATACATTCCGGCTTCAAGACGAGACGAGGACATGGACGAAGGCGGTGATACCAGTCGCCCCGACTCTCGGTTGTCTTCTCTTTCCCCACTTACACCACTGTCATCCAACCACTCCTCCCATATTCTTCACCTCAATCCTCAAGACCTGCCTCGCCTAATGAATACCTTACTCTCACTACCCGGCCGGAAGATGAACAAGAGGAAATATTGCAGGAAATTCAAGAACTTTACAAATCTGTCCCAGACCTTACCCCCTCATACGAGCTCATCGACCGTCTAGGAACTGGGACCTTTTCTTCGGTATACAAGGCCGTAGATCTGAAATACGACGAGTGGGATAATCAACCATGGCTGGGGCACCACCCGCCCGATAGTACTGCGTATTATCAGTCTGCTGGGCCGGGGTACAAGGGACGCGGGGGACGCGCTGCACGATGGAGGCATGCGAAAAGCGCCGTGGATGGCGAAAGAGGAGATATGGACGAGGAGATGGACACGCCTGGGAGAGTGTATGTCGCCATTAAACGGATATATACAACCAGTGGGCCCGAGAGGATACGGAACGAGCTAAGCATCATGGAGGAATGCAGAAGCTGCAGACACACGTCCCAGATCACGACTGCGTTTCGGAACAATGACCAGGTGGTTATTGTGCTGCCTTACCAGCGAATATGGACTTTCGGGTGAGTCTAATGCATTCTTGGTCTATCTCTCAATGTTGTCGATCAAATATTGTTTTTGAACCAATAGGACTTCTACCAATCCTTGCACCCGGAAGGTATCAAATGTTATTTCCGGTGCCTCTTCCGCGCCTTACGCGACATCCACGCGAGGGGAATAATTCATCGCGACGTCAAGCCTGCAACTTTCTGTATGACCCGTTTACGGGCATTGGGACCCTGTGTGATTTTGGGCTTGCATCGGTGCGTTGTCCTTGATCTCTCTACTCTTCGTTTCTGACATTTCTGGATAGCGCATGGACTCTAACGGTCCCCAACAGGGTCGGTGTCTACACACCCCTGCTAACCCCAAGGAGCCACATGGCAAGAATTGTCAGCTTAACGAACATCAGACAATGAGTGTCAAGCGGGCACAGAGAGAGGCGCGAACTAAAAGTAATATGCCTGCCGACAAAGTGGGATATCCAGAGCACGATCGGAGACCTCCGAGTAAAGCCAACCGGGCGGGTACGAGAGGCTTTCGAGCGCCTGAGGTACTCCTTAAATGTGGTGCTCAGACGGGGGGTATGTCGTAATGCTTCTCGAGTTAATTTCAACTTTCTTATGTCGCAATTGCAGCTATCGATGTGTGGTCTACAGGCGTCATCTTGTTGTTCTTCTTGACGGGGAAGTTTCCTATATTCCAGTCGAACGACGATGTCGAGGGGTTGATGGAGATTGCTGTTATCATCGGAAAGAAGAAGATCGAAAGAGCTGCGACGTTGCACGGTATGTCCATTATAGGTGTTTCCTTACCCTTGACGATAACCCAACTTACGTTATGGTAGGGAGGACGATAGCAACCAACATACCTGACCTTGACCAAGACGGAATTACATGGCAAGAGTTTGCGGAAAAGCTCAATCCAGACATATGGACTCCTAAGAAATACGACATGCGCTTCTACCCACATAATAGCAAGCACCGGGACGGCCGAGGGTCGACGATGCCTCCCCCCATCCCCCATCATCTTCAACATCCGTACCGGACTCAAAAGATATGGCCGTTCAAGATAACAATCAACAATCAGACCGACACGCCAACCCGCCCTCCATCGAGCGACACACCAAAGACATGCGGACGGCCTTCCACTTCCTCGAGTCAGTGCTCCATTTTGAGTCGACGAAGCGATACACCCCAAGGAAGGCTCTGTACCACCAATTCCTCGAGGAGCCTGGTATGGGCGGCGACGACGAGTACGTCCCGCATCTGCCAGGCGAAGGTGTTTGCAGCGGACACCATTTCAAAGACGATAGGGGCTTGAATTGTGTGAGGGTTTCAGGAAATGTATGTGTATGAGCGCGAAAGACCATGTATTAGGAGGGAGCGAAGAAGATTTCGATGAGGATGGCGTCGATGACGATGGGGGTAGTGAGTGTGGGGAACTTGTTGAGGACATCGTTGACTTGTGGCTGGAGAGGGCGTCGCTATTGGGAATAATCCGTGTGAGTTCCATAGAGATAGGGAGTTGTATTGTTGACCTTCCCTTTCTTTATTATTACCTCACCTCATTCTCATTTTCTTTGTCTGTGGTCTTTTTCCGTCGCCTTTGCGACATTCATCGGAAGACGTTTTGTATATTCATATTGTAACACACTCTACCTGTACGTATAGGATGAACAGTAATGATGAATTGGATTTCAGGTCGCTAAATTTATATGAGTGAAGTAACTGAACCGTCCCCATTCGTTTCGATGAATAATCCATGAAAAGTTGGAGTAACCCGTGAATTTGTGTCAAAACCCTGACCGCGATCGTCAAATCAAAATGTGATATTGCGCCGGCTGTCATTAACGACACGACTCCAGACTCCAGAGTCAAAATTTGATCAATAGAAGTCGAGATTCGCGGCGCGTCGATGCAGGTCGATGCACGCACGTGATGATCATTGCGCGCTTATTTCTGGCGCTTCCCAGCGCTTCCCCTGCCAGAATCCATGCCTTCGTGTCCAGTCGGTCTGTTAAATTAAACTAGGTACACGTATCAAATGCCTCGCGAGCGCGCAATTTAGATGGAAGAGCATTTATTCATGAATGACATCGCGATCCTGTGAATCAATATTAATAATGTTGACCGGCGCCAACATATCAGTCTATCTACTTCTAAAGAAGTACATAGCTTGGACCAGGCGTCGACTCGCGCACATCTGAACATGTTAATTGATATAGATATAGACACGGACACAGCCAGAGACATATCCCCAAAGACGGCAACATGAAAGAACGACGCGACCCAGAGATAACAAAATCTGAATACGCAACCGGGGATATTCCAGTAGAGGACCAAGAGTAGCACCAACTCTGCCGCAGTTCAGAGCTCCGTGTTTCTTTTTCATCTCCGAGGCCAGTCATTCCAACATCGACACGCAGATATTAATGACGAACAGTTTATTCGAGACATAGGTAGACGTGGCCCCAAGTTCTCATCAAGGAGCCTTCCATGGAGAATCAGCGGCGCCTGTTTTATGTAGTCAAGCCAGACCAAGTGCTCCAAAGCATCGTCGGCCAAAGGACAAACGACGGGCTCTCAGTGATGTTGAGATGGTGGGTCAAACAATGATGAAAGATCATCTACTGTGCTGAAGGCAAACTGAAGATCTTTAAATATTCCCATCATGGGCGTACTTAATCAACTTCTCTACGAAGATACTCTGATCATATCAAAGGACAATCGAGCTGTCGCAGTTACGCCGGGTCTCGGTGATATCGAATTCTTTCTTAGATAAGTCAGGTATGATCCTTAGATTCCAGAATCCAAATCATTAGTTAGTAATACATCACTATACAGTCATACGGCTCGAAGGTCCAACGAACGAAACTGCGCACTACAAAATACACTGACAATTTATTTAATCATAACTTGGGGGGTTCTCGACTGGAATACCACCGATCATCGAAACAGTACTCGATCCGCGGGCAGGGTATACGTTGCTAAAGGCGCTCAAGATTAGGAATCAAGGAATGATTCGGCGTATCAAGGATGAAACTCACGCAATCCTTCCTCGTCCTCCGTAATTTGACGCTTCATATATATGCTCTTTCCCTCGACTTCTCAGAAGACTGACAAATTCGAACATGGCTCTGTCCTTGAAGCGGACCTCCACCTTGGTACCGTCTGTTAGGCCGCCGTCAGGGGAAGGTTTGACCTCGAACGTTAGGTAATTCGCCCCAAAGGTAGGTTGCTCGAATCTCGTCAGGAGGATGGAATGTAAAGGGACCGAAAGCGATTCGAATGGTGAATTGGATCCGTTATGAATATGAACTATTAAGATCAGAGTGTCGTTGCGCAGCAGGTGCAAGATAGAGGCGTCACAGAGCAGGGCCAGAGATCCAATTAGTCCAATTATACTGGACTTCAGGGCGCGTGTAGAGGACGTACTCGTTGATCCGTAAGGTATACTTTGCCTGTTGACCTCAGTTTCTTCACTCCACCAGATCCACCCGCAGTTGATGAGCTGGAAGGTGTTGCATCAGGGATGGTGAGCGAAAGATCGACTCCGGAATCTACTGTCGTGATCGTCATTTCATTGGGTAGAGGAACCGGCGACCGGTTAGCGTTAAGCATGGTCCAGTTGAGCGCCATGGCCGCAACTGATTACAGTGGTGGTGGTGGTGGGCGTTAGGAAGAGATAACTCGATTGATGATGGACAGTCACACTATCTACGCGATGAAGTGCAAAACGACTCACAGCATTCGGCTGCATCCTGCCGGCCCATTTCCATTTGTGTGACTGATAATGATGGATCACCACCTTTCATGGCTACCTAGCGCAATGGTAGCGCGTTTGGCTTCGATTGCTTAACGGGTACCAAAAGGTTGCAGGTTCGAGTCCTGCGGTGGTCATTTTTGTTTTGCGGTGCAAGGAATGGATTCGATTGTGAATTTGAATTTCGATAGAAAACGTGTTGAGGATAATCTCTTTTGCTGGCACTTGGCTGGCACCTCAATGGCACCTCAATGGCACCTCACCAATAAACTAGTACACAATATCAAGCCGCAGCTCAATCAGTCTTCTCAATGGTGCCAAGGCCTCACCATAATGTCTATATGAAAGACTCTACAGTTCGACTCAGTATAAGGGGCGATCGAGCTCGTGACTTGAAAGGCTGCCGATAGGGCTGCAAATCGTACCGTATTACGGGTTCGGCCATACAGTTTACAGGTAAAACGGGAGCTTAATTACCGTAACCCATACCGTATAATTTAAAATAATAGGTTGGTCCAGAGGTACAGTACGGGTAAAAATACAGGTATACGGCCGTATATACAGCAATTCTAGTAGGTCTGAGATAGATGTGGATTAAATTATTGTATAAGCAGTTAGCTCAAGGGAAAGAATTTTTACTGCTCGGTTTATACATTTTTTCCGCGTATTAGTGTCTTTCTGGCGGTGGAACGGAGGAAACGTCCTCGATGCAAGGCGTGTGAAAACAGCCGACCATGCGGACGACAGCTATTTGGTCGGTTGGCCCAGTGTTTCTGGAGCTAAAAGTGTCGGGACACTTACAACTTGACAAGCAGCCCTTCAAAATGTTCGAATCGGCTTAGGCTCAAGGTATTTCGGGCTCGAAATAGCAGGCTAAGAATCAAGCACCCAGTGGGTCCTGGAAATTTCGTCAGTTCGCCGATTTGCCGATTTGCCGAATGATCGGATTTCCAAAAGAGGTACGGCTGCTAGCAGCACCTTCCACCTCCTTTCAAGTTTCCTCTCACCTCCATGCAACCGTTACCCTCCGATCCCAGTACATTTTCCAACCCCTCACCGTCTCCCGACGTTGATGTGAAAGCTGATCCCGCTTCGCAAGCCATCTGCATCCTATTTTTACAGCAGTGGTCACTGAGCCACAGGAAAGATGATCATCGACTGATGATCGACATGGAGCAGAAAGAAACTTAGAAAAGGCACAGAAGGTGCATCGCTGTTTACCCCTGGACGACTGAGAACGCTGCTTCCACTGTCAAGTTTTCCCAGGAGTTTACATGACGTACTTGACCACCACTCTACTTGCCGCTGTTGGGCTCCTGGAGGCAAGCGAACGAGGTGAGTTGGGGAGGAGTCTATTAGCTTTACAAGGGCAAGAAATGGCGACCAACTGCAGCTCGCCCGACAATAGTCAACCGCAGTCCAGTGGGATCCCATCTTCATTTTCGTTCAAAGCACCCTTCCCAGTGTCATCGGCTGCCAGTGTTTCGGCCTTGAAGCACAGGCGCGTCTCTCTCGAGGTGGAGATTTTAGACTGGGTGGCAATCGACATTGGAGATCTGTGTGGGGTGCAGCGTGCCGAGTACTTGGGTTCTGACTACGTACCTCATCAATTTTTTACGAGGAAGACTAAAAGGTGATAATTCTTGATTCTCGAGCGTTTCAGAAGGGATCGAGTCCACCTTGAAGCCGAAGATATCGTTCAGATATCGCTATGCGCATGTTAGGCATGCAGTCATCATATGCCACGCTTGGCTGCATTACGACCCACATCCTCGATTTTTCCCCCGGGATTCCTATGTACGATACATGCGTCAACTATCGAGCTGCAGAGGCCAGACGATCATGAGTATCCCGACTCAGTGCTCACCGACTCCGAGTCATGTGCCGGACTCCGACTCACCCGGCTCACCTTAAATTACCCTATCTTCATCTGTGGACGTCCTTGAGGTTATCTGAGAGTATATAACAAGACAAAGATCATTCAAGAAGTACCTGTTCGAACCGAGGAGACAAATTTAGGGAACGTTGTACCCGCAATACGTAGCATACAAAGTATTCTCGTCTTTTCATCAAATGTAAATGACCATTTACTTCAAACTCTGCTCGTGTTAATGGCTCTCAAGGAGAACAATGCATTTATATTTCTACAGATCTATGTACGAAGGAAGGAAATATACCTACTCGTTTATGGTGTCAACAATGGACGTGGATGCGCGAGCCGCGGGCATACTAGTCGCTACCATCCTTTGCTGCGTTAGGAGAACTAGGCGACAAGGTGAAGGTGAACGACAACAAGACTATGTGTGTGATAGTCACGCCCGCCGCTCGCTTCTCGTTGCCGTATTCTCTCTCCGAGTCGCCCTGTGCTTCGCCTCTGCACCCGCCTTTGCGTCCTTCTCATCTACTCCGTCATCTCTCAGTCTCTGAACTCTTCCGTTCTCTCTCTGCCTCTATCTCCTCGCACCTCACACCTCACACCTTCTCCTCTCTTGTCCTTGGCGTTGCAAGGACAACACGGGTTTTCTGTCTCCTTGGCCTGGCCTTAGGTTCTCGTCTGATTGGCAGTCGTAAATGTCGCCAGTTGACGTGCTGACGCATGGTGACAGGCACTGGCCCGGGTGTCCTGTACACTGTACTGTACAGCATATTTACTATTCACGGTCTAATCCAGTCGATCCCGGCTCCACATCCCTTTTAGCGGGGAGGGGCACACAGGTTGCGAGTGGGCGGTAGGATTGGCCGAGTTCGTGGATGATGGGCGGCGAGCTCGACGATGGCGGGGCGAGAGGATGATGAACAGAGCGATTGGGCGGTGGGTTAGTGGCGGTTGGTTGGTGGTTGAACGACGTGCTTCGTGTTGGGTCGGCATGTTATGGTATGTGACTGAGAGTGACGGTTGGATGTTAAGCAGTAGAACGGTAAGTAGGTCAGAATGAATGGTAAGATGGTGGCAAACACGGAATGGTACACATCAAATGGAGGACGGTAAACGGTAGATGGTAAATGCTAAACAGTGGACGGTAAACGGTAAATGGTAGTCAGTTACAGCAGAAAGGTCACGGTAGGCAGTACAAACTGTGGTAAATGGTTCAGTGATAATCGTAAACTGCAAACAGTAAGCGGTGACAGTGGACAGCATAAAGGTGCAGACAGCGAATCGTAAACTGCAGGAAATAGTGACGGTCGGAAACGATGGGAATAATTGGTAGGTGGGCCATGGCAAGGGCTCCAAACGGCGAGCCTTGAGAAAAGACGAGGTACGGCATCAATGGACGATAGGGTAAACTATCAGTAAGATGTCTGCAATGTGGGTGTAAAGGGTGATGCATGATGGCGGACGATGAACTTATGAGGACAGGCAACAGTGGGCAGCAACAACCGCACGGCGCCGCAATGAGAAAAGAACACTGCCAGTGATTGTATGAATGGAGAGATATTTGGTGTGGGTAAGCTGGATCTGATGTAATGGTGGATGCGGCGAAGGCGAGCAGCATGCAGTAGATGCAAGACAGCGAGATGGCGGGCAGTGAGAACGTGTAAATGGGGAAAGATTTGAAGCCACAAATGGCATGCTGCTGCCGCATGCCGAAAAAGCGGCTTGCGAGACAGTGGGCGGAGGCTGGAAGCGAGATGCAAAGAACGAGGATGTAGAAAAGACAGTGCTGCCGTGAACAGATCGTGGTCAAAAAGAAGTCGCCAGGCAACGTCGGCGTCGGGAACGGAGAATATGTGCGTCGGAAAAACGGTTTAACGTTCCGGTGTTTTCAATGGATATATGTGGATTCCGGAAGAGCGGTAATGCAATAATTGCGGGATAAACCAGTCGATTGCGAGTACGGCGAGGTTAGCCAGGAAGTTGTGAAAAGTCGACAGTGAGACACAGGATGTGGAGCCAATTCGAAGCAGTACGTTGCCACAACGAGACCGACCAGCGGTTCGCGAGACAGTGGGTCGGTGGGAACAAGTGGCGAGTGGCGAGAAAAGGGCGAAGTACCTTACGAGAACGGGCAGTGGAGTTTAAAAACGCAGTTGTGAGTAGATTCAATTTTCATGTAAAACAGGAAGGGCGGGATGGTGGGTTGGAAAAACAATGAATTTTGAGCATAACGGTCAAGGGCGGGATGGTGCACGCGTCGGCACTTTCAGAAAAAAAGTGAAAGTCCGTAGTTCACACTCCACACTAGGCGAGTGGACTCAGGAGCCAAGACGGAAAGGACCAAGGCGTGGAGAGCTAACGACAATATGGTACGGGAAAGAAGGAGAATAAATCTAGAAAAGAGCGAGATCGCCTTATAAGGGGCGATCGCGCCCGTGTGAAAGATTGCCGAGCAGCCTTACAGGCTTACACTATCCTGAGAACTCGAGGTTTCAATCAGTTTCTTAAAGCTTTTCCGACTGAAAGCCAATCACCATGTTGCGGAGACATGCCCCGAGTCGACATGCCTTCTTCATATTCGACTTCCATGCAAGAATTTCTTCCTTACTTGTCAACATCTACCCACACAATACTACCGTGAAGTGGCGACTGTTGTAGCTTCCGTTATACACGTTCCTCCTCATGTTTTGCTCGTTGTCTCCTGACCTCTTTCGAATCCCAGACCAGGTCGAAAATCCTCTATATTATGAACAGATGTTCCTCCACGCTGTGCGTCACGAACTCACGGTGCTCTGTCTATTTCTGGACATAGTTACCACTCAAAATCTACATAACGACTAAAGCATGCCATCGAGTCGGAGGTGAGGTCAATTGTCTTTTGACGTCCATCTACTTCTGAGCTTTCTCTTTTGTCTGCACCTTTCCAGCCTCTGAAGCGTCGAACGCTTGACATCATTATCACCTATTGTCATCGATCGCTAGCGCCTGTCTTTTTGTGTCCCATCAAGGTAAGTCGATTTGGGTTGACAGGGCAGAAAAAAAATTGACCCCTTGCCATTACAAAGGTGTTGAGCACCGAGGCTGTTCTTGACCCAGCCGGGATATTTTTTTCGGGAGGAAAGACACCGGGGTCATAGTTGTGTGTGCAATTTGTCTCCGGGTAGCTAGCGCTCATCAACCTTCCCAGAATATCATGAAACTTGAAAGAAAGACAGCCGAGCGCTCCCGTCGCGACTCTATGCTAACATTTGCTGCGATTTGGGATCCAGAGAGAGGGCTAGAAGCCTTCTCAGGCGCTGAATTGCTAGATGCATTCCCTGGCCGAGAGGATCATTCTATTCCGAAGACTGTCTGCTACAACTCGAATTGTTTTTCAGAAGATCCTGCTGACACCGCGATACCCGACGAACCGTTCGCTGTTTTTAGCAGCCGCCAAACACACTTTATCGACATACGATCATCGGCGGCGTATCAGAAGTGCATTCGCGGCCATGATTTTGATGATACAGCTCTTGATATGCCACTTCATAGCAGCTCATCAGAGGTGTGTCGTAAAATTGGCCATATGGGTTCCCAATAGTTGACCGTACCCTCTATCCAGTCGAGTTATTCCGACGATACTTGCGACTCTTTTTTCGGGGGAACGGAGATGACTACCCCGTCCCGGGCTTCTCCTGTATCTGCTCCCAATATCTCTGCTCCCTGGAACGCCGATACCGGTCTATCAGCGCGCCAGAAGAGCAATATGGTCACTCCGATAGGCACGAATCGACAGCCTAAGATGTCCTTAACGTCAGCCTCTAATACTTTCGCGCGTTCCACGGGACGGAAAGTCAAGTCGCAGGATGGTCATGGTCTTGGCTATATCGAGAAGACAAGTGCATGGCTTCGTTTTGCGCCTCTAGGTCGATCACGCTCTACAAGCTATGCTATTCCGTCCTCGACTCTTGAAGATATGGGCGGGAAACACTCGTGTTATGATCCCTTCAGACGTATTCCACCTTTGGTTGCGCATCGTACCTTCTCCCAATGCGAGGAGAATTTAGGAACCCAAGAAACCCATTCGTACCATCTTGCGGTGCCGAGGGGCCGTTCAAATGAACAGATGATTGATGACGAAGGTTTCTTTGAGACGTCTTCTCATGCAGATTGTGATCCCCATCTAGTATGTCAAAAAAACCTTTAAATAACTTCTATGAGCGCCTATTGTCTAATTCGCGTGCCTTGAAAAAATAGCCGTCACGATTCTCCATGTCGACGACATCGACATCGACATATATCGCCGTTGATCCTAACGCCACTCGTCCCAATACGCCAACAGCGTTTGGCCCGAGTTCTTTCTGGCAAGCAACCCGTGATACCCGATCTTCACCGCCAAGGTTTCGACTTGCGTGCTCCAAATCGTCCCTGGATGGATCGAAACTCCGGGAGTGGAGAGCCAGTCATGATCATCCCGCAATCGCTCGTCGCCTTTCGAAGGTTTTCAAAGCACCGTGGGCTAAGCGGCCCCAAGATGAACGGTGGGTGTTGGTCGAGGTCCACTCCATCGTGACGGATAGAATTATAGATGACTGAAAGTAACCTTATATTTGTCTTCACTGCTTTATTTTAGGTCCGTTTTCGTTCTGATTCGTCGTGTTAGCGCATGACGCTAATAGAATTTCCACAAATATTTATTTTTAGCTGACCGTTATCACGATTATGCAGAATGCCCGCCATATGTTACATGTATGTACTTAGATATGCATATGCATTATGTTTTTTCTTTGACAGAAAAGCGGTTCCAAAACGACTTGACATGGAACGATGGGAGACGTCCAAAAAAGGAAGTAAAGGTGTCATGTGTCATGCCAGTGCATCACATTCTCTGCCTCAGTGCCTCATGACCACCGTGGCCAATTACGAACTTGAGGTACGTACTTTCGCACTATGACCCCTGGTCACATCCTGAATTTGTATTGACAGAGTTTGGAACTGGAACTTTCAGCATTCCAACACTGGCAGCTTGCCAACAGCGCTCATTCATATACAACTTGAATTATAACGCCATTCAACATTTGTTCAGACTTACGATACGACCGAACATGGCACTTTAGATCATCAGACTCGCGACGGTGTGCCTACCTTGAAATTATTCTAATCGCCGCTCAATCACTGAATATTAGGCTTGGAACAGAGAGAAACAACGTGGCGATTGTTGACTCCTGGCTGTGCGTACCTAGTTGCTCTTGGTCTTGATATCAATGACATACGTCGACCCCCGTTTCTCCGCAAATCAAGGGTATCCGGCCTACTCTATATTTAATAACGGCCCTGCCGTTATATGGGGATTCAAGGCCATGAGAGGGCCATGAGACTATGTATGTATACTTATACAAAGGAAGATTGACTTGAGTTTCATCACGTCTTCTGCAGGCAACTCCAGATCAATTTTAATTATACTTGGAATGCCGAACATCCTTGGGTTGTACTCCCATACACCCAGCCAATAAACAAGTGAGTTTACGGAACTGGATTTTTTTTCTACGGCATTGATCTGTCTGAAAGGACACAATAGGATGCGTGTAACTCACTCTCGTACAGCATTTTCCGACTGATGCCATCGATGAGTTGCATTCTTTTGACCGCAGTTATGCAAATATGGGAAGTAGCCTTAGTACCAGGGCCCAGTATGAATGTCAAGGCGGCGAGCTTTGCCAGGGTTCCCCCCACAAAATGTCTTGTTCATAGAGTCGGCTTAAAGGGACATGTTTGATGCGCCACCGCCACACAGCCTCGTCATTCGAAAAGATCGACTCTCCCATTAACCTTATATATACGCCGGAAATGCGCCCAGCAGAGACATGAAAACTTCTGAGATCCTATTCCTTCCTGTCCTCCTCGTTTGGACCTCTGACATCGCTTGACTCTTCATGAGTGCCTCCACTGGATCTACCAACAGTCCAAGCGACTGCTTCACGGCCCAGACAATCCCGCAGCTCTTTGGAAATGACGCTTTGAACTCAGACGTCGGGGGCGTTGCCGTCGCAATCTCAAGTACTCGTTCTCCTAGACTAAATGTTTATTTAAACTGACGAAAGGTCTGTTAGATATTGTCATCAACATCGTTCTGCGTGGGTCGTCCAGCTTTCAAAATTTATAACCTTGCTCAGCCTTGCCTTCGTAAAGCAATCCTTCTCCGCTGGGCTGAGGATGATGTACACACGACCGTCTTTATGCTCCTTTCCCAGGTTTACCCTATCATGATAGCCACAGCTTTGAGCATCAACACCGATAATCTGAGTCTGTTCGATGCTCACTTTGCGGTAGCCGTAACGGCATCCCCAGTTTCCTTTTATCTGGCATATTCCTCAATCCGCGACGCTGTCGGCCGTCCAAACACTCTTTTCCAGAAGCTGAAATTCGGGAAGAGGTTGATACGCCTCCTTGGACTCGCCCTACCAATCCTCTGGCTCGGCGTTAATCTCGTAATATCTTTCTCCCCTCGTGCATTTAGAAATAGCCCAGAATATTGTCAGAAAATGACGTTCCTCGGCTGGGTGGAATTTCAAACTGTCTCCAACTTCGTCGGCGTACTCGACGTTATGGGACGCAGGGATTTATGGAACGACCTACAGGGAAGAGGTGGTCTTGGTGCCCTGTCGCTCGCTGCCATGTGGATATGGGCTATCTATCTCGTTCGTCATCGCCATGATATCTACGATGAAATGCGATTTCGGCGGCAGGTGCAGCAAAGTGGCCAACAACACCGTCGGCTCGCGATCAGGATTCTTGTAGCAGTTTATAATGTACCAGCTTCGTCATGGTAAGCACTGTTATGTTCCTCCTTCCCCATTATCATCGACCTTGAGCTCGTCTGCCTTCCAGGTTTGTAGTCACGAAGTCTCATCCGTGGATGATTTTCGTGATTGTTATATGCTTGCACTGGAGTTGGGTACTTGGAATTGCGAAAGGCATGACCATTCAACGGTACCAATTTTCTTACGGCCAGGTATTATCTGCTTGCTGTATGTTATAAAACCTGGTATTGATCATCATCCGTAATTCGGTCTTATAGATCATGTCTCTCTTTTCTATCATCCCGCCTCTCCTTTCTGTTATAAAATTGCTTCGTTCTCGTATTCAAGACTTGCTAACGTTTAGCAGAAGCCTACCTGCTTCGTTCGTTGAAGGCCTGACATTCCTTGTTACGGGGTCACCTAACCCTTGGGACATACATGAGGAGCGACACACGCCTTTAATGACCACTTCTGTTCACGCTCTCGACCAGTGTTGGTTTGTAGGTAAGGATCAAGCCCTAACTCGAGAATCTGTGCGTTGACCCTGGTTCATTGTCAGTATATTTCGTGTGGGTCGTGGTTACAGTGGCAGACTTCTTCTGGATTTCCGCATGTAAGTCTCGTGAGCGTTCTCATGACACAGCAAAGATGACATTTTCCGTATTTAGATGTCAAAGCTGGGTCAGTCCCGAACCCGCGTACTCCTGTCAATGACCCTCATAATGCGTGGAAACCCTTTTCTGTGGCTCGTACGTGCCCTCTTCGGATATTCCCCGCTCCAAGAAGACTGACGCTACCATGAAGTCTACATATATGGCTACTGCGTTTGCTGTGTCAATATCCTCGTCTGGACCACATATTACGGCAGGGGCTATAGATGGACCGGAAAGTTTGGCACCTTTCTTTCTAACTGGAGGGAATGTCTCAGTGAACGCCAACGCGCCACCCTGCGCGCTGTCCATTTCATGCTCATTCCTCTAGCGTTTATTATGTGCGCTGGCCCTCTTTTCTCGCCTTTCGCTGCGCTTCCCCTGGCTCAACAGGTAAGGTCGTTTTATTGGGTCATGGAAAATGCCAAACTCAGTTCACATCTAGTGGCAATGGTCTCATTTTTGCGATTCATTTGCGGGGGAAGTAATTCTGTATGGAATGACCAACCCTTTGCAGACTCCCATCGCATCCTTCTACTACCCAGTGACAGGAAGCGCTGCCAAGCGTGATTTTTATTTCAACTATGCCTTAATCACCAACGCCACAGGACCTGTTTCTTCGCAAGTTCTTGTCTACAATGGTCCCCCCGACCTAGGCCTCTCACCAGTGCGACCGTCTATTGTTTCTATTTCCTATAATCTCGCCGACAAAACACTCTCAGCGTACTGCCAGAACACCCCGGCACTGACCGGACCTTGCGCTATGGGCAACTATTCCACAACGCCTTACCTATCTTTCTTGGTGCGTGATGCTCAAACAGGGGCAAAAACACGACTACGAGCCCAGGATAAGGAATGGCAGTTTTCAGACGACGCCCCAAGCTTCGTATTGAAGGTTCAGAATTCCGATGGTGGTTTGGGCGCCATCGCCATTCAATCTGCCGTTACCCAAAGGAACCACTGTGAAAATCTGAAAATATGTCTGTCTTCGGGCACGCCAGACTTTGCAACATTGGTCCCTCTTGGAGTGATACTCATGGCGCAGGATGCTTACTCCGAATACTGTTTAAGACCTCGAATTTATAATATTTAGTTGTCTCTCTCGTTTCTTTCTTTCTTTCGAGTCTACAGGCTCTACAGCTTTGAACACCTTCCTTCATTTCTTTACAATTGTAATTGTAGTATTATAGTGCCTCTTCACGCGCACAAGTAGCGCCCTTGTAATAGCTTATAATATTAATAGCTCCAGCAAACGTAGTCAAATACTTATAGTAGTACACCCCTACAGTCAAATGCATAGTAGTACACCCCTACAGTCAAATGCATATTAGTACCAAAAGGAAGGAAAACAGATGATCGAAATCGCTCATCCCGAATCAGTGAAAGAAACGAGACAAACCTTGCACACAGAGAGCATTCTTGATTTGCCAAATCCATGATCGAAATCCATGGAGTCCATAGAGTTGATGTAGTCACGAGATCTTGGGGTGAGAGGCACGTGATTACGAACGCGTCAAACGCGTCTACTTAGTACTTAAGTCCTAGCGAAATAGGGCTCTCTAGTCACATTCAGCGCCCGCTTTTTGTACAATAAAATGAATATTTCATTAACAGTATATATATACATGTTTTGTATAAAGAAATGTGGCGAAATGCTAGGATCGCGCCTGGAATAGATGGCGCGATTCAAATAGCGCAGGCGGCTCCACCTTCCAGCGACCTTTCCTCCCTCGATGCCGGGACTGGGTCATCCCCTCACTTGTTGCCCTTCTCCACCGGGATGGGCTGCAGCGGCGCTGTCGTTGCGGCATCTCGGAACTTGATGGTCGTCGTTGTGATGTCCTTCTGCACTGGGGTGTCCGTTGTTGGGGTTGTCGTAGGAACAGGTGTGCTATAGCTCCTTCACCGTAGCTCAATTTCCCTGAGTACGAGGGGCGGCGAGGTCGTCGATGCACAGGGATGTGGGTCAAGGTGCGGGTCGACCACCGAACACTCTTCGACCTGCACCCTACGCTGCGAGACCTCCTTCCGACTCATGGCAGTCCGCCTCAAGCCAGTTCGTCATCTCCTCGCATTATTGCTCACGTAAAACATGGGTGCCGAGCTGGGAGACGTCGGGGTCTGGGAATTATTGGACATGGCGGTGGAGCGGCAGGAGAGTCGGCGCGAATTGATGTAAGCATGCTATCTCTTGCATGCGGCTGCAGTATGAACTATGGAGGAGGGAGCATAGGTAGGTGGTCGACCACCCGGTGGCGGTGTTGGTTAGTGGCTGACAGGCAGGGACAGCGATGGCGGCTGCGTCGACCAATCTGCGTGGTGGGGATGTTCAGTCTCCCTGCACGCGGTGTGAGCACGGAGGCGGCAAGGGTCGGTGGGTCGGCAAGCAGGTGGTGGTGGTGGTGGTGGTGGTTGGAGGCTTGCAGGCGGTGCTCGTCTTCGATGCATTCTTTCTGTAGGCGGGGGTGAGTGGGTGGAAGGAGAAAAGTGGAAGGCGGCGAATCGAGTCATACAACTCGATTCGCCACGCACCTGGTGGGTTGGCCTCACTGCCTGCCCTTATAGTCCCCAGTCGGCCGTGAACTACCGTGAGTTCGGAGGTTTCGCAGGGACAGGGCGAGGCAAGGACGAGGAGCAGCAGAGGACGAGGAGTAGCAGAAGACGCGACTGGGCGGGGCGCGTTGTTTTGAAGTTGTTTGGCGGCAGCGGGGGATGTCAAAGACGCCGCATGTGACTCCAGCAAGTCCATGAACTTCACGAGAAAAAATGATAAATATGGAGTTGGCTATACACGAATGTTCTGTGCACACAAGGGGAAGAAGAACTCTGACAGACTTGTGGGTCGCACCCAATCGGACGTTTTGCTGTTGAGGATTCTCACATGCACGAGATGGGGATAGAGACTCGTCCGAATTCTTCATCAGAGGACGAACTGAATGCAGGAAAGATTGGCGAAGTAACGAATAGAACATGTTCACTGTAACAAACAACTCAATATGGTTTGAATCGTCTTGCTGCCTTCAGTTTCTCCACTTTGGCCTTGTCCTCTTCCCATTTCCTCTTCAATTCCATCAGGTCTGTTCCATATCGTCAGCCTCCGCAGTAGAACATAACAACGAGAAGGCATACCTGAACGTTGCTTCTCTGCCTTCTGGAATGCATAAAATCCCGCCTTTTCCTTCTTCTCCTTCTTATGGCTTCGATTCCGGGCGGTCTCCCCAGAGCGCTGGAACCGCTTGCTTGCCACGGCCACTCCACCACCAAGGGTCTTTCCATATGCACCCCCTCTTGTGACAAGAGTGAAACCATCCTCGTCAACGATCGCCTCTCCTTTGCGGTACTTCGACTTTTGTTTGCTCTTCGCCAGTTCGTATTCGTGAACTTCGACCGAGGAATCTGCAAATGCGCGCACGGCATCGAGTGGAGGTCGTAAAGAGTCGTAAAGAGCACGGTAGTGAGCCAGACCATATAGTTCCTCTGGCGATGTGGGCCAGGCTCTAGGTTTACTCGTCGATGCCAAGGCTCGGTCCAAAGAGGATGAATCAAGGAAAATAACATAGGCAGAAGAGCCTGTTTTTCGAAAATTTCGTAGAGGGCGTGAGGGTAGGGGTATGATCAGTGGTACAGCGGATTTGTCCTTCTGCGTCTTCCGTCTTTTTCGCGGCTGCTCGTCGGCAGCTTCCTCCTCCATGGATTCCTCCTCCTCCTCACTGTCGCTATCATCGTGTTGAGGTTCCTTGACATCAAAGTCGAAGATAACTTTCTCTACAGTCCCGCTATGCTTGAAAAACATCACGAGCTCCCTCTCTGTCGCATCTGGTGGGAGATTGACCAGGAAAAGTGTTCGGCCTTCAGGGAGAACTTTGTGAGAATCGGATTTGGAGGTATGAGACCGAGCATAAAGGTAGTGGGTTGTAGAGGAGTTGTATAGGATTGGAATAACACTGAATCCACTGATATTTGAAGGAATGGCCATCCTCGCAATTGGTCGAACTTTCAAGCTCAAAGTGAGCAGTGAGGCGCGGGCGCAAATATTTTTTTGGGCGGTTGTTTGGATGAACTTTCCCCAATCAATAACGGAAATACCGGGCCGGCTCTCATATGGAGCGGCCAGCTTCCTTTGTCGCGGTCCAGTCTTGATATCTTGATTCTAATATCATTGTAAAACGCAGAAACCACGAATAAACCGTTCATCTCACAGCCCGGCGATACTATTTTTGCTTTCACACCAGTCATGCGATCTCCACCAGGGCACAAAGTCAAGACGGACCCACAAGAGTCCAACAGGGCTCACGCGCCTTCTTCTCAAATGCCAGCATCGTCGTCTCGATACTACCACCCGTACTTCACACCTGCTGAGATCGAATATCTCTCAGAGAAGCAGCGCGGAAAGCAGTCAGTCACGCAGGAGGAAAAGGTGCGGCAGAGCGCTTGCACATTTCTGGAGACGATTGGAGCGCGTGTTGGATTGTGAGTTGTTTTTGGGCGGTACCTCTTGTATGATACTAAGTGGACCATTTGGTTTTATGTAAAGCCCAAGACGAACAATAGCCACAGCCCAGGCTCTATACCACCGCTTTCACCTATTCTTTCCACGGAAAGATTTCCAGTACCACGTACGTATGTCCTCACCTATTGTCTCACGTCCCTATTATGACGACGCCCGCGCAAAGGATGTCGCCCTCGCAGCCCTATACGTATCGACGAAGGAACATGACACGCTGAAGAAGCCTCGCGAGCTGCTCGCCGTGTCCTACTCTGTCCGATTTCCAGAGCTTGCTGCAAAGTCCAAAAACCCAGGAGGAGAAGTGGACCTTGACACGATGGACCCGGCTGTAAGCCCCTGGCTTCTTTTCAACGCTCAATACAGAGGCTAAATTCTAGAATAGTTGGTCGAAAACGACCGACAGCGTCTCTTGGCCGTGGAGCGACTCATCCTCGAGACAATCTGCTTCAACTTTACAGCTCGGATGCCTTTCCCATATGTCATCAAGCTTGGAAAAGAGTTCAAAGGTAAACCGAGCACTCTTTACTTGCATTATCGAATGTCATCCTCAACGACGTCACATATAGCATCTAAGAAACTCATCAAACTCGCATGGCGGATAGCCATTGATAGGTACCTACTTGAGACTTGGGCTGCCCATTACCTTCCGTACTCATCGTGCTTTGCAGCTATCGGACCCTCCTTCCATTGATTTATCCTCCACACACAATGGCACTAGGGAGTATTTTTGTGGCAGCTTTGCTTTTATCATTCGAACAACCCCCATCTCCAAAACGCGATGGAGAAATATCGAGTGCCGAACTCGCCAAAACGCTGAACACGCACACGGGCCGAGGATGGGAAGGTCGGTACCATACCAGACCTGAGGATCTCGAAGGTGTGTCTCTAGGAGTCACCACTATGTTATCCCGTCTGAACCACTTGCGCAGATTTCGCACATACTATCCTCGATCTACTCATCCAATACACTCAAAACCCCTCTGCCAACACCTCACCTAGTACGCCTTCCTCTCCGTCCCCAAATCTGCCCACACGGGATCGACATTATGCAGCCCAGCAGCCCCAGTACCCTTACAAAGCTGACCAGCTTATCCGATTGAAAATCGCCATGCGCGAGACGGAGCACTTGCCCCGCAGGCGGAAGCCCCTTGGCAATGCTGATCCTAGCGCACTGTACAACAATGACAAGATTGGCCAAAATGAAGGCACGGTGCGGTTCTTGTTCTTCCCTCCGGGATTCGAGGGCGATGTGGTGTGATCGATTTGATAGTCGGTATGTAAGATTTAAGGTGCTACTATTAACAATATACACATTCCTCTGATATAACGGTGATTAGTTGCGTTGCAATAATTTCCTTGCGAGCGGAAAGAGTATTAGCCTTTTTGGACTCAGAACAGGCAGTATAACCATTCCTCCACCGAGCCCTCGACGGTGCCATGCTTTTACTACACAAGATTCAGCGGCATAAGTAGAAAAAAATGAGAAGGCCGAACCCCGTAGTGAGAGGGGATGTGATTGAGCCTAAGAATGGGTGATCGCATTCTCTCAGAATGAGTATCTGACTCTGGAACTGTTTACTAGCCAAGAAGGTTATGCTTACGATTGGCAGTTGAAGGAAATTTAGTTAGGTCAGGCAGTTTCTTCCTGGATACCGTGATGCGTTCTCGGCAAGCCCATCTTTTGAGGAGTAGAACTTGAAGGCTTGCGACTTTGGAAATTGGAGCATTTCAGTTGTAGAATCTGACTCCGTTAGATTATATTAAACAAAACACGGTCGCTTCCACAGTCCGGGGGGAAAGAAAAATGTTGTGTCACAGTCAAGCTTCTCGATTTTTAGAATATGCACAGCAGATATTGATTTTCTCAGAACGAAAATGTGAGGCCCAGGGCGGTAAACGCGAGTCGCCTTCACCTCGGAGCCGCCTCGAGCACGAGGAACGGATGATCAAGCGCAGTTACGGAAGTTTCAGTGATGTTGACCAGTGCTTCCTGTAGCCTCACGGAAAACAGAAGTTGAATGCCGCTCCACGTCGAGAGTCTGAGTATACAACAGGCAATTGCACCCGTTCGACGGTTCAACGTAGGGGCCCTCCATGCAAGACTGTACAGGTGATTTTGACTGACGAAGCTAGACTCCAGGAGAATGCAGGCGGCTTCCTCGCTCCTCCTCGTCGCTTGATTCCTCACAGGGTAACAAGAACACCGGTACCGGTGGAGTTCTGGAATTTTATTTATTTTAAGCCCCAAAAGAAAAGTTTTTATTCCGATACAACCCGTCGACAGAAGAATCCACGCCTGCGCCTCGCAACGGTCCTTGTTACTATGTGTTGGTCCTTGTTCTTGCCACGGATGGTAATTGGCGTCGAATTCCGCAAGTGTTCAGAACAAGGTGCCGTAGAGCTACGGAAATGAGATAACGGACGCTGCAGAGAGTGCTCAAAACTAACTTGCCGCCTTGTCCGAGTCGACATCGATTGGACAACACATAGTCTCATACCAAGATCGTCGACACATTATGAAAAGGGATTTGATTGAGCCTAGACAGACACGTGCCAAATTCGCAAAAATTACCAGATATGTTAGCCTCGCCAGCCAGTCGTCACATGATCCGTTGTTGAAGTAGCAGAGCTGACGTTCACGGATATAACGCCTGGAACCTGTTACGGTTCCCATACCGTGAGGTCCCCAAAGTTGCTATTTTTCATACTCCGATTGATGGCCACCCCCATGCCGCTTACTCGACTAATTGAAGATAATGTTACCGCGTCAGGGGGACGATTGTAGCACGAAATGGATAACATTCCGGGCTAGCTATACCCTTTCAATACAATCCTACAAATACGGTCCTACATATATGAGCCCTTTCGTAGGATACACAATCACCATGGCTGGATTGACTGGATGCTTTCTTTTCAAAAGAGCACACGGTGGAGACATTGCTTGAAGTGCCCTTAGCAGCAACATGTAGCCAACGACATAGCCTGCATACCCACTACCGTTACTGCGAGGACATTGGACCCATTGATTGCTTTGTAGATACCTTCCAGTACATAGTCATGTACATCGTGAGGAAGTTGAAGGCGTAAGAGCTCACGTGCAAGTTGCAAAACCTTCTGGATTACTCAAACCTGCTCCTGAAAGAGGAGACACGAGCTATGAGGTTCGCAACTTGCACAGGGAGGGAAAGAGATGAACGTGCATCGCGTACGGTCACGTTATCCGCCGAGGTGCGGCGATCAGACGGAGTGTCAAAATATGCAACTTTGGGGACCTCACGGTATAGCAACCGTAACAGGTGTATGGCTACAGATATGTAATAGCCGCACCTCTACACTTGAAGGGGATAAAGAATGGATCACGATCATAAGGACTGGCATGGATGTGACCGTGCCTTATCCAAATCCAGATCGTGGGTAAACCTGGAATTTTATCGGATATGGATAAAATCTATACGGATTGGATTCATCCACTTGGATCCAATTCGATAAATTCGCAAGATTACTGTCCGATGGAGTACAGATGCCTTGTAGCTTTATATTCCACCTGAAAAATATCCCAAAAATCGTCACCTCGAGACGTAGGGAATAAATTAATTCCCGGCCTAAGAATAACAAATCGGTTATTTGGTTAACAATTCGTACACATGATGTCACACATTAGTATCATCATTTACTCAGGGACGCCGTCCTGTTCAACGGCCATCAAACCAGGTTTTCGGCTGCCTGCAAAAGATATTCAGCGTCTAGGACTCTCAGTCCGCATCCATTGTGCATAAGAATTAGTATATATGACTTAAGGACCTCTGATAATATGCCAATAAATTCACGTAGCGATAGGGGATGCGTACAACGGCTACAGAGAACTTTAAGGCAGTTTATCCACAAAATCCGCGGGTACCGAGCGTTTTTATCCACATCCATCCACATCCGGCAAATAGGGTGGATTTGGATAAATATCCGGAATTACGTAATCCATGCTAGTCCTTACACGATCATGATCAAAATTTCTGATGCTTAATAGATTCGCCAGAGTCCCAATGCGGAGAAGTCTGCAATTCTTGATCATCATGTCCTCATCCTCCCGGTAACGTCCCAAACTTCCGTCGGCCCCGTAACTCACTCACCAAACCTTGACGCGACCCCAATCGAACAGATGGATGCAATGGTAATTGAATATTTGACACGCTCACACCAACGGACCTATCCCCTGAGTTCACCGCCAATTGTACCCTTATACAGGAAAAGCGCTGATGACTTCAATTATTATACACGAATCTCGAGCTCAAGGCAGAATCATACATATACTAATACTACCAGACATGCATGTTATGGTATCATAAAAGGCGTAACTACAAAACAAGTAGAAATGTAAAAGAAAACGGAAATGAATCAAACAATAAATTTGATTGATCTCAACGGAAAGAACGAGAAACCCGAAATGGACCAGAGACCAGACCGATGACGGAGAGAGAGAAAAGGAGACAATAGTAGTATATACGAGACACACACAAAGACGTTAACAAAACAAGAACGCAACACTATAGACTGAGCGATTGGGGGGAAAAAAAGGAAAAACGACTATCTTGGGGAAGGAATTCATAGACTGCGGACGAGAAGCGAAGCGAAAAACAGTGACGAGTAGAGAGATAATCTGACGTATGATGGATACTATGCTTGAAGTGTAAGCTAAAAAAAAATGGCACGAGACGGAAACGAGGACGCGAAACCCACCCAAAATCATGACGATAGCATGTGGTAACAGTGGGCGGGTCTCGCGAAAAGGGGGGAATGAAGACGGCGAAAAAAAGAGAGGGCACTGTAAACCAAACCCAATCCACTCGATAATACATGAGATTTAGCGTGATGGTGATGTAATATTCAGGAAAACATAACAGAAAAATGAAGGTGGGGTTTTCAAGAATGAAAGGAATGTTTATTCACCCTGCATCATGACGCCGATGAAAAGCCTTCATCCCAAAGACTAGCCAGAGCGGCTTCCAGTCACCTCAGGCGACTTCCATGGGCGGTCGAGGTCAAGGCTGGCGAGCGTGCCATTAAGGTCTTGAATGACATCCGAGTCATGAACTTCCACAGACGGAGCAGCCATCTGGCCCGACGAAGGGCGTGAGATAGGACCCTCAGAGCGTCCTGGAGCACGGTTTATAGACGTAGGAGGGTCAGAGCTCTCCCCAAACCCATAGAGATTGGCACTCGAAGGCCGAGTGGCAGTAGGCGAAACCTTGGAAACGCCAGAGTTGCCGACAGTTGTATTGACTTTGAGGTCCTGTCCCTGCTGGACGGGAAAGAATCCAGGAGCGTAGGCCTTCGATGGATGGGGCAGGGTCTCCATTCGGGAGTAGGAATCGCGTCGCGCGTTCTCCGACGACATGTAGAGGTTGTTGGGCTCAGGAGAAAACGGCGAAAAGTTCGACTGCGTGCGATGTATCTCCGGACGAGGAACGAAGTGATTGTTATTGATACCAGACGTCCCTCCCTCCTGTTGATGTTGTTGTGCGAGCTTCTGTTGAAGTTGCTCTGTGTTCATGATCACAGAACCATAGCCACTACTGAGAAGCGCATTCTCGACTTCGCTGGTTTCATACGATGCCGATGCGCCGCCGCCTTGGAAATAACCTTGTGCAGTGAATTTCTGGAGAATTTGCATAGCCTGCTCAGGCGTGATGGCACCAGGAGGAGGCACAAGAGGCGGAGGTGTGAACTGAAGAGCAGCACTCTGGGCGGCCTGTGCAGCAGCCTGAGCAGCTTTGTCTGGAATACCTCAAAATCAGCAATGTACGTAACGACGGCCTCCGAAAACAAACTCACATTGACTTCTTCCCCAACTCAGACGAATCCTGCTACCACCAATGGGAAAGCCTTGCATCTTCTCAATAGCCTTCTCTGCGTCCGCCTTTCGAACAAACTGCACGAAACCACAGTGTTTGCCGACTGGGACCTTGACCTATATATAATCGTTAATGACGGCAGAAAGTGTGGCGCAACGATGTACGTACGTAATGGATATCACCGAAGGGAGCAAAAAACGTCCTCAGCGTTTCCTCGGAAATCAACGGAGACAAACCCCAACAAACACAGTAGTATTGTAGGGGTCTGTCGATGTCAGCTGCTCGCCGTTGGGGCCAATGAGGTTGCCTAGGATGGCCCTAGCCTGCGCATGGTGCTTCCACGACTCTTCCGAAATGACATAGCGCGGTGCAGGGTCTTCACTCTGCTGAGCCAAAACCTGTCGCATCTGGGCCTCATGAAGATGTGGGCTAACACTCGCCATTTTAAATGGGCTGGTATCAAAGCTAGCGTACTGTTGGGCGAGTCGTGCCAGAACGTCACTCGGCATGTTCATCATATCGTCCGTCGAGGACGACCCAAAAGCAGAGGTCGATATGCTCGCACTCGACCCTGTTCCTGAACTCAATGAATTGCTAGAGTGTGATCCGCCTAAGGAAGACCCGGAGGCTGAGTTGGACGCTCCATTGCTGTTCAGGGACATGTTTGACCCGGCTGCGGCAATGGGTGCTGATACGCTCTTGGTCTGTGTGGAATTTGGAAGAGGAAGCGTGACGGCCGCAGCGGGGTTCGGAGCGTCGGATCCAGTAGGATTGGCGGGCGGTGTGAAGGAAACTTGCGGCAGGTCAAAGGCGGGAATCGTCGCAGGCGCCTTGAACTTTGCGGTAGCGGGCGAAATACGCACTGAACAGGATAATTTTGTAAATATATGCGCGTTATTTTGGGCGGATGGCACTTACTTGGACGAGAAAGACAATATAGACCATGCATTTCTATCAGCGCACGTTGCTGGTCTGCCTCATCGGTAAATCTATAATTTTGATAAGTACAAGTGGATATATGCGGCAAAAATGAGACTTACCGCACGAAACCATAGCCTCGCGAGACCCCTGTCAACGGATCCAGCATAATCTTCGCACTTTTGCAGCTCAGGAAGGGTCTGATGAACTTGGGCTCTCTGTCGTTGCGGAGACCGAGCACTGGATTACGGAAGACCGCCACAAGGTCGGAGTTGGACGTTTCAGGCGCCAAATCGCCCACAAATATACTGTATTCCTTTGGGTACTGCTGGGCGGCGGCAGGCTGGGTTCCGGCTCCCGCGGGGAATGACGCTGATGTGGGCGAGGCAGAGGAGACAGAGGATGCCCAATTCATGACAAGGGCTTCAGCGAGTTCGGCATGGGCAACGAACCGCCATTAGGGCCGTTCGCTGCTTGGGCGAGGACAGACGCCGCGTAGGAAGGTGACGGGAAGGTGAGGAAACAATATCCCGGGTTGTTGGCCTGCTGCCCGGTTGCAGGGTCCGGAGCGGGGTGCGGGACCTTGATACTGACCGGGTCCCATTTCATGAGCCCGCAGACTTGTTTGGCGTATTCTTCGTCCATCCAGGGTTCGAGTTCGCCCCACCAGAGCGTTGAGCGAGAAGCAATAGTATTTGTAGCGGACTGCAGTGGATTAGAGGCTTGGGGCTGTCTGAAGAAAAGACCGTCGCGGTCGCTGGGGCTTGTTGAGGGATATATCGCGGGGGCGGGGTTATGGGAAACGGCGGGGAGAGGAGGGGAGGGGCGATGATTATGGTGGTTGAAGGTAAGGAAGGAGGAGGACGAGTTGGCAAGACTTGCACTGGGGTTGTGTCTGTTTGGTCCAGATATTTCTGGGAGGGATGTCCCATAACCGTAGTCCCGCGAATGGTCTTGCATCGCCAATGATCGTGTCATCGCTCCTCCAAATCCGTTGTAATTCGATCCTCCTCGAGATGCCGCGTACTGATCTCTTTCTTGCGACCGTCGTCGGCCTCCGAGGCCAGGAGGGTATTCAAAGTCGTGCGAGTCTATCCGCGACATCGTTGCTGATTAGCTGAAGAAAATGGGGGGTTTGGAGAAAGGGCAAATAAAATTGATACTGCAGCAATGCAAGGTATCCGTGATGGGGCTGGATAGCAAAGTAGGGCCTCTCTTCTGTTTCTGTTTCTGTTTCCTGTTTTATGGGAGACAACGAAAAACCGAAAAAACGACGGTACGTGAAGCAAGAAGATAGATAGCGCAGACGAAGCGAGGATGGCGGAAGGAACAGCGAGGAAACAAATCGAAGAACTGATGTGCAAACGACGAATATCGACTAGAGAGCAACCGAAAAATAAACTGGAGGGCGACAGCGAAGAGACAAGAGCGAGAAAATATTGCAGGGGAGGGGTCCAAGCCGCGAGGGGGCGAAAAGGTGTTTGTTGCTATCCCGGGTCGTGCGTTTATACCCTACAGAGGGGTTTCAAATTTGCGGAGTAGAGAAAATGTAGACCAATTTCCCGCGCCCCTGACTCGTTTTCATCCTTCAACAGACCACACACAAAATTCCAATCTCATACCTCTCCTCGCCCGATATCGTTGTGCTAGGCAATAAATGCCCGAGATTGCTCTCATCTAATACCCAGATGCCATTGTTCGCGCCTCGATGACGGTGGGCGTCGCAGCCCCAGTCAACGTGCCATTTTCCGAAATGGGCGAACAATGCACTGATGGGACAGCCAGATCTCGCATGTCCTGCCGCAGATCTGGGAACATCAAGGCCCGGCTTCGAAAGGTTCTCTTGTGTGACTTTGTAGGTCCACAGTGGCTGTGCTATTCCCAGTGCCTTCCCGACAACTCTCAGCTCATCACCCACTGGGAGCCATCCCACCATCACGGAACGGGAGGGGGTTACTTACTTGGCGGGTGACTGACCCACGGGCGCTCTACCTATTAAAGCGTCTCCGACATCCATTTCGCACCTCCCGTTGTACTGGTACAGGTTGACCAACCACAGCCAACCGCCGGTTTCGGTTTCATGGTAGCTCGATTGGTAAACAATGGGATTCCTTCACATCACCCGGTGCAGCCAGTCTGGACATGTATGGAGACGTACAACATGCGAAGCTTCACCAGCGGTTTCAACATAGGCCACGCGAGGCTTTGCATTGTCCTGTCAGCGCCCTGTTTTGGTGGATCCTGTGATTTCTGAGCGGGTCAGTCAACCTCACTTATCAGGCTTTATCAGGATGACCTTTCTCCATTCAACTCCCTGCAACTGGAGTCATTCAAGTGCATGTACTGCACGTTCCTTCGTTGTATTGCGAAAAGGTGCCTCCCACGGCTTATACCCAGTTATGTGCTTCCTTGTCCCGACTTGGTGTCCTGGCTGTATTCTGCCTCGTTACGCTCAGTCTCTCCAGTATGTCGAACAATGCGCTTCGACTGCGCTTCTCCACATCTTTATCTGCTTCGTTTCCACGCCTAAACACATCATTGGCTCCTCCTGGTACGTCATCCGCCATATCTATCACTCAACAGTCATGGTTATCTTCCTAACCTCCTTATCTTATATTGACATGCAACCATCTCTTATAGGCAACGTCATTGGAAAGATGGTGTTATTCTTGGATTACCTCCATATGAATCTAACCGAGTCATTCCCATAATGAACTTGACGAGACTTGACGTCTGTTTAAATATCCCACGACAATCGAGATCGAAGCCTGGGAGGGCTTGGATTTCCGGTGTCAGTATATTCAACAGACATTGTCCTCAAGAATACGGTCTCTTGCGTATCAAGTTCTCATACTTACATGCCGGCTCCGTTTAAGTGTCCAAATCCGAGTCGTGGACCTGCCAACGCGAGAGTTATGCTCCGTCATTGTTCGAGGAGTTTATTCACTGGCACGACATACATTGCGATAGGACGTATGTTCTGAGTCATGGGCACATGTACATGTATGGCTCGCTACCCTGCTGACTGCGACATTCCATCACAGCCAGTGCTAAGTATACTTCGACATTATGTCCGGAAAATTCCCAGCTCTATGGAATCTGACCTAGTCGCTTTCACCTTGTCTGGCAGTTTAAGTACGCAGGTTTCTGGATTCATTCTCTTCATCGTTGTTTGATGCTCGACCGTAGCGCTTGTTCCCTCTTGGAGAGTCTACATCTCTGGAGTTTAATCGGACCACAGGTTCGCATTGTACTGCAACTGGCAGCGGTAACTGACTGCCGAAAGGATTACTTACAAGCATTTCCATATCTATATTGCCTTGATTGCTTTAGTCCGGAGCCTCTGACAAGTCCGATCTGCATTCAGCGCTGCAGACCATTTTCAGCTTCTTAATTAAACTGCAGGCTTAAGTATACTGATAATTACCTGAAGGACTGTTAAGGGCTCGTGTTGAATTTGGTGATTTCGGGGCTCGGATCCGATGCTGCGTTTTACTTATGTACGAAGTGTTATCAAGGAGTCAGCGTGCTCTGCGAAACACTTACAGTGATTCACCGCTGTCCCTGCAGTCTGTAGCGGCCTGTAGCCCGGCGGGTAGTGTGGGATACATGTACAGTAACTTAGGTAAAAATACTGCAGGCGAATGTCAGGGCCCGAAAGGGTTTTTAATTGCTTAGTCATCAGTATTCTAAGGGGCGAAAGTAAAGGCGAGGATCCTGCTATTCGACCTCGTCGTCTTGCGACTTTTCCTTGAAACCTACACTTCAAGACTGTCCCAAGATTTCATGGTCTTCAGGGAATTTCTTTTCTAAACCAAATCTCTTTTCCATTTTCTTGACTTTGCTTTCTCAACACCCTCACGCGCATCGACGCCCCAACAACTGCAGAATCGCCAATTCATACTTGACAGCGAGGCCGCATTCCAGATTTTTGGCAAGATGCCTCGCCGCCCTTCTGCGTCAGTAGGACCGTCTACTGTCAATACGCCGAATGCGAGCTCGATTTTCGTCCATAGGGCGACAGAGTCTCATCATGCTTTCGCGTCGGTCAGTGCAACTGCACAACATCATTCGCTGCAGACGTTAGGCGCTTCTGCGACTCCTCAACAGAAGATTGTGCAAGTCCTCGTGAATAGGCTGAAACATAAGGTGCGAGACACTTACACCCCAGTATGGTTTGTGTCGCTGACTGCCGTCTCTCCAGCTGCCTTGCAATTCTGGACTTTCACTAGACCGCGTTGAATCTGATCAGCCTACGCAACAAGCAATTGAAACCCTCGTCGAACTCTCTAGAGATTCATTAGACATGATTGCGTGGGCTCTGAGTGAATTGTTGGATCGTCTTGCAAAGGTAAGTTCATTATTCACATTTGTCTAAGAACTACTTCGAAGATCCTTCTTTTCTCAGCAAATAGATACACATACTGGCCATCTCACGATAGAGGTGCTTCAATCGCAACTTTTTATCCTCAAGGTGTTATCTATGACCATGGCATCACGTTGGTCCTTGAGTCCTGGCTCGGCTTCTCGAGCAATGGACGATCAACCTCTTTCTTCTCCGGACTCGCCGGTTCCACCTGGATCTGGAAGAGGCAGCAAACGACAAGCGCCCTCGGAATATTCAATTACGCCGTCATGGCAAGAACCTCCACCACTCGATGATTCTTGCGTCAAATACATCCTCAGCGTCATGGTCCTCTTCATGCGACAGACCTCTTCCCCCGAAGTACCTCTCATGCTTCAAACGCGGTCGACGGATATATCTTTCCGCGACTTTGAAGACAATGTCAACCTAGGTGGCGCTCAACCTCAACCTCCAGAGACGTCGGACATTCCGCTCCGTAACCAGCCATCCTCGAACTCAGTCAGGTCGGGTAGAGTCAGCATTAAGTCGACCATGCACATCGCTGCTACCAATACCGCGTATGAGAAGACCCATATGTCTCTCGTCAAAGCCTCCTTGTCCGTCAACAATTTGATCGCGAAATATGTCGGACGCATTATATTCCATATCTCGGCATCCAATTGGAATGTCGTATTCGAACGCCTTTCCACTAAGATTGGGTTCCTGGCGACCCACACTGAACTCAG
This sequence comes from Flammula alnicola, assembly GCA_015499995.1. Taxonomy (NCBI): domain Eukaryota; kingdom Fungi; phylum Basidiomycota; class Agaricomycetes; order Agaricales; family Strophariaceae; genus Flammula; species Flammula alnicola. The sequence goes on along the minus strand of JADNRV010000024.1, from coordinate 157 downwards.
TCCCGATACTGTGGACCTTCAGCTGATGTCGCACAGCGTGCTTGACAGGCACCGCTTGGTTTTGCTCCTCAATCGTGAGTTTGTTGTGCATCAATCTGGTTATGGTCGGCTAACATAATTTATGCATATAGAACTCTCTTCGTTGCTGGTCAACATG